>JARTUT010000354.1:0-10275 GCA_030674115.1 Micraspis discolor
CAACTTTAGAGGGAAAATTTGTTTTCATTCAAAAAAGTGATATACTTGATTCACGTTTTGAAGCCCGATATCCTAAACCGACTTTTCATTCTCATCTACACATACGCCGACGGAATGTTCTCCAAACCTTTTCAGTCCCCTGCGTGTGTTGTCAGATCGATGGGACTGACCGCGTCGGTTAGTTATACCGCAAATAACTCTAATTGCATATCTTATGTTGAGAATTGACTGACGAGGATCTTTTTACTTTTTCAGTAGAAAGTCACATGAAATGTATAGACTGAATTCTCCCAAAATCTATCGCTTCTAACTACTTATACAATCCCAATAGAGAGAACTGTCGTATAGAAGATTGCTTTATTTAATTCTTCGAACCGGACCGATAATCAAATAACTCATCTTCACTGGTATTTAAATCTTCAACAGAATCACCATTGAAGTTCATAAAAATCGGGTAAAATTGCTCATCGTCAGACAGTATGTAAGAAATTTTCCGCATAAAAGAGTTTTTTTCGATAACAAATGACATATGAATCATATTTGAAAACTCAATATAATAGAAATTTCAATCTATCTCTAAAGGTTTTCCTTAAGGAAAATTTTCAATATTTTACGACATAATAATAATATAAAACTTTTTTCATTATTGAAAAACAAAAATTATGAGTAATATTTTTTACAATTTTGGGCTTAATATTTGGAACACACTGTGATGTGTTTGAAAATTTCAGTAATTAAGAAATATTTGCAGTTTTTCAGTTTGTTTCGATATTTTGTAAACAAATTTGACGAATGCCGATATTAAACTAGATCTTTAAGATATCATTTACGAAGAGAAAACATCAGAGAGAAAACTTCTTCTAATTACTCATTTTTTTACCTGGATAACTAGAAGTATTCGGGCTTCAAGAAAATTCAACAGGTGTTAAAGCTTTTTAATGTTCAATGTTTCAAATAATTTAAGTTCTTCAGAAGTGCTTTATAGGCACTGGAATGCCCTATTCCAAAGCTGTATCGGAAAAAAATTGTTTCATTGGGATAAAATTAAATGATCTCATTTATCTTCATGAACCCAATCGATTGGAAATATTTTTGACTCGCTAGTCGAAAAGTTTATCTATTTTGTTGAACAATAGCTTGCTTTTCTACTTGGAACAACCAACAAAAGTAATAAGCCCAAATCTCATTAATATCCTAAAACCAAATGCAATAACCCTCGTAATTCTTTTAGTACTTATCAGGAAGATCGCATCAAACCGTTTGAAATTTGCATTTCTATAGGGATATCTCACTCTACTCTGAGACCAAGAAAGTTGTCATAAATGTGAAATTGTATTAAAAAAAAAAACAGAAATGGTTTAACATCTCATAATGATACGTTGGTTTTTGTGACCAGCATGTTGGGATATATGGAATTTTAAAACTCCTCGTTACAGGCTAGAGCGCTGACCCTTGACCCTGAGTAGGTAGATGATATATACAGAGCTGTGCCAAAGCATTGTGCTTAGTGTCGTGAAAGCACTCTAAGCACTTTAGTGCTTCTGAGCACTGTGCTCATGAGCACTTTTCAAAGGCTAGTGCTTAGTGCTTGTTTTTCGAGCACTCTCGCGAAAATCTTAGTGCTTAGTAATCCGCTAAGCACTAAGCCTTTCGAATTCTTTGAAGTAGGGTCAATATAAGCAGGTACGGTATTTGATTTTTTATGTGCGCAAAGATAATATGATCGTTTTGAATTAATATTCAGTATTTCTTCAGTCACCATTGATTTGACTTTATGGTTATGAAGGCCAGAAAATTTTTGTTTTTGCGCGCTTGTTACTAGTGGAACAGGCGGGCTATCGTTCTGTCCAAATGTCTGTAATTTCCGAATATCGAGCCGAAAATGGTTTCAATCCATTGGCCTGACTTCTTGATGGAGAAACCTTGGTCAAATTTAAGTAGGTCAGGCTGGCTGGCCCTCCGATCGTATACTCTATCTTCCTAAGGAGATGACCTAGAGTGTCCAAATATCTCGGTCAAGTTCGTTATTGGGCCAAATCCATCGAATAGTTTAGCAGTTAATAACATTAATTTCTTGAATATTCATCCTATCAATTCGTAACTTAGGGAATGTCTAGATAGCGTTAAAAGGAAGGAGGTACCAAATTTCGAGAAAATCGTCACGAGAGAAAATTTTTAAAAATTCCCAAAATGTTTTTTTTTTTTTCAATACACGATATCTCATAAGTTATTCGTCAGATCACAACAATTTAGGGTATTTATGCAAAGTATAGGTACTCTAAAATATTTTCAAAATTTCATCATCATAGCGTACAATCTCCAGAAGATATAAGAGTTTTTCTGAAAATGAAGTTACAGATTATATTTCTATCTATGAATTCACATCACATCAACTATAAATCTCTATGAGGGTGGTTTTAATTTTATGACAAGTTGTCATAATGAGTGAATATTGAGCAGAAAATGAAACTAATTCTGTGGGTTCATTTTTATGACAAACATGTCTAAAATACTGGTGTGTGCAGTTGTCATATTTTGAATGGAAATGTCATTATGAATTTTATGACAAGAGGACTATTTTTTTTCCCAAATGTCTGTAATTTCTGAATATCGAGCTGAAAATGATCGCCATCGGTTGATTTGACTCGTGATGAAGAAACGGTGGTCCAATTTGAAAATGTTTGGTTGAATATTCTCTATCTTCCGAAAGAGATGAGATAGAGATTCCATATTAATAGAATTAGTTTATTATCCAAATATAAGTCAAGTTAGTTATTGGGCCAGACCTGTCCGATAGCTCAGCAATTATGAATCTGAAAATCGGTTATAATTGATGACACTAACTACAAAAACTTATATATGGTATAGAAATGTGGAAAGAATGCCAGATCGAAGAATTTGCTGAACTGTAAGTTCACTCAACTTCCATTTAAGATATATGTTTATTGATTCTTTCACACTCATTGTGCTGGCTGATTTTGAATCGCACTCATTTTAAGTCTGAGAAAAGACTTTAGAACAAGCGCGTAAAAGCTCCTGATCTCACGTCAGTGCTTTCCACATTTTTTCAGTAATGTGTTCTCGCTTATAAAATAATTGGTCCTCGATTATTAATTCAACTTTATGCATTGATTAGGAACAGCCATTCAGATTCAGATCGACGAATAAGATTAACTAGTACCAGAATGTAAATTGAATGCATGCGTTTCACAAAACAAATAAAATGGCTTTTGAGTTTTTCCCAGTCTCGAAATCATAATTTTAGATATGTCGATGAAGCTAAAGAGTTCTCATTTCAATCAAACAACATTACATAAAATAGTTCCCACTAAAGTGCTTAGTGCTTAGTGCTCGAAATATTCAATTACTTTTTGCAAAAGTGCTCGGTAATCCGGAGCCTTCTGTCGAAAGCGGTGCTTAGAACTCGAGACTCGAAGCCTTTTTTCGAGTGCTTAGGCTTAGTGCTCGAAGCACTTTTTCGGTGCTTAGCACAGCTCTGGATATATAGAGTTCAGTTTCACCCGCATTTATTCAAAATTTGAAAATCATATTTCGGAAACTATTGGTTTGTTGAAGTCGAGAACGGTATTGGTGTATACGCCTGATAAAATTGCACTATAAAAAATTTTTATTTGGAAAATTTTATTATATTACTTCGAAACTATTCTACCGATTTATCCGAATAACGAACTCAGCGAGATATTTATAACTCAAATCTACTCTGAAAATTTCAACTCTAGCTCTATCGTATTCACGGAAGTATTTGATATTCAAGATTGAAGGAGTATATCCTCCTAGAGGATGTGATAATAATTATCTTTATCAGAGACTGAATTATCCAAGTTTGAGTCTAAGAATAACTTTAGAATCAGTTATTGTTCTGTACAAAATCTTAAATAATAAAATCGACTGTGCCGAAATTCTCAGCAAATTAAATTTCCACCTACCATGTTTCCCAATTGAGAAATGCTTCAGTTTTTAAATGTGAAAGAGCTAGAACGAATATCCTGCGTAAGGTTCCAATAAATTTAATGTGTAATAATCATATTATAGTAGCTGTACCTGTTGTGATATTTTTTCGTGCTCTCAACAAACTTTTATGAAAATTGCACTTGAACATCTGTCCGATTCATAGTAAAATTTTGATTTTGTGTAATATATGTATGTAGGTGGTTATGGAGCAGTTATTCTTAATAGTAACATTTATATCCCTGTATAGTGACTTGTCCTGTAAATGGATTTTCTGTTGGGCAATAAAGCTATTATTATTATTAGAAATTTGGTTTTCAATATTAAAAACCAGATTGAATTATGTGAAAAAGTGATAAGAATCAGTATTTACTGAAAAAATTGTAGTTGAGATTTGAAGATGACGAATGAGGAAAGCATTCAATTTCTAAAATCAATTCACCTTTAAATCTTAAATTCAGTAAATAAGCGAGGCAGGAATTTTTGCGCGCTTGTTCCTAGTTGAACAGCGAGCTATCGTTTGTTCAAATGCCAGTAACTTTCGAATCTCGATAGATTGTCCATTGTCCAAATATCTGAGCCAAAAACGTCGGATAGTTCTGTATGAATTATGCATTTGGAATTTCGTTTCCTCAACATTTCCTAACATACTAACATATCCACCAGGAATCCACTAGGAAGATGTGCGGATAGCGTTTAAACAAAGAAGTTTGTCAAATTTCATAGAAACCGTCCTTAAAAACTTGATATTCCGGCATTAATAAGAGCACGCTGATACTCATGACCTCACGTCAGTGCTTTTCTAAATTTTTTAAGATCCATCCAATATTCTTGTACATTTCCCAATTAAAATTTTGTCCAGATTCATTTCATTTCGGTGAACATAAACAAAATTCGGAAAAGTCGAATTCAGAAAAATATCGAAAATTTTCCGTAACGACTCCCTATAAAGGGTGATTGAAATTTCCATGACTCTTATGAATATGATTCGTAAGTCAGTTGTTATCCAAAGAGTGATAATAAAATTTTCCAGGTAGTTTTCTTCTAACGACGAGCTATTGTACCCCATTTTTATGACCTTCAACTATACTCGTTTGAAGAATGAAATATGAGTGAGATGAGATCATACTTTCGGTCCGCTTGGAAGAAATGAATAGACTATCTTCTGGAGGACGGCCGCCTATATCGGGTTTGTATAAGTTTTTAGAAGAATGAGAATTTCGGGTTTATACACAAGGCACAGCGTTGCCAGATTTAGGGATTGGAGATGTTGATCGAGTATACCGTTTACATATTAGCAAGACGAGGTCGCCTGAAGCGCCCCTCGCACTGGCTGTTCCCGAAGTATTTCTGTATAAAATATGATGTTTCACCGACTTTTCGGACCTGGCTCAAAAATTCATATCTAACACCCCCTGACCCCCTGATTATGATTCCATTGAAAACGTTGTCAGACCCGAAGCTGGGTCTGACAACGTTACTTTTGACCGAAAAGTCGGTAGAGTATACCGATTTGGGTCTGTGTAGGCGGTCAAATAAATCTATATATATATATTCTTTTTGAACTTTTGGCTGACAATATTTAATTAGCAAACAATAAAGCATATAGATCAGGGTTAGTGACGGGGTGTCATACAATCTGGCGTATGACATAAAAGCCTAGGAAAAAAAAAAACCCTGTGAAAAAAAAAACCCTGGCTCCTGTCTAAGTGTGAAAATACAAAAATAAGCTGAAATATATTTCAGGGACTTCTTTCTTCAAGAGTGATCTTCTATTGGTGGAGACAGAGACTCTTCAAGGTGTCTACATTGAATCTGGAAATAAAAAGACAAAAGCAGAAAAAAGAACTGAATAACAAAAATACCTATCATATTCGTTTGAAATTTATAACCCATTCCAAGAAAGAGTTGGAAACATCATGAATAGCCCTAAAACCATCTTGAAATTTATATATGGGACAACTATCGATGAGATGAGGTATTGTTTCTTCTGCTTCTCCACATTCACAACTTGCACTAGGAACTGAGTTCCATTTAAATAGCATGGCATTGGTACGACCATGACCTGTTCTGAAACGATTAAGAACTGTCCAAATTTTTCTTGGAAGATCAAAACCAGGAACTTTTTCAGAAGGATCAGAAACGAGATATTTATTGAACATTTCTGTAAGAGTTCCACCAGTCTTCCATAATTCTTTATCACTTATGTTCATATTGAAGAACGTATTATGCCATAATGGTTTACGTGACTTCAATCTGGGAATTCTATTTTGTGGAAAATATGAAATAGTTGGGAATAAATTGGGAAAAGAATGATATTTATTCCAAGAATTCAGAGCTGCAGTCTGTCTGCGAATATGGGGAGGGACAATATTAGACAATACTGTAACCAATGAACCGGTGTAGATCTTATGGTGCCAGTAATTATTCTCATGGATGTATTCAATTGTGCATCTATTTTTGTGTATGTGCACTATTAAACCAAACAGAGCAACAATACTCAGCTGCAGAAAAGACTAGGGCTAGAGATGCTGTACGAAGAGTGAAAGCATCAGCACCCCAAGAGGATCCAGCTAATTTCTGAACAATATTATTCCTTATATATTATACTTTAATGTATAGTATTAGCTTTTGCCGACGACTCGTGATGACGTGGACTTTAATGTGTAATTTTAGCTTTTGCCGACGACTCGTGATGACGTGGACTTTAATGTATAGTATTAGCTTTTTGCCGACGACTCGTGATGACGTGGACTTTAATATATAATAGTAGCTTTTTGCCTGAGTTGCGGCAGCCTGCAGAAATATATCACATCGATGCTTGCTGAGTCTAATTCCCTTGGTTTACGACAAATATAAAATGTTGTTATGTAAGTAATAAGGTATATTAGAAAGTACGTTGATAGGTACCTGGGTAGGTAAGAACCCGTATATATATCGAAGCTCGCCGCTCGTTCTGAACAGTCAAGCCAATACAGACGATACTTATCGAAATATGGCATCAGAAACAATAACCGAGATGAGTTCCTCTCCTGCTCAGAATGAAAAGATCTGGACTTATGATGACAGCCAATTTCCAATTGTGAAATTTAAACGCATAGAGAAACCAGACAGTATTTCGAAAAAAGAAAGGCCGATGAAATTAATTCAGATGAACCACAAATTGTGGATAGAATGGAGGAACCTTGTGTTCCTATAAAGAGAAAGAGACGGCGCCTCCGATGGCGAGAGCAATGAGGCAGTTCAAATTCAAATCCCAAATGTTTAGGATGAAAAAATTGATTTTTCCGGTGAGTTTAATGTTGACGACTCGTGATGACGAGGACACTAATGTATAATATTTAGCTTTTGCCGACGACTCGTGATGACGTGGACTTTAATGTAATTTTAGCTTTTGCCGACGACTCGTGATGACGTGGACTTTAATGTATAGTATTAGCTTTTTGCCGACGACTCGTGATGACGTGGACTTTAATATATAATAGTAGCTTTTTGCCTGAGTTGCGGCAGCCTGCAGAAATATATCACATCGATGCTGGCTGAGTCTAATTCCTTGGTTTACGACCAATATAAATGTGACAATTGAACAATATTTTCGTAAACATTTTTCAGAATTTTCCAGATCAACTATTATTTACCAAATATTCAGTTCAAGTTTCAATTTCCGCATTCGCCTCAAATCCGGGTCATTAGATTTGGCAAGCAGTAGAACAAGTTTTCAATCGTATTGAAACTATATTTCAACGATTTTCTTGGTGGAGAAAATCCATGTTTTTAGTCATTCTTCGATTTTTTCCGAATATACTTAAAGCTGCTTGAAGGTAAATATGAAAGTTGTTAAATGGAATTAAATGTATTAAATGTAGGTATCATAGAAATCAGGTCGGCAGGTGTATGGGATTAAATTATTTGTTTCTTGTTATATAAGTCATTAGGTATATTAGAAAGCAAGTTGATAGGTACCTGGGTAGGTAAGAACCCGTATATATATCGAAGCTCGCCGCCTGTTCGAACAGTCACGCCAATACAGACGATACTTATCGAAATATGGCATCAGAAACAATAACCGAGATGAGTTCCTCTCCTGCTCAGAATGAAAAGATCTGGACTTATGATGACAGCCAATTTCCAATTGTGAAATTTAAACGCATAGAAAAACCAGACAGTATTTCGAAAAAGAAAGGCTGATGAAATTAATTCAGACGAACCACAAATTGTGGATTGAATGGAGGAACCTTGTTCTCCTATAAAGAAAAAGAAAGACGGCGCTCTGATGGCGAGAGCAATGAGGCAGTTCAAATTCAAATCCCAAATGTTTAGGATAAAAAAATTGATTTTTCCGGTGAGTTTAATGTTGACGACTCGTGATGACGAGGACACTAATGTATAATATTTAGCTTTTTGCCGACGACTCGTGATGACGTGGACTTTAATGTGTAATTTTAGCTTTTTGCCGACGACTCGTGATGACGTGGACTTTAATGTATAGTATTAGCTTTTTGCCGACGACTCGTGATGACGTGGACTTTAATATATAATAGTAGCTTTTTTGCCTGAGTTGCGGCAGCCTGCAGAAATATATCACATCGATGCTGGCTGAGTCTAATTCCTTGGTTTACGACCAATATAAATGTGACAATTGAACAATATTTTCGTAAACATTTTTCAGAATTTTCCAGATCAACTATTATTTACCAAATATTCAGTTCAAGTTTCAATTTCCGCATTCGCCTCAAATCCGGGTCATTAGATTTGGCAAGCATTAGAACAAGTTTTCAATCGTATTGAAACCATATTTCAACGATTTTCAGGAGAAAATCCATGTTTTTAGTCATTCTTCGATTTTTTTCCGAATATACTTAAAGCTGCTTAAGGTAAATATGAAAGTTGTTAAATGGAATTAAATGTATTAAATGTAGGTATCATAGAAATCAGGTCGGCAGGTGTATGGGATTAAATTATTTGTTTCTTGTTATATAAGTCATTAGGTATATTAGAAAGTAAGTTGATAGGTACCTGGGTAGGTAAGAACCCGTATATATATCGAAGCTCGCCGCTCGTCTCGAACAGTCACGCCAATCACAGACGATACTTATCGAAATATGGCATCAGAAACAATAACCGAGATGAGTTCCTCTCTCCTGCTCAGAATGAAAAGATCTGGACTTATGATGACAGCCAATTTCCAATTGTGAAATTTAAACGCATAGAGAAACCAGACAGTATTTCGAAAAAAGAAAGGCTGATGAAATTAATTCAGACGAACCACAAATTGTGGATAGAATGGAGGAACCTTGTTCTCCTATAAAGAAAAAGAAAGACGGCGCCTCTGATGGCGAGAGCAATGAGGCAGTTCAAATTCAAATCCCAAATGTTTAGGATGAAAAAATTGATTTTTCCGGTGAGTTCAATGTTGACGACTCGTGATCACGAGGACACTAATGTATAATATTTAGCTTTTTGCCGACGACTCGTGATGACGTGGACTTTAATGTGTAATTTTAGCTTTTGCCGACGACTCGTGATGACGTGGACTTTAATGTATAGTATTAGCTTTTTGCCGACGACTCGTGATGACGTGGACTTTAATATATAATAGTAGCTTTTTGCCTGAGTTGGGGGCAGCCTGCAGAAATATATCACATCGATGCTTGCTGAGTCTGATTCCCTTGGTTTACGACCAATATAAAATGTGACAATTGAACAATATTTTCGTAAACATTTTTCTGAATTTTCCAGATCAACTATTATTTACCAAACATTCAGTTCAAGTTTCAATTTCGCATTCGCCTCTAATCCTGGCCATTATATTTGGCAAGCATTAGAACAAGTTTTCTAATCGTATTGAAACCATATTTCATCGATTTTCAGAAAAAATCAATGTTTTTTTCATTCTTCGATTTTTTCCCGAATTTACTTGAAGCTGCTCAAGGTAGATATGAAAGTTGTTAAATGGAATTAGATGTATTAACTGTAGGTATCATAGAAACAAGTTGGCAGGTGTATGGGATTAAATTATTTGTTTGTTGTAATGTAAGTAATAAGGTATATTAGAAAGTACGTTGATAGGGTACCTGGGCAGGTAAGAACCCGACATATATATCGAAGCTCGCCGCCTGTTCGAACAGTCACGCCAATACAGACGATACTTATCGAAATATGGCATCAGAAACAACAATCGAGATGAGTTCCTCTCCTGCTCAGAATGAAAAGATCTGGACTTATGATGACAGCCAATTTCCAATTGTGAAATTCAAACGCATAGAGAAACCAGACAGTATTTCATTGAAAAAAGAAAGGCCGATG
>JARTUT010001658.1:0-10270 GCA_030674115.1 Micraspis discolor
TTCTGATTCTTTTTTGTGGTGGAGAAGCGTGCTTGAGAGTTTATGCAATTTGGATTTACCAACCTCAATATCGAAAGCAGATGCTGAAGGTTTAGAGTACAATCTTCTTCACGAGAAATTCACGTATTCAGTGTTGTGTAGTTGGTTGCAATAATGCTTATTATAACACAGACAATTCTATTCATTTTTATTCTTTTTCCTAATAAATGGTTTAGAGAAAGAACGGAAGCAGATATGGATTAATAGAGTTAGAAAGAGTTTGGTGAGTATATCTGATTGATTGGAGATGTTATCATACTCCATTCATTCAAAACTTTATTAATGGTGATACTTTAAGCCAAATATGGCAACAAAATTCCAGAGATATGTAGTGCCAAAAAGTAATATACCTGATTACCCATCTGCAGTAACCCAACGATTTTTCCAAAGGTTGTTTCAATTTCAGCTATCTATGTCCTATCTCTAATTCTACTTATTTCAGATGCATAAAAGAGTGGATATGTTGTGAACTGGGTTACTCCCTTATTTTCATTTATTCGTCAGTTTAAATTTCGGGTTTATTATTTATACACATGCGAAATGCTTTTCTTTTTTTTGTGGACCGAACAGGTGTTTCGATACGCAAGGCCAAGGAAGAAGTAGTATGCTTCGAGATTTTGAGTACGCACGTATACATATACAGCTATCGACGGCTTAACCATTACAAATTTTCGAGAAATCATTTTCTTTTCGTTAATCGCTCAACGAAATTGGATGTGGGTTTTAGCAGTGTATGGTGAGAGCGCTCTCAAGGATTACGACACCACAAGCTGGGTAAGTCCATAAAATAAGAGGGTATTTCGCTGTTTCGCTGTTCGAAATCTTTTTTGGTAATTATAATATATTTACGGTCCTTCGAGAAAGTCTGTTCACGACATTTTGGTCCTTCGAGCCGGATTGTATCAGTTTCAATAATTTTAAATAATTTTCAGAAATACTGTATTCTTTTAAAGGCGGCCATTTTGAACGTTGCTGTCATTTCCCCTTTTGAAAATACACGTTCTTCATTTCAATTATAGCGCATGAATTGTCATCCAAGAGAAAGCGTGCGCAATTTTATTTGTATATTCGGTCTTTCAGATCATATATCTCTGTCTCATTTGCGTTTCGTTAATCAAGGAATCATCGGCTCTTCACTCGTCAACCATAATTGACATTCGCCTGCTTTGTTTACGTTATTGAAAATAATAAACAATACCCATCTAATTCGATTACTGATTTAAACAGTGTTTCATCTTAAATTAGGATAATCATTTCACTTCAATTACTATTCACTTACTTTTCTATGCGTATTTGTGAAGATTTTCATTATATTAGTAATTGTGGAACTCATATTGACATTTAGAAATCTCAACGTTCTTCATTTGTTCTTCAATACTGTTTGTATTAACTAATTACACATTTTCATCGATTAGTGATTCATTGATTTGTATAGTTGCTGGTTCTAATGTCGGAAATAAGGAAATTAGTTCTGAAACGAAAAACACCTTTTAATCGATTGAAAGAAATTTATGAGTATGGTGTTGGTTCTTCGAATGATCAATTTTATGAACAGAATTTTTTTGCTAGGACAGAATTTGTGGAGACAATATATGAAGAATTTCAAGAATTTCACAATCTTATAATTTCTTTAATTGAAGACGATGCAAGGTTTGATGAGGAAGATGGGATAAGAATTCTGGCAGATCAATATGTGTACGGAATTAGAAGTAAAAAATTGGAGTTATCTTCTATTGCCTTGAAATCCAATAGCAACCTCAATGACATATCAAATTCGGTCAATGGCTTGAAAGCAAACTTGCCCAAAATTAATTTACCTATTTTTGAGGGTAACCTAAAATTGTGGCCTTCATTTTTCGATTTGTTTAATAGCATCATTCATAATAATTCAAGTTTGAGCAAGATTGAAAAATTCCATTATTTGTTAACATCTTTGAGAAACGAACCTTTCAATTTACTAAAAGCTATTCCAATGGTTGAGGACAATTATGAAATAGCGTATGATGCACTCACTAGTAGATATCAGAATAGACGTTTTTAGCTACAACCTATTTCAATGAAATTTATATGGCCCAACTTTTACAGAAACCTTCTTCTAAGGAGTTGAGGCATTTATTAGACATATTTTCGGAAAATCTTGCTGCACTCAATGTTTTGAAATTCGATACTGATTCATGGGATTTCGTAATGTTCAATATTTTGTTACAAAAATTAGACGCTAAAACTAGAACAGAATTTGAGCTTGAGCATAGCACAATGGATATGCCTACATATAAAACTCTCACAACATTTCTTACCAATCATTGTAAGGCTTTGGAATCTGTACAATGCATGATACCATCGACATCATCATTTATTTCGAAACATAAAGGTACAACCCCTCAGGTTACCACTTCGGATAGAAATACAGGTCCTCTCTTCAAGAAGTCTTCAACAACTTCAGCCTATTTAACGTCTTCTGTCGATCAACAAAAATGTATAGTTTGCTCAGCTTCACACGCTTTACATAGGTGCCACATCTTTCTGGCCAAAACTCCATCTGACAGATTTGCTTTTGTGAAACGTAATAAACTTTGTGTTAATTGCTTGCGTGGGTCACATCATGTAGGAAATTGTCCATCATCAATTACTTGTAAAATATGTGGGTATCGGCATCATACAACTCTACATTTAGATATTCGTAAACCTGATGCATCTAAGAAAACTGATTTCGTGGCAACCACTTCGGGTTCAACAGGGACAGTCGAAGATGATTTGTCAAAAACAATGGCCCTGAATACAGCGAGCACACCATTTCCTAACTCTGGTCCCAAAGACACCGTCGCACTGCAATGCAGCACTTCAGATTTCGCTATGATGCAATCAACTGTCCTGCTCTCAACTGCCGAAGTTGATATTAGGGATGGTAGAGGAACTTCCAGAAGGTCCGCGTTCTTCTTGATACCGCTAGCATGGCAAATTTCATAAGCGAACGTTGTTTTAATCGTTTGGGGTTGAAAAGACGTCGTTGTTCCTTCCTATAGAAGGACTGAATAATCAAACTTCTTGGTCAACTAAAGGTATCACTCAATGTTTAATAAAACCATGCGGTAAAGATGGTCCCACTTTCTCATTTGAATCTATTATTCTCACAGAACTCTGTTCAAATCAGCCAAAAATACAGTTTAATACCCATGATTGGTCTCACATAAAAGATCTAACACTGGCGGACAGAAGATTTTCGACACCTGGCCCAATAGATATGCTAATTGGAGCTGAGTTGGTGCCTTTTATATTGAGTTCTGGGCGTATCTTTGGCAGACAAGGTACTCCAGCAGCGCTTGAAACAGTTTTGGATGGGTTTTACAAGGAAAGATTGAATGTTCACCAGTTTACACTTCACTTCTGAATTGTCACGTGGCCCTTGAACCTCAGGTCGATTTTACACTTCAAAAATTTTGGGAGTTAGATCAGGTTACTAAAACTAGTCCAATACTATCTCTTGATGATCAAAAATGTGAGAATATATATAAAAACTCGGTTCATCGAGAAATTTCCGGAAGATTCGTTGTTTCCCTTCCGTTTAAGCATACAAACCCTGACTTTGGAGATTCATATTCACAGGCCCTTCGACGATTTATTTCCTTAGAGACTCGGCTCAATAAAAACCTTCAGTTATATACAGATTATTCTGAATTTATGAAAGAATACATCCAACTCCAATATATTTCTGAGGTTAGCATTTCTGATTACAAGTCTTTAACAGCCTTTTATTTGCCTCATCATTGCGTTATGAAACCAGATAGTACATCTACTAAGCTTCGAGTAGTGTTTGATGCAAGTGCCAAGAGTTCGAGGGGTATAAGCTTGAATGATACACTTTTCTCAGGTCCAAAGCTTCATCAGGACTTATTTGTAATTTTATTAAAATTTCGCATTCATAAAGTAGCCTTTATTTGTGATATCAAACAAATGTACTGTCAGATACTTATACAACCCGAACAAAGAAGATTTCAGAGATTTCTCTGGCGTTTCTTCAGAAATGAAGAAATAAAAGAGTACACTCTTAATAGAGTTACGTTTGGGGTTTCTTCTGCACCATATTTGGCCTTAAGGACCCTTAAGGAGCTGGCATATTTGGAACAAAAATCGTATCCTGCTGCTGCTAAGCTGATACAAGAATCGATCTATGTCGATGATTTCTGCGCAGGCGCCTCATCAATTGAGGAAGCCCTTCATTTACAAACAGAGTTGATTGCTCTACTCAAACGAGGAGGTTTTGAGTTGCGAAAATGGGCAAGCAACCATCCTTCGATTCTTGCAGCTGTTCCAACGACAAACACACAAATGCCACTCAGTTTTGACACAGACGGTCCCAAATTCATAAAGGTTTTAGGTCTCCAGTGGGATCCCACTTTGGATATTTTCTCTTACTCCTTCTCTGAAACTAATTCTGCAAATACTAAGCGAGGGATACTGTCACAAATCGCAAGAATTTTTGACCCTTTAGGCTTTTTATCACCTGTTATATTTCTTGCAAAACATATTATGCAGAGATTATGGCTTTCAAAATGTGATTGGGATAGCCCAGTCACTGGAGACATTTTGGATGCTTTGAGTCGCTTCAAATCAGAGCTTCCTGAATTATCCAGAATAGAGTTGCCTAGATGTCTGATTTCTGAGAACGTATCTCGCTTGGAGATGCATGGTTTTTGTGACGCTAGTACAACGGGTTATGGTTGCGTAATATATTTCAGATTTATTGCAAATTCTGGAAGAATTAGGATTATACTTGTTTCTGCGAAATCGAGAGTGGCGCCCCTTCGTGTTGTTTCTTTGCCACGATTGGAACTTTGCGCTGCACATCTTCTGTCAGATTTAATATCTTCCGTAAAAGAAGCCTATTCAGAGCTTCTCTCTTTCGATGCTATATATGCGTGGTCCGACTCGCAGGTGACACTTGCTTGGCTAGCATCTTCTCCACATAGATGGAAGACCTTCATCGCCAACAGGGTGTCGTATATACAAGATATCATTCCCACGTCCTCATGGAAATATGTCCCTACTGAACTTAATTCTGCTGACTCTGTAAGTAGAGGAATGTTTCCTTCTCAACTATTAGACAGTGTTTCGTGGTGGCATGGACCGAGTTTTCTTCAAAATACTGAAGAAAGTTGGCCTGAGCAGCCTCATCTGATTCAGAACAGTGACGTCTCACATGAAGAGAGACCCCAAACTGTTTTGCATATTTCAGTCACGACCTCTCCTATAACAAGTTTACTCACGGGATTCTCATCTCTAAGAAAAATTCAACATATTCTCTGTTATATTCTACGTTTTATTGCAATGAAAACTAAATCCAAAATTTATACTTCAGTTATTTTGACAAAGGAGGAAGAATATTATGCCTTCCAGGTGTTGGTCAAACATGTTCAAAACGAATGTTTTACGGACATTTTCACAGCTTGTCGAGGGAATGCTTGTCTGCCTAAACCTGTCAGAAAGCTCGCTCCCTTTATTGATGAAGCAGGATTGATTAGGGTGGGTGGTCGTCTCAGAAAGTCAACCCTCTCCTTTGAGGTTAAGCACCCCATTTTGCTGCCAAAACGTCACAGGTTCACAGACCTTGTGATACAACAAACTCACGATGAAAACTTACATCCGGGGCTAAAAACTCTACATAACATTCTGGTACAAACTTTCTGGATACTCTCTCCACGAAGTGCAATTTATCGCTGCTTATCTAGGTGTGTTCGTTGTTTTCGTACTAAACCGCAACTACATGTACCTTTTATGGCCGATTTGCCGTCTTTTCGAATTTCACAAGTGAAGGCATTCTCTCACGTTTCGGTGGACTATGCTGGCCCCTTTAATATACGCCTGGGAAAACATAGAGGTACAAAAACCTTCAAGGCATATATTTGTGTTTTTGTATGCTGCGCTACAAAGCAATACATTTAGAGTTGTCCTCAGATTTATCTACTGATACCTTTGTAGCAAGCTTTCGCCGTTTTATTGCTCGGAGAGGCAGAGTATCTGATATATATTCGGATCAAGGTACGAATTTTAAGGGCGCTCATAATCAGCTTGTACTATTTGCACAAACTGCCGCCAGAAAACTGTCCATCAATTGGCATTTTAATCCCCCTGCAGCGCCACATTTCAATGGCCTGAGCGAGGCCGGAGTTAAATCAGTCAAGACTCATCTTCGCCGTGTTGTAGGTGAGCAAATCATGACGTATGAGGAGTTCTATACCTTGCTCACACAGATTGAGGCACTTTTAAATTCTCGGCCCCTTTCTGCGATTAGCGACGATCCTAACGATCTAACCCCTTTGACTCCAGGTCATTTCCTGACGATGGAGACACTCAATAGTTTCCGGAACCAGATTTGTCAAATATTTCGTTAAATCGGTTGTCGCGATGGCAAATGGTGCAGAGAATGAATTCCGATTTTTGGAAACGGTGGAAGGAAGAGTATTTGCACACGTTACAGCAGCGTTCAAAATGGTTGAAGTCTTCGCCCAATATCAAATTGGGTATGTTAGTTGTAATTAAACATGAGTCTAGACCTCCCTTAGAATGGTCTCTCGGCCGAGTTATCAAGTTGCACCCTGGTGAAGACGGGGTAGTTCGGGTAGTTACTCTAAAAACTCAAAATGGGACATATCAGCGTCCTGTTATAAAATTGTGCCCTTTACCCGGCCAATTTTCATAATGTATTCACTTCATTTTCTTTATTTTTAATATTTCAAATCATGAAGTTTCAATATTCGTTTTTTTTATTTTTTTTGATCCTATTTCATAATTAGGAAAAACTAACAAGTTTTTGGTGGGTGGAAAATGTTGTGAACTGGGTTACTCCCTTATTTTCATTTATTCGTCAGTTTAAATTTCGGGTTTATTATTTATACACATGCGAAATGCTTTTCTTTTTTTTGTGGACCGAACAGGTGTTTCGATACGCAAGGCCAAGGAAGAAGTAGTATGCTTCGAGATTTTGAGTACGCACGTATACATATACAGCTATCGACGGCTTAACCATTACAAATTTTCGAGAAATCATTTTCTTTTCGTTAATCGCTCAACGAAATTGGATGTGGGTTTTAGCAGTGTATGGTGAGAGCGCTCTCAAGGATTACGACACCACAAGCTGGGTAAGTCCATAAAATAAGAGGGTATTTCGCTGTTTCGCTGTTCGAAATCTTTTTGGTAATTATAATATATTTACGGTCCTTCGAGAAAGTCTGTTCACGACATTGCTACCTTCAAAGCTAGTCCTTTCTTCATTTCCTTTGGAGAAATGATCAAGTCTCTTGCAAAAATCCAAATATTCTCTCAATATCCATCCTTCTTCTGGGCAACCTTACAAAAATACTTTCCAAAATAACTGAAAAGTTCTAGGAAATCGAAGCGTTATTACTGATCTATTGACAATTCTTCTTCACAATAAATATGCCGAAAAAGTCGCTACCAGATGTCTCTTTTCAGATTTACACAATCCGCCTATAACCAAAAACACAAGCGGTGATAGACGCCTTGCGGAAATTTTCCTTCCGCGGTATTAATTCAATTGAATGTTTCACATTATTTTCCACCAAGAATCGATCGACCGGGAATAGTTTCCGCATTGTTTTCAGTCTATACTCGCGACCAGGGCTCCTTTTTCCCAATATCGGTTCTCATAGAATGACACCGACGTCAGCATATTCCGAATACAAAGGCATCCGGTACAATGCGCTGCTGATTCCTATGCGGCTGGCTGCCGTTGGTCTGTTTGGCAGCAATCAAGATGCATCCCGTGGGTCAGATGCAAGCATAGAAAGAGAGAGGAATACCGATCGCTGCTGCAGGTTATGCGACTGAGAATCGCCACCTGGCGCAATTCATTCGTGTGTTGATAATTGGTTCTGTATCTGCCTCACGCGCTAAAGCCCTTCTGGTCAGGTCCCTTTGTGAATTGGTGTAATTTTTAGCTCGATCGGTGATGTACGTCGATGGGGTTCAGCGCGTGATTAGGGAAAACGGCAAATACTATTGAAATCCGAGTCAAACGTTTTGATGTTGATGTACTGTTCACTCAAAAATATCCAGTTTCATTTATGTTAATTAAATGTAGAGATTTATGGATGGAAAAATCGAAATCTCAAAAACTCAAGCTCGAATTATAAATCCAGGGCATTGCGCGAAGGACTTTCCACTATGGGATTGTGAAATCCAATAGTCCCAAAATCTAGAGGGAGAAGCGGACTCATTAAATAATTCAAATGAACGATGGTATCAATAATGACCTCCAAAGATAAATGGGGCAAATCTATGATGTGTATGTTCTTGACCCTGGGTACTAATTGGATAATACTTTGAAGGTGTTAATTATTGTTTGAATAATCAAATCTATAAACTGGATGCATTAGTGTCACTGGTCTTCAATAGTATTCAGCTGATTTTTGACCAGTTTTTAGGGTCGAAGATTAGTCACCAAAATCAACTTTTTGGACCAACTCGTCTGGACTTTATTTTAAACTCTTGTTCAGAACTCCAAAATGGAAGAACAAACCTGCAATAATTCAATTCATTCAAGAAATTTACAATTGAAAGGTAAAAATCGTTTCCTGTAAAACGAACTCATTTCTGAAATGTCACGTAGCAGACCAGGTGTTACTCTATCATTGAAATTATTCCACGGACAGTTTCTTCTTGTAAAGTAATTTGAACAGATGAATTTTTATCTGATATGGCATATGGTAAATACGCCAACATGCCGATTTGCAGAACGTTTTAGATTTACGAATTCCTTAAGTCGCAAAATGCCAAACCATAAAGGTGAAGTCTTCACGTCACAACTGAGTGCGCTGATGACAATTCTAATGCCCATGCTGTATCCATCAGGGATATTTACCTGAGCGCCAACAGGTGGTGGTGCTGGTTGTCAACCATCTAATTTGAATAGTTTTGCTAAATAAATATCGCCACAGCTAATCCCAGGATTATGTGACATATACGTCAGTACACAACACCTTTCTCCTTAAGGTCTGCTTGGACGTCGGTTAATCGTGAAGGGCTTTGGGAAATCTGACTTGAAGAGTAAAGCAGTTCCTGAACCATGAGTAGGGAACAAAGTGATGTGATTTGCGCCTCAACTTTACTGCATCGATGACGAGAGGATGGAATGTAATGAAACTGGAAGTTTTCTGTGTGTGGAATAATTGGTAATCAGATGTTCTCGCTGTTTGCCTCAGAATCTATTCTATCTATATCTATATTCCATATATTGTGTAAGTTTGATTATAGATTAAATAATCAAAATTTAACGTAGAGACTTTGATTTTCTCAAGCAATCTGTTTTCCCTCTCACAGAGTTGGAAAATTAAGCAATGATTATAAATTTTAAAATGGATTACTAAATGTCCTTTGAATTTTAATGAAAATGTGTAAAATTCTTGCAAAATTGTTCATTCATTATTTGAGAGGTAAAGATTATGCAATTTTTGACAGTAAGAACTCTGACTATATTAGTATTTTCAGCTTGAGGAAATTATAGAGCATAAAATGTTGAGCTGTGTGACCTATGTATTTAACACCCACACTACAGATTCTTGAAGCGAAATAAACATTATTTGATAATACCCCTTGCACCAATTACTGCTCCTGTTGTAAAGATTATATATGAGTTAATGTTTCAAATTGGGTTGAGCTACCATTTGATTCGCTTTTAGGAGTACACAAAGTTTTCTTTTCCTTTGTGGCATCTCACTCTAAAATAATTGCAGTGGATTTGCTTTTTGGCGCTCTTGTTCACCTGAACAGAGTGTGTCAATTTGCCCAAATGTCTGTGACTTTCGAATATTTGGGCAAAAGTGGTATCAATCGTTTTATTTGGACCTACTGGATGAATAATCCGTGGTCAAAATCGATTCTGTCCGTCCGTCCGTTCCAGGAACACGATAACTCTCAAACGGATGAAGTTAGAGAGCTGGAACTTCAGAATAGGTTTGAGGTATAAATATCTCGACAAGTTCGTTATTCGGTCAAATCGGCCGAATAGGTTCGGAGTAACAAAAAAATTTTTTTTTCAAATGACACTGTTCAAATAAAAATTTTTTTGTGGTGCAGTTTTATCAGACGTATACAAAATACCACTCTCAACTCTCGACAAGCTAATAGTTCTGGAGATATGATTTTCAAAATTTAAATAATTGTCAGCGACATTGAAGGATCTCTATATCTCCATAAAGTAACTACGTTCGGTTGA
>JARTUT010001224.1:0-10261 GCA_030674115.1 Micraspis discolor
TACCAGTTTTGCCTTACATTGTACCTCCTATATTAGCAGATAGAAGATGCAACTCCAGACTCTTTACGGGCTCAATATCATTCTTCTTCTAATTTTTTCCAATTCCCGCATACATTCCACAAATATGAATTCCAAGATTGAAGTCCGAAAACCATTATGGTATAATACACGTTCTTCAATGTAGTCATAACTGATAAAGAATTATGGAAGATTAGTGCCAGACCCTTATTATATGTTCAATGAAAATCTCATTTCTGATCCTTCTGAAAGTTAAATTCCAGGTTTGATCTTCACCAGAAGAAATTTGGACCGTTATTAATCGTTTGACGACAGATTCATGGTCGTACCAATAGATGCTACTCAGTTCCAAGCTCAAGTTGTGAATGTGTATCTTGCAGGAGAAACAATACCCATCTCATCAATAATGGTATCCCATATATAAATTTCAAGATATTTTTAGAACCAGTTGCAATGACTCCCATACTTCCTTAGAATAGCTTGCATTTTCATATACACTTACCTCGTATGACTCTAAAAACTCTTCTCACCGATTGTTCAAGCATTGTTGACCATTCAATGCTTTTCATGTTTCCCAAAGCTACTGGGTTCGAAATTATTTGACATATGCAAAATGAGGAGTCATTAAACATCTATCTCTTTAATTCCAAGGTGATCATCAATGTTTTCCATCATGAACTTCTTTCCAACCATTCATCATAATTCATTTTGGATCACAGCCATCGCTTCAATACAAAATGAGCTCAAAAAAACAACACTTTCATCTAACTGGGAATACTAAAAATTCATCATCTTGTAATTTAAGCATCAAGTATTACTTGAGATCTATATCTACAATACACAAACAGACCCATTTTCAAGAACTATACACTATGAATGATTTCATCAACATCTGTCACCAGTAAGCAGGTAGATCAATAGAGCCGTAGATCCATAGGCCCGTAGATCCATGAGTCAGTAGTTCAATGAGCCAGTAGTTCAATGAGGCCTATGGATCAATATAGACCATAGATCAATATGAATTGCCAGATCAATGAGGCCCATGCATCAATGAAGCGCGCAGAAACACAGCTTACGTCAAAAAAACCCGATGAAAGCGAAAAAATCTTAAAAGTATTGGAAAAGAAACACGAAGAAACGCGCGAAAAAACACGAAGAGAATCCGAAGAGAAGACAGAAAAGAAACCGAAAGTTACACGAAAAAAGCAAAATTACACGAAACTAACGCGGAAAGCTTACGAAAGAACTTTAAGTAACACAAAAAAATTTAGTAGAACCTGAAAAAAAACCGAAACACAAAAATTACTTGTAAATTGCACACCCCGTATCTCACGCCGATCGTAAACTCATTTGTAAATTGCACACCTTGCCATGACATTTATCGAAATCAGCTCAATTCGCGAGAAAACTTGAAGGAGAATGCATATGAGACACTCCAGTATACAATTGATTAGCAGTGAAAAAAAAAAAACCAAAGAATATCATTGTAACTCCATCTATTCAGAGTTCAGTAATTACCACGAAGGAAGTATCAAAATTATTCTATGGAGCTCTATATAACACACCGTATGTGTTTCAGAGATAATTTTTCCGTAAAAAAACCGAAGGAACACAAAAAACCTGAAAAAACTTGAGAGCGCGCAAAAAAACAGAAAAACTTGTAAAGTTATCTTCAATATATCACCCGATCGCAAATTCATTTATAAATCTTACACCCTGTATGACATTTTACCGAAATTAAGCTTGCACGTAGAAAAAACATGATGAAAATGCATATGGGACACCAATATATAAATTGATTTGCAGTGGGAATTGCTTGCATCATAAAGAAACAAACCGAAAGAATATCGTTTTTAACTCTATCGTTTCAAGTTCAGTGCATTCCCACGAAGAAAAGAACCCGATGAAACACGGGAAAAACTTAAGAAAAGAACCCGAAGTACCACGAATGAACGAAAAATATCCAAAGGAACCGAGAAAAACCCCAAAGGAGCACAAAATCACCGAGAAGCGCGCAAAAAAACTCGAAGGAAAGCTTAAAACCCCGAAAAGGGAGCACAAAAAACCGAAAGCGCAAAAAATAATGAAGAAAAGAACTTTTTAAATTGCACACCCTGTATATCAATCAGTCGCGAAATCATTGTTAATGGCACACACCCTGTATGGATTTCTGTTTGAGATTAAGCTCCCTCACGCGGAAAAGCACAAAAGCTGGAGAAAAACCCTGGTGAATGTCAGCGCTACTCCAGATCTGACACCCTGTATATGAATCGAATATATTTTTATCGAATTGAGATCCAAAACTCCACGAAACAACACAAAGACTCGAATTTGCGTAAAAAAATCAAATTAACTTGTAAATTGCACACCCCGTATATCACCCGATCACCAAATTCATTTGTGAATCACTTACACCCTGTATGACATTATGCGAAATCGAAACCCATTCGCGAGAGAACTTGAAGAAAAATGCGCCAACAGGACACCCCGTATATAATTGATTCGCAATTAGGTGCTTTCTTCGCGAAAAAAACAAACCGAAAGAATATCGTTTATAACTCTATCGTTTCGAAAGGTTCGGTGCATTCCACCAAGAAAAACCGACCAAATGACGAAAAAACGGAAAACAGTGATAGACCCTAAGTAACACGAAATCTCTCGAAAAGAAAAGAATCTGGTGAAAATCAGTGCTTTCCATAAAGCACAGCCTGTATAGCGATTTTTTCGAGATAGCACTCAACCTATAGTGATTCATCGCGATCTGTATGCATTCTTCAAGGACGAAAATGAATTGGCGCGAAAATAGAGCCTGAAATGGCGATTTTCAGAGCGCATATTTGAGGATGTTTTTCTTACGATTCACGAAAATTAAGTAGGTATCTAGAGATTCAGAATCTCACCTGAATTCTTATTCGAGTGCTTGAAAGGCAGAAAACAATCTTTCACCAGCCATATCGGGCGAAAAGAAAATTGATGCCATATTTTCCAAATTTGGAGAAGCTCAGCGTTCAGCTATCATCGGAATCGTATGAGAAATTCGACATGCTATCTCCTTCACCGTAGAAATGCCCGAATTTCGAATGAAGGAATTCGCGGCCTTGACTCGCTACTTGGATGAAATTGGTACCCAGAGATGGGAAATTTCACGTAGATTCGTTTTCTACACCACCGATCGCGGGAAGCGGTTGCCAGCATCGTTTCAGCGAAAGGCACGGAGGAAAACGTAGGTCACTGTTTTTGGCGTTTCAGGAAATCGCGAGTCTAAAAATTGCCGTTTTATATGCATAATTTTCGAGTATAGATTCCGAGGAGCTCCGCAGCTGGAGCTCCGTAGCCACGTATAGGACGTTCTTCGTCCAGAAAAAGCGACCCTCCCCACGCGAGATGCTCCGGCTTCGCAGGAGTACTTTCGCCCGTTTTTCGCCAACGGGCGATTTCGCGAAAATCGCCGATTTCGCGATTTTCTTTCCGAATTTCGGGCACTTTAAGAGCGCCCGGAAAGTTTCGAAGTCCTTCTCCTAGGGGAGGATTCGCCTTTTCGATCTGTTTTTAAGATTCCCTCTCAGGCAGCCTTTGGGCCACTCGGCTTTACGCTTTCCGGGTCCTCACGGAACCCGTTTCGATTTTTCTCTGGTCCCCGATCTTATTACTTTATTATATAGACTAATAAGCGGAGTAGATCAATGGGCCCGTAGATCCATGAGCCGTAGATCCATGGGCCAGTAGTTCAATTGGCCCATGGATCAATATAGACCATAGATCAGAGAAATTACAGAAACACGTCAAATTACCGGGTGAAAGCGAAAAAGCTAGAAAAAGAACTGGAAAAACTTACGGAGGAAACGCGAGAAAAAAACACAGAAGGAGATCCGAAGAAACACGAGAAAGAAACCGAGGATTATACAGAGAAACCGAAATTACACGAAACATCGCGAGAAAACACGAAAGAACACCAAGTAACACAAAATCTAAAGAGACACCTGAAAAAACCCGGGAAACACAAAAGTAGCTTGTCAAATTGCACACCTGTATATCCCGACCGTAAAAACTTGTATTGTAATACTTTTCCCTGTATGACATTTTATCAGAAATCCGCTCCCATTCATGAAAGAAAAACTTGGAGAAGCATAACAGGACACTCAGTATACAATTCGAGTTAGCAGTGAAAGAGAAAAAACCAAAGAATATCGTTGTAACTCCATCTATTCCTTCGAGTTCCAGTAATTACCACGAAGAAGTGATATCAAAATTTTATTCTATATGGAGCTCCTATGTAACTTTTAATATATGTTTCAGAGAATAATTTTTCCGTAAAAAAAACGAAAGAACACAAAACTTGAAAAAACTTGAGAACGCGCAAAAAAACAGGAAGAACCAGTAAAGTGCTCACCCCGTATATCACCCGATCGCAAATTCATTGTAAAATCACACACCCTGTGTAACATTTTACCGAAATTAAGCTTTCACACATTATGAAAAAACATGATAGAAAAATGCAAATGGGACCTGATATATAATTGATTTGCAATTAGGTGGCACCATCATAAGAAACAAACCGAAAAGAATATCGTTTTTAACTCTATCGTTTCAGAAGTTCGGTGCATTCCACGAAAGACGAAACACGGAAAAGCTTAGAAAGAACCCGAAGTACCACAGATGAAAGAAAAAATATCCAAAGGAACCGAAAAAACCCCGAAGAGGCACAAAATCACCAGCGAACGCAAAAAGCTCGAAGGAAAGCTTAAAACCCCGAGGGAGCACAAAAAACCAGCGATGCAAAAAATAATGAAAGAACTTTTAAATTACACACCCTGTATATCAATCGATCACTTGAAAATCATTGTTAATGGCACACCCTGTGTGAGTTTCATTGAATTGGGGTCCCATACGCTGAAAAGCACAAAGCTGGAGAGAAAACTCTGGTAGATGCTTCAAGCGCACTCAGATCTGACACCCTGTATATGAATCAGAATATATTTTATCGAGTTAAGATCAACTCCCGAAACAACACAAGAAGACTCGAAGGTGCGTAAAGAAATCAAGTCTGCTTGTAAGTGCACACTTCCCGTATATCACCCGATCGCAAATTCATTGTAGCGAATCGCACACCTATCATGACCTTGTTATACCGAAATCAGCTCCCATTCGCGGGAGAGGCGAAGAAAAATGCATATGGGGACACCCCGTATGTAATTGATTCGCGGTGGGTGCTTTCTTCGCAAAAACAAACCGAAAGAATATCGTTTATAACTCTATCGTTTCGAGTTCCCGGTGCATTCCACCAAGAAAGAAACCGACCAAATGCAGAAAACGCGGAAAACACGCAGTAGAACCTAAGTAACACGAAATCTCTCGAAGAAAGAATCTGGTGAAAATCGATTAACTCCGCTAAGCACAGCCTGTATAGCGATTTTTCCGAGATAACACGTTCAGCCTGTATAGCGATTCATCGCGATCTGTGTGCATTCTTCAAGGACGAAAATGAATTAGCGCGAAAATAGAGGCCTGAGGCAGCGATTTTCAAACGCATATTTGAGTGTTTTCTTGCGATTCGTGAACTGCGGGTGCTGTCTAGAGATTCGGAATCTCCTGTAGATTCTTAATCCGAGCGCTTGCCAGAGCCTGAAAGATCTTCCGTCCGCCCATATCGGGCGAAAAATTGATACCGTATTTTCAGAATTTGGAGCTCGCGTTCGGCTATCATCGGAATCGTATGAGAAACCATGACGCTTCTGATCAAGAATATCCGAGGAAGTGCCGAATTACGAATGGAAAAATTCGCGGCCGTATATCGCTACTTGGATATGAAAATTGGTACCCAGAGATGGGAAATTTCACGTAGATTCGTTTTCTACCGATGCGCGGGGCGATTTATATCGTTTCGACCGGCACGGAGAGGGAAGAACGTAGGTGTGATTTTGACGTTTCAGGAAGTCGCGAAGTTCGCAAAAATTGCCGTTTTTTTATATGCATAATTTTCATCGCATAGATTCCGAAGAGCTCGCCCGGCGGCCTGAAATAAGCCAGCCACGTATGGGGACGTTCTTTACGTCCAGAAAAAGCGACCCCCCCTCCCCGCGAGATGCTCCGGCTTCATAGGAGTACTTTCGCATGTTTTCGCCGCTGGGCGATTTCGCGAAAATGATTGATTTCGTGATTTGCTCCGAAATTTCAGGCGCTTTAAGAGCGCCCGGAGGAGGGTTTCAGGTGTTCCGCTTCTCCCTGAGGAGGATTCGCCTTTTCGATCTGTTTTAAGATTCCCTCTCGAGCGGCCCTGCGGGTGTCGCTCGAAAGCTTACGCTTTCCCGGGTCCTCACTGGGACCCGTTTCGATTTTTCTCTGGTCCACGATCTTATTACTTTATTATGCCAGGCTAGTAAGCGGGTGAATCAATAGGCCCGTAGATCCGCGAGGCCAGTAGTTCAATGAGGCCAGTAGTTCAATTGGCCCATGGATCAATATTAGACCATAGATCCAATATAGACCATAGATCAATAGGGCCCATACATACATGAAGCGCGCAGGAAACACTAAACACGTCAAAAAACCCGATGAAAGCGAAAAATCATAAAAGTATTGGAAAAAACACGGAAGAATCCGAAGAAAGACAGAAAAGAAGGCAGAAGTTACACAAGAAACCGAAATTACACGAAACAACGCGAAAACACGAAAGAACACCCCGTAACACAAAAAAATTTAATGGAACCTTCTGAAAAGAAAACCCGAAACACAAAGTACTTGTAAGTTGCACCCGTATATCACGCGATCATCAAACTCATTGTAAATTGCACACCTTGTATGACATTTTATCGAAATCGGCTTACATTCGCATGAGAAAACTTGAAGAGAAATGCATATGAGACACTCAGTATACAATTGATTAGCTTTAAAAAACCAAAAGAGGAGAATATCGTTTATTCACTCCATCTATTTGAGTTAAATAATAATTACAGAAGAGAAGTATCAAAATTATTCGCTGGATACACATGTAGCTTACACGTATATGTTTCGACAATAATTTTCAATAAAACAGCCCGAAGGAACACAAAGCTTGAAAAAAACTTCAGAGCCTTCCAAAACACCGAAAAGAACATGTAAAGTGCTCACCCGTATATCACCGATCATAAATTCATTTTGTAAATCCCGCACACCACTATATGACGATATACCAAAATCAGCTTTCATTCGCGAAAACCCTGAAAGAAAAATGCACTTATACAGGACACCCGTATCTCAAAGTGATTCACAGTGGGTGCTTTCATCATAAAAAACAAACCGAAAAGAATATCGTTTATAACTCTATCGTTTCAGTTTAAGTACATTCCATCAAGAAAGAACCAAACCAAATGCGAAAAACGCGAAAAAACATGATAGAACCCAAAGTAACACGAAAAGAACAGAAAAAAAAATCCAAAGGAACAAAAACCCCGAGGAGCACAAAATCAACAGCGCGCAAAAAAACTCGAAGGAGAGTTTGAAACCCCGAGGGAGCACACAAAAAACGAAAGCGTGCAAAACTAATGAAAAACTTCTAAATTGTACGCCTGTATATCAATCGATCGTGAAATCATTGACAAGGAAGCACACCTGTGTAAGATTTCATTGAATTCAGCTCCCATACGCGGAAAAGCACGAAAGCTAGAGAAAAACTCTGGTGAATGTCAGCGCCTTCCTCAGATCTGGCACACTGTATATGCATCGAATATATTTTATCGAATTCAGAACCACAAAAACACACCGAAGGAACACAAAAACTCGAGATTTGCGCGAAAAAAATCTAATTAACTTGTGGATGAGGCACCTCGTATATCACATGATTGCAAATTCATTTGTAAATCACGTTCACCCTGTATGTGACATTTTATCGAAAGTGGAATCCCACTCTATAATTGGTTCGCAGTGGGTGCTTTTTCATAAATGAATTCAGACAGAAAATCTCTCGAGAAGACTCTGGTGAAAGTTATTATTGCTTCAAAGTGCATGCAGCTCGTATATCAATCAGATCGCAATCAATTGCATTCCATAAAGGTAGTATAAGCATTATTCGATAAAGCTTCCATGTAACACCTTATTACCTGAATCAGAAAATAATTTTTCCATAAAAATAAGCCCAAAGAATATCGTTTCAACTCCATCAATTTCACAAAGGTAAAATGAAAATTATTCGAAAAGGTCTGAACGCGTGTAATTCCGCGAACGAGTTGCTTCCCTGAATAAACTAAATTATTAATAGGATTTTGACGCAGAGTATCATAAGTTGGGTCCGAGTTCCGGAGAGGGCAATGAATTCCGCTGCGAAAATAGACTTCGCTGGAGAAAATAGCGATTTTCAAACGCATATTTGAGATGTTTTTCTTGAGTCGTCGTATGGATAAGTGGTATCTAGAGATTCGTAATCTGCTGTAGATTCTTATTCGAGTGCTTGGAAAACGCAAAATCTTCGACCGCCCATATCGAGCGAAAAATTGATACCGTATTTTCAAATTTGGAGCTCGCGTTCGGCTATCATCAGATCGTATGATAAAATCACGAGCGCCTTCTAAATTATCGAAAAATTGCCGAATTTGGAATGAATATCTGACGGCCTTGACTCGCTACTTTGGATGTGAAATTGGTGCCCAGAGATGGGAAATTTCGTAGATTCGTTTCTACCGATCGCGGGGCGATTTATATCGTTTTCGGCCGACTTCGGAGAGGAAAACGTAGGTGCAATTTTGACGTTTCAGAGAGTCGGAAGTCTAAAAATTGCCGTTTTATATGCACATAATTTTTCGTATAGATTTCGAGGAGCTCCGCGGTCCGTACCAGTACCACATTACAAGGAATGTCTTTTCTTGAAAAACGGCTGATTTCGGCCTGAGAAATGGCCCCCGGTCGTCCGTGAGATCTTCCCCCATGGGGACGCTTTCAACGATTTCGCGCGAAAATGGCCGATTTCCCGCGATTATTCCGTTCGAAATTTCCGGGCACTTTAAGAGCGCCCGAAGGGGGTTTTCGGGGTCGCTTCTCCTAGAGAGAGATGCGCCTTTTCGATCTCTGTTTTAAGATTGCCCCGGGTTCAGCCACCTGCCAGATCTCACGCTCGGCTTCGCCTCGCGGGGTCCTAACGGGACCAATTTTGATTTTTCTCTGGTTCCCGATCTTGTAGCTATTATTATATGGACTAGTAAGCTGGGTAGATCAATAGGCCCATGGATCAATATAGACCATAGATCTTACAAGGGACCATAGATCAATATAGACCATAGAATCAATATAGACCACAGATCAATGAGGGCCATACATCAATGAAGCGCGCGAAACACTAAACACGTCAAAATACCGTTGAAAGCGAAAAAACTTGAAAGAACTTGGAAAAACACGAAGAAGAAACGCGAAAAACACTTGAAAGAGTCCGGAAACACGACCAGAAAACCGGGATTACACGAAAAGAAGCCGAAATTACACGAAACAACGCGAGAAAACACGAAAAGAACCCCAGAAGTAACACAAAAAATCCAGAGGAACCTAGAAAAAACCGAAAGAGAATACATATAACTTGAAAGCGCTACTCGAGAGTCACACCAGAAACACCCCAGAGAAATAAAAAAACAACGAAAGCACGCAAAGAGAAACAAAAGAACTATAAATTGCACACCCCGTATATCACCCGATCATCAGCTCTTTTATGGGGTGCACACCCTGTATGACAGTGTGTAAAGTGCTCACCCACTATATCCCTTTGATCTGCCAAATTCATTAGTAAATCACACACCCTGTATGACATTTTATCGTAATTAGATCCCATACGCGAAAAACCATGAAGAAAAATACATTTGGGACACCCACTATAATCGATCGATTCGCAGTGGGTGCTTTTTCCTGCATAAAAATTCAGACGGAAAATCTCTCGAAGAAAGACTCTGGTAGAAAGTCAGTGCTTCCCAAATTTCTTTGCACGTATATCAATCGATGATCGCAATCGGTGCATTCCACAAAGGTAGTATAAGCATTTATTCAAATCAGCTTTATAGTACAACCTTGTATACAGATCCCGAAAATAATTTTTTCCATAAAAAATAAACCCAAGAATATCCGTTTCAACTCCATCAATTTCACAAAGTAAAATGAAAATTATTCGAAAAGGTCTGAACGCGATGTATTCATGAACGAGTGCTTTCCCTGAATAAACTAAGTGTGTCGGATTTTTGACATATGAAGTATCATAAGTTGGGTCCGAGTTCCGGAGAACAGTGAATTCGCG
>JARTUT010002529.1:0-10248 GCA_030674115.1 Micraspis discolor
GTTAATCGTAAGAATTATATTTAATTTCTTTTGATTTTTTATGATTCTGGTTATCAATTCAAAGAACTTGATGACGAGAAACTGTTTTGGTGATAGAACTCGTGTAGACTTATAAGTCGGGCTATATTCTTCCGTTAATTCTAACAGTAATTTTTGGTTATTTCATTAAGTTCATTTTGTTTAAGTTTTTACACTAGAAGCTACTCGTAGGCTATGCGTCATCTACGGAAATGTGATCGATTCTGTATATGTTTTAAACTTGCAAGAGATAGATATCCTGCTAGATAGATTATGTCTAAATATTGTTGTTGAAACCGCTAATCTCCTTTTATGAAAGCCATATCTGAGAAGGTTTTTGTCTTCTTCAAGATTATAAAACTGAAAATTCACTCCAGTTTACGAGTAACAATATCAGTTATAGTTTCTTTTGCTACCTTAGGAAGAAAAATTATAACAGATGGTCATATAGCTCAAATAATAACGCTACATCGAAGAAATGAAAAACCCACCATTAGACATAAATGAAGAATACAGAGAAGGTTTGAGAGCTTCGCAATTCCAGTGTCAGATATGTATATATAACTATATTATTTAGACTTTTGGCTCCACGCATTTAGTAAGCAAATAATAAACTTATATCAGAAATTTAGTGACAGTATCATACAATTTAACATACTGTTGCACTTAAGCCTGGGGAAAAAATACATGCAAAAATATGGCTCTGCCTTCTAAGTGGCAAAGCTCCCAAAGAATAGAGAGAGCTGAGTATCATTTTTGGGACTGCTTTCTATTCAAAATTGGTGTTCTGTGGTGGAACAGGAGCTTACTAAGAGTGCTACATCAGATCTGTAAATAAAGAGACAAAGAAGCAGAAAAAGACTGAATAACAAACATACAAATACAAATCAAATCAAATTCATATTTTTGGGTTATAGATATTGTGGTCAAGGGTTTCAACATAACAGAAAACAAATATCGTAAATTTCCTACTGAAGGATAATCAGTAGATACACATGGCAGCTACACACATTAGATTCCTCTTTCACGAAGATTTTTTTAGTATCCGTGTGTGTCACTTGAGAAGAAGAATAATCTCCAACATTAGTCCCTTTCACTAGTTTAGAAACATAATCACTCTTGCATCCACTTAAAAATACCATCTATTAGGGTTACAGAAAACTTATGATATTCAAAACTACTTCTGACTTGACTTGACTTCAAATCGTCAGGATTCGAAGATCAATTTGTAGTTTTTCAATGTCAAGTCAGCAGTCAAGTATTAATTTATCCAAGTACTCGAAAAACCAATTACTTCCTACCACCAAATAGTTGATCTTTGATTAGAAAAGTTTTATTTCAGTCCTACATCAATGAATTATGGAATAAAGAATGACACTTTGCACAAAATACTTTTATTACATCAAACTTGAATACTTGAAGGAATCAAAGATATCAACTTCTATTTCAAAATGGAAACACAAATTTTATCCGCTATAATATAAAAAATAAAAATAATAATTTCTCCCAATTAGGAGAAATTGTCTGGCTTTTGTTTGATACCTCATTTATCTATCCAGGATCTAAGAACTATGAGGCATCTACAAAGGTATCGCCTGGCCTATTCCTACTACTTTTTGTATTTTGTCAGAAAGCCTGCTCTGAAGGCTTTAACAGCTCAACAGGAGCTGAAGATCACTGGCAGTTGATCAAAATCTTTGTGCATTATATTTGAAGTTTGGCAGGCTGTTTGTTCATTGCACTCTTCCACCATTCTAAAATATCTTCCCAGAACCTGTCATGCTTTGCGTGGTTCCGAAAGGAATTTGTCTATTTCGTCAACACCAAGCCAGCGAATTCATTTGCTCAAATTTATTGTTAATTCTCTTGGAGATAAGCTTGGGGAGATCGATTCAAGGCTCATCATTTGAAGATGAAGGTCAAAAGAATGATGCTGTTGTGCTCCTGTAAGACCTAAGCTTCAAATATGTTTATTTCACAAAATTACTTCAAAGTGTGTAACTGCTTCCTTATCCAAATCTTTACCCCCAACTTGTGTTGGAAATGTTTCACTTTATGCTGGGGATCACAAGACTAAAACCTAAAACAGTACATCAGGTAAGTTCTTTGGTAATGTTTGATAAATTTTATCTTTAACCAGCTTGAATACTACTCAAATAAGATTGCCTCATCAGTCTCATTTCTGCTAAGATTATTGTCTAGGTTCAATACTCCTTGTTGTTTCTAGCTTACTCAAAGGCATATTTATACCAATTATCCCCATCTGAGTAGTACTGTATGCTTTTACCTTCTAATGTTTTGAAGCGTCTTGGAGCAAACATTCTGGATGTTTACCAGGCTCGATCTATGATCGACCACTCCATGTCTGTGAAGCTCAAAGTTTTATATTTTCTGTGTTATCACAAAAAATGTTTGCTTTGACTTCCACTCATATGGAGGCCCTATACCAGCATATCCAAGTTAATTCATGCTTCATTGTGACATCTAATTTGTAAGAAAGCCATATTCCAAAATTCCATAGTAATGTAAGAATTTTCCAGAATCTTTCACAGTTGTTTTCAGTGTTTACAACTGTATTGAGGCAATGAATGTTTTTATTAGCGATAGTGAATTTGCATCTTCGGAGTCATTTCTTACTGTCACCATCAGGAAGAGGTATCATCTGTCACTCAGAAACTCAAATTCAAGTCAACTATTGCTCTAAAATATGCACTTTTTAAATTCAAATGTGAGCCAAGCTATACCCAGAAATGACTATTTTTAGGGTCAATCCAGTGGAAATGGAAATCTAATACAGCTCATTCATAAATGTTAAATTGCTTTTGTGTTTGTCAGTCAATTATTCTTGCTAGAATGTGAGTTGGAAATCATTAGAATTCCCAATGCTATCAGCAATAAATAAACTTTTGCTATCCATCTGTCAGTATGTTGTCCTGGCATAAATCATTCTCTTCTCTCTCAAAGGATGACACTCATGAGTCTTTCAAATTATCATCAATAAAATGAGCAAAGTATTATTTTCATACCTAAGAGGGACAAACCATTCTATAGTATTAAATGAGATTTTCAGATTTGTTTGTTTGGATTAATCTTTGAGAGAGAGAGGAATCCTGTACTGGCCCAAACATTTTCATTGCCAAAAGAGAATTTCTAAATTTTATTTCTGCCAGGCAAGAATGCTTTGAGAGTTTCAGTATCTATAAACTTGTAAACTTATTTAAATCCTCTAGGGTGAACAGTAGTACTGTGGCTTTCTTTGTTGGAGAAATCTACAAAGAATGTAGGAGCATAATTTCAATTAACAAATCAAATTTCTTGGTACTTTTTTTTTAACTTTGAATAGGGATATCAGTGCAGTATATTAAATTTTTGTTTCAGGAATATCCTCAAAATATCTGCAATCCATTCCATTTGCAAGTATAGAATTTAACAGTTACTTACTCTTTCATTTGTGCTACCACCTCATAAGCCAGCTTAAGTTGTACTCTCCTTGTGTAGGTACTTTCAGAGGAATTTTGCATGAGGAGAGTCAGATGTTCTTACTGTCCCAAATACTTGTTTCATATAGATTTTAATTGTGCTTGGATTTGTAAATGCCTTTTAATCTGAGATGTTCATGATAATTTATTTTAAAAGTACAGTGGGTTTTGTTGTGCAAAGCTGTGCATGTCCCCTTGTTTATCAGTCTTTTTCTTGAATATCTTCGGATCTTCGATTTCGGCTGTGAAGTAATCTGGTGATATTGTTATAACCATTAACTCTTAGATTCTTGTTGGTGGCTAAAGTTTCCTGTGTAGGATCACGATCTCCAGATTGAGTCATTTTCCTCAAACTTATTACCTTATTTTGACCCGCTTAGTTTCCTAATTCTAACATTTCAGATGAAATACTCATTTTCCGTACGAGTCCGAACGCACTCAAGTATTTGACGGGCCCATCTGCCACACACTTCTGGAGTACGCTTACCTCTTCTTCATTCACCCAGAGATAAGGTCAGAAGACTGTGCTGATTGCTCCATTCAGCTACCTGGACCCTGGAAACCCTCTCTAGAATTGTCTTAAGCACGCATGAACTTGTTGGCAGAAATATACGTGGCAATGACCTCGTGCGCATCTTGATCTGGCATTAACAAAGTAAAAAGCAAATAACCAGTCAAGTAATAAAATATCTCCAAAATCAGAGTCAAGTCAAGAGTCAAGCAGGTAGTACCGTTCCCACAAGTTAAACTTTTCAGAAATCAAGTTCTGACTATTAAAAACAAGCTACTTGAAGCTTGAGTGGAGTCTCACATCTATGTTCAAAACCCAATACACAAATTTATCACGTGATTAATTCTGTAAAGGAGGATTCTTCCCGAATCCAGTCTCAGGCGTTCCCAGGTGAGTGACGCCAGATCTTCTGATGTTTGGGAAGTCTGCTATGGAAGCCGTTCAGGCGAGATCATCTGCATCTATAGTTGAAAAAGTTGTGATAGCAACACTTTGATTTACTGCGTGATGAAAAAGTCAGCGGAAAAGGTGTCGGCTGAATTTGTGCCCGACACCGCCAAAATAGCATATCGATTTAAAGATATTGGAAGCCGCAGCAGTCATACCTCGCCAACACCGTAAGATTGGTTGTAGCGAAGGAGTGCTACTAACTCGGAACGGACCTTCACTCCCGGTGAAAACCGAGGCGAGTTGACTTGACAAGAGGCTGCGACAACTTTCCAATGCCCAAGTGGGTCTTTCATTTAGAAATGTTTTCTTTTCTTACACCACACTTCCGTGGTTACGTTGATGGACTGATTTGAAAATTTGGGGAACATCTCGGATTTCGTGACCTTCACAACTTAGATATTTATTCCAGATAGAGATCTAAAGCCTAGTCATAAAGCAAAACAGTTTACACTGATCTTATGGCCAAAGGCGCTAGCTCAGCAGTCGATTTACTTGTGACCATAAATGTACCAGAAATTAAAATTAATTAGCTCTGCTTGCACTTGCATATTTTTAACTATTTAGACAATTAATATTAACTCACAATCAATGTATTAAAGTGCAATAAAGCATTTGCAAAAAAAAGCTAGATCAAGTTTCAAATGATATATCATTTACAGGAAGAGATAATCTTTGAAGAATAATATTTCATATTCTTGGACTCTAACTGATTTTATGTTATTTTTTGTGGAATTTGTTAGACAGAATTAGTTGCCTCAGAAAGATTTGTGGTTTGGTAACAGAGATTGAGTTTAGGAGGTTGATTTCTACCCTATAATAAAATACTTTTCAGAACATTCAGGCAGTGTCTTTTTCTTAGCTTGTAAAGCCATCACCTTATAACATGCAACACTATGTCGGACAAACAATCTGAGTGTCTAAAAAATAAACTGGAAAAATATTTTTGTTAGAATAGAAATTCTAATATATTAGTACCTTAGAAAGAATGGATTGCATGTTAGTCTTTTCCTGATACCTTAGGTGAGTTTCAAACATTCAAGTTGAAAAAGGGCACTGTTCTGAAATTATTGCCAGACTACATTTTATTATAATGGAAGAAATATTCTAATCAAATAATCTTCCTAAACTATTTCCCACAGAATCTTAGCTTTATAGATTGTAGTGAAATTCTTGAGATATATTCATGGAGAGTACAATGCGTATACTGTCAAAAATCTTATTATTAAAATTTTTCTCTGTTTGAGTCATAAAACTCAGTGTTTTTCAGCTAGAATGTCGTGAAGTCTCTCCCAATTAATGAAATTGACATTTGCCTTCTGATGCACTACACCCAAAATGATTCATATCTTTCAGATTTACTCAAGTAAACTAATAATCTTTTTATATACTTATTTCGTACATTACCTTTTTCTTATACTTGTTCTATTTGATAGTAACTACTCTACAATATATACTTTATCAGTAAGAGTCCCAGTATTTGTGGACTGTGTGCAGCAAGAATTCTGACCTTACCATAGATTTAGGTCTGTTTGAGTTTGGGGAAAATCATTTGTTAATATCATAATACGATTATCTGATGAGCCCGTGTCTTTCGGACTAAAATCAAAGCCTTGTGGAATTGTTTAGTGAAAATCGTGAACTTTAGAACAATTCTGAGAATTACCTATTTTTCAAAATGTACTTTGTTTTCTAATTACGGAATCCATCAAGACTTTGAGAATTTAACATCAAATGATAAGCAGGCTTTTGCAAAGAAGCTTAAATTATGTGTGCCAATTAGTCATGATAATCCTCAGAACTATAAATATGAAAATTGAAAAAATTGGAAAAAATTTAGGAAAAACACTGACGTGAGGAGTCAGATAACTTTGAAGCACTCGTATTTGAGCTACTTGCCAGTAAATATTTAAACCATTACAGAAATCTATAAGCACTCTTGATCAGATGAACAATAATCACAATGAATAGTTTCTTCCTGTATCTCATAGTACCAGTTGCACTACTCATTAATTTCCCACAGTTTTGTTCCGAAGCTGAATTTCTTTCTAAACATTTGCGTCCGGTGCTTTGCTGAGTTTTGACAATATGTATTACCTTTACAATACATAGAGATTGGATCTTATCTCTATGATTTCTATATTACTTTGAAAAAATTTGATTAATATATATTACGCCAGCGGCACTGATTAATGAGCCCGTCATTTGTCAATCGAATATTGATCTAGCATTAGCCATAGTTCCAAGAAAATCATCCAGGACAATATGTCATTTCTCTTTTCTCTTGAGTAAATGAAAAAAATGATCATATCTGTATGGAAAAAAGCTGCGACAATGGAATTTGAGGATAAGTAAGATATCAATCATATAAATATAATCACGAATTTTTATTGAAATCCGAAAAATATCTTAAAAGATATAGAATATTAAATTTTCACTTTTTAGAATTTTAAAAAACTTTCTATCAATGACAGTTTCTGCGAAGTACAGCGAACCGTTTTATTCAACCTCCTCGGCAATAATTCAAAGTGTCAGCATCGGATGTGAATGATGCAGTAGTTGTCAAACTCCGTTCCGGATGCTCGCCAACTGCCTGAACCATCGCTTTGGATTTGGACCAATAACGGGCAGCCAAGTGTTGAACCAATTGACCTGATGCTGAAATATGAATATACTGTAGCTGATTTCTTGGATGCTGGGAGATGCGGCCAATACGGCCAGCCGGACGGACCTCCCGGCTTTCTCACGGAGTTATTCATCCAGAGTCGAACCCAATCGGTTAAGACCATTTTCAAATCGAAGTGTCAAAATAATGAACGTTTGGGCAAAAATGACGACGCACTCTGTTTCGGGTGAACAAGAACGCCAAAAGAAAGTATTCATCCTTATAAAGAAGCAATGTTTGGAAGTAAATCATGGTTCGGAATTTATTTTGAAAAGCTATGGTGGCCTGGCCCACAGTTTCGTGAGGACACGAAACCATAATATTCTGACAATTGAGCATTCGCTGAGTAGTTTAGGATATAAAAAGTCATATTTTCCACTCAACAACGAGCTTCGAGGGTTGAGTTCGTTATTACAGCGATACGGGAAGTGCTCTACACTTATAATGGATAAAGTTCCATATTGCCAGCGATTCGCTATCTTACTGTGTTTCCAAGTACTTTGAGAGAAAAATGGCAAGGAGGACTTTAGTCAGTTGAAAAAACAGTTTCACTATGATAAATAGTTTCGGTGAGAGTGCACATTCATTTTCCAATCCCTTTCACCTTCACCCCAGAAAATTCAAAATTCAACACGCGCGATCGCTCAAGTATTCTGCCTGACCATAACTCTTCAAATTTCGGCCTGTTCGGATTTATTTATAAAAGGTTTCGGAAGCTTTTTTTATTCATCCCGTCTACCACACATAACCATGATCAACAAATGTTTGGGGAAATTTACGTGCAAAAATTAAAATCGGTAACTTAATGATGGTTCAAAATTTCCAGCTGCGTCCAGAAATTTTATCCAGAGTTACTCAGCTGCGCAAGCCCCTCCATAGCAACCTTCACTGAAGATGCGATCAGTGAATGGTCACCAGCCCAACCATCATCAAGAAATTTCCAACCAGATCAAAATTGCACCCCATCAATTATATGAGAAAGCAACAATTATCATCCTCAGCTGCATAGCGCTTCGCCGCTGAAGGTTGAAATTTCAACACAAGATGTATAGTTAATTTCTCAAACATCATTTTAAATTTCAAGCCATTCGGAATTTTTTATCGGGTGCCAAGAGAAAAAGCAACTCTCGCCCTCTCCACCACTTAGTCTTCCTCAATAGGGTTGGAGGCCCTATTCCTAACCCAGATAATTGTATGCTCCACCATTCTTTAAAGTCTCAACCCATTCAGAATTTTTGTCAAAAGATTCATGAAAAAAAAACTTTCTCTCTCCTTCACCCTTTACCTTTCTGTATACTTTGAGGGGTTGAAAATTAATTCTAAGATAGATAATTGTGTGCTTATACATTCTTTTTAAATTTCAACCACATTCAAATTTTTTATCTGGAATTCATGAGAAAAAAGTCTTTTTTTCCCTCTCCACCGCATAACCTTCACCCCAGGGTTGAAATTTCAACACAAGATAGATAATTGTAAGCTTAACCATTCCTAAAATTTCCAACTTGTTCGGAATTTTCATCCCGAAAGTTATAAGAGTAAATGTACTTTCTTACCTCAGTGCATAGCCTACCCCATTGAGTTGAAATTTCAATATGAGCTATGTAAACATTAACTTAGCAATGCTTCAAAGATTTCAGCCGTTCGAAGTTTTTACCGAATTATGGGAAAGAAAACATTCATCACTACATCTGCCGGTTGGCAACTTCGTCCATGAGTTTGAAATTTCCAGCACAGGATGAACAGTTTTGCATGTGCGACCACATATCTCAAAATTTCATGCCCATTCAGAATTTTTATCTAAAGTTTTATAGAGAAGAAAAAACCCTATGTATGCCCCCTCACCACTTCGCCTTCACCCCAGAGGTTGGAGATTTCAACACAAGATGAATAGTGTGTGTTTAGCCATTCCTAAAGTTTCAACCTTCATTTGGAATTTTTTATCCAGATTAATAATAGGAAAAAACTTTCATCACCCTCCATAACTTAGCTGTCCCCCCTAGAGTCTAGAAGGTTGGGAAATTCTAATACAAAGATCTGTAATTATTTACTTATACATCCCTAAAAATTTCCAACCAGTTCCAGATTTACACCTTACCCAGAGTTATAAACTTTGTCCACTTTACCCACACTCCCTCTTCAGCCTTTCCTCCCTCAGGGTTGTAAATCATTTTAGGTATCTATTTTTGTCCTAAACAATAAAAGCAAAAAATTTTCATTGTTACTAATTATTTCGTTGCCCAGAGCTTTATTGATTGGACTACTGGTCTAACTTTGCCGGATAGAGTCACTAACAAAATATCCCATATGGAGGTTTTGAAAATGATTACTATCCAAACAAGAAATTTTTGCATCAGTCCATCACCGTCAATAAAACCAAATCAATTGAATTTCAGAATTGCTATCGCAAATAGACAGAAAAAATTCAATATTCGCTTTCTTGTGAACGATATTTCAGGGTGAATTGAGACATCACTCTATTTATTGATTATAGACTGGACCATACATCAGGAAAAATTAGCTTTGACTCTGAATGCCAAGGTCAAAATATCGAACAAAATACGACATAAATGGAAAGATGGCAGGAATTGCAATCTGGGGTAAAGGTGACGGAGTTGTAATACTGAGTAAGTTTACTTCAAATTTTATTGTAAATGTTTTTGTGATGCAGTATTCAAGCCATTGTCGATACTTGGGTTTTCAAAATCTCTGTTTTGTGTGGCGCCAGTTGAGATCCTCCATTTCTAAATCCTAAATCATTTTTTTGAAAATATCTAAAGTTGACAATTATAGGCTTACACTTCTTGAAAGTATCAATGATACCTTTATTTATTCTAGTATGGTATTTTTAAAAAATTTTTATTGATTTTTCTGTAGTTTTTGAATTGTTTGATGTTATGATAAGAATGAAAAACTCTTTTTTCATCAAAGAAAATAGTGTTTTCTAGAATAAATAAAGGTGTAATAGATACTTTCGAGAAATGTAAGACTATAATTGTCAATTTTAGATATTTTTGGTTCATTTACACTTTCAAGGATAGACTTGTGCAATAAAATAAATTAAATTTTTTGCCATTTATTACTGTTATTTCCAAGGCTCAGTCGTCGGCATAGCCAATTTGATATCCAGG
>JARTUT010002094.1:0-10239 GCA_030674115.1 Micraspis discolor
TTCTAGAAAAATTTTTATTTCCGAAAATTTTTTTCCGAAAAATTTTTTCAGAAAATTTTTTCCGAAAAATTTTCTACCTGATGATTATTTTTACGGAAGATTTTCTCCCAGAAAATTTTTTCCTCGAAAATTTTCTCCCGAAAAATTTTCTTTACCGAAAATTTTTTCAAAAATTTTTCACCCGAAAAAATCTTTCACGTGGACTTATTTCAAAGAAAAATTTTTATTTCCAGAAATTTTTTTCCGAGTTTAATATTTATTGCCTTACCATTCAAAATCCCGGAGGAGTATGTAATTGCTGTATGTCAATTTATCGTTTTCAATAGTTCTAAAACAGCATTCATGAACAAGATCGACTATGAACTCAAGTGTTCTGAAAATAAAGCCCAGAGTTCAATATTTTTCGCCTTACCATTCAAAATCCCTGAGGAGTAGGTGATTGCCGTTTGTCAACTTTGTAACCTACGGTTGCACGTATGCCTATCGGCTGCACAGACTGTTACGGTGAGGGGTGAGTTTCAAAAATCAACTTCACAGAACTTAACTTTTGTTGGGCGCCAGGTTTAACAAGTAAACCGAGAGAAATCTTGCTTATACTCAATATAAAGGAAATTACTTTAAAAATTTAATCAAACTATAAATTTACAAAAAATGTTGTTAACAATTATTGCTGAAGGCTGATTTATAATAAAAAATATATACAGATACAAATTTGGCTTTATAAAAGGTAATGGACTCCAGACAGAATTTGGATATGTTCAAGTTAGAAACAAGAATTTTGAGACCTCACTTGTGTTTATTCCAGGTATTTTAATCCAAATTTCTGAATATTCAGAGTTGAGTGTCGTAGAAGCTTGCTGGGTAGATAATAACCAACTTATTTTTGGATGGCCCGATACTTAATTCACTTTGGTGGAGGCCTTTCAGTTTGGTGGAGACTTGTTCAAATTGGTGGAGGCTCGTAGGTTGGATACTAGCCAAAAATATTCTGATCTTCGTAAGAGTCAGTTTCTAAGATGATGTTGATTTCCTCCAATGTCGACTGATACTCCAGCATGCAGTGCAGAATAAATCAAAATTAGTATAGGTCAAAATGGTTATCAACTTAAATTCTGTTCTAACTCTTCTGGCAATATGATGATAAAAACCAGTAAATGTTTCACAAATTCTCAACTCAAATAATTTCAATAGAGATATGATAAATATAAGCAATATAATCAATATGAACAAATATTAAATATATTTTCAATCATATATTATAGTCTACTTTCCGGAAAGAGAAATAAAATTAAGTTCAATATATCTTCTGAATTAATAATGAATATTATAAAGTTTAGAATTGAAATTTAGATAAATGATCCGAAAGAACCATACAAAATGAATATAAAAATGAGGATAAAAAAGGAGCATGTACTCTCTGGCAACTGAAGAAATGAAAGAAAAAATAAATGTAAATAAATCCCAATCTCTCTGAATGGGAGCTAGGATTAAATAAAGAAATTTGTTAAATGAAATTCTGAACAAGGAAGAAGAAAAGATAAATTTAATTGAATCAATTAATTAAGAAAAAATCATTCACCAGAAATCACACTCACTTCTTATCACCTCTTCACAACGTCTTGTCTCAAATCTAAGTGACCTTCAAAATCGTTCATAAAATGGAAATTGAAAATGACCTCCTCCCTCCTCGCGACAATCGGGTCTCATTCTTCCGTGAAGTACGGAAGCATTGGCGGCACGGCGATAGGGAATACGGGATGTAACGAAAAATCGTTACACACCACCCCACCTGGGTAAAAAAAATTTGGAAACTTCAGAAGTTTACAAATTTTTCTCATTTTGACTAACATCAATCATCAAGAAACCAGGTAGAAATTCAGGCATTATCATCAAGCTCAAAATTAAGTAATAGATATAATAGTAATAGAGTATTGTATTAGATAATTAAGGTAAAGATAGATAAGTAAAGTACAAGATAATGTAAGTCAAAGACAGATAATTCAGATATTATATCGTATAGAATGCAAATTCACTTAACATACACAGGGTTTCAAATGTCAAAATTACTAAATCCCAAAAAAATAACTCCGTTGAAGGTTCACTCATGAAAGCACAAATTTTCCATAGGAACTACCAAAATATAGATTCTTTCATAGTTCATACCATTCAACCGATTCATTCTGCATTACGATAGATATAAAATAAGATAAGGCAAAAAAAATGAAGATACAATTACTTCCGAGCTATCATCTGAATCAGCGCTGAAATATAGCTCCTCATCGGAATCTGAATTCTCGTCCACATAAGCAGACTTAAGATCCTTAACGTGCCAGCGTCACATCGTTACCATCTAAATCCTGAAGTTTGTAAACTAAGTCAGACACCACCCCAGTTACAACACATGGTACAAACTTAGGGGCCAACTTGGCACAATAATTGTTGCCAGCTGAAGAGAGAGAAACATTCCTCTTCCACACCTTGTCACCTACATAGAATCTAAGTTTTCTTCTTCTCAAATTGTACTGATGAGAGCTCCTAAGATAAGCCTGATGCAATCTATTTCGCACTTCGACAAATAAATCCGGAAGCTGTTGAATATCATCAATTCGTTGCGATTTGTCTGAAACGGAAAGAATACTCTTATCATTCTCGGAAATTTTTCCATAAAAATCCCCTGTTACCGGAACATTCCTAGCGAAAGTGAGGAAAGCAGGAGAATAACCGGTGACATCATGTTTCGCCAATCTTATAGCTTGAGCTACTTTGAAAATAGAGAATCCCAATTTTGTGATTATCATGAATATAGCAGCGAATTGAAGTCACTATCACTTTATTTACTCTTTCTGCGAAATTAACTTGAGGATGATATTTTGCGTTATACCATATTTTTTGTACACGGTATGTTTCCATTAAATTCTTGAACTCTTTGCTTATGAATTGACTACCGTTATCGACCATTACAATCTGTGGTACGCCGTAAATGAGAAATACATTATTTTCCATAAATTTAACAATATTCTTAGAAGTGGCTTTAGACATCGGATGAACAAGAGTAAATTTGGTGAACCAATCGACCACCACAAAAACATATTGATTTCCTTGCTTAGATCTCGGATACGGACCCAAAATATCAGCAGAAAGACACTGAAACGGAAAATTTATATTTTTATATGAACCCATTTGACCGGCCGGAGGTAAGTTCGTACTTTTACAGGCAGCACAAATAGGACACTTTCTAACATACTTGTACACATCACTTCGGATTTTTGGCCAGTAGTATAATTCAGATATTCGATTAAGCGTTTTAGATATACCCAGATGAGCAGATGTTTCCTTATCATGATAAAAGTTAAGAATTTCCGAACGATTAGCTGAAGGGACCACGATTTTCCAATCAGTTAAATTGCTGGTTAAATTGTGATTAGAAAAAATATGTTTGTACAAAATTCCGTTTTCTACACGAAAGGAGGGATATTTTTCGGGACTTTTGAGAACATTTTCTATCATGGATTTATACCATTTATCAGGTTGAAAGGTAGTAACGTCAATTACAGAAATATCTGCGACCGAACGCGATAATGCATCAGCCACTACATTCAAGGATCCTTTTCGATGTTTATTGTAAAATCAAATTGAGAGAGTTTAACTGCCCACCTAGTCAAACGACCAGAGGATTTGATAAGTTATGGAGATAGATAAGAGAAGCATGATCAGATTCGACAGTAAACTTGGTACCCTCTACATAACTTCTGAATTTTTCAATTCCAAAAATTACTGCTAGAAGTTCCTTTTCGGTCACGGTATATTTACGTTGACATGTGGTTAAAGTTTTGCTTGCATAAGCTACAGGGTGTTCCAAACCATCACACTCTTGATACAATATTGCACCAACTCCTGTGTCCGAAGCATCACACTGAATGATGAAGGGCTTTGAGAAATCCGGGCTGGCGAGAACTGGAGCTGAAACTAGACGAGATTTTATTTCAGTGAAAGCTTCTTCAGCTTCAGGAGTCCAAGTAATAGGTTGTCCTTTTTTTCGACCATGCAACAAGTCAGATATAGGAGAACAGATAGTTGAGAAATCTTTAATGAAACGCCGATACCATCCCACTAAACCAATCAAACGCTTGATTTCAGTTGTGCTCTTGGGGGTTGGATAATTGACTATCGCAGAAACCTTTTTCTGGATCAGTTCTCAAACCATGCTCATCGACGACAAACCCAAGATAAACAAGAGATGAGCGGCAGAACTCACACTTGTCCAAATTCACAGTGAGATTCGCATTTTTGAGTCTCTGATAAACCTCCATCAAAACCTTCATATGAAGCTCAAAAGTTGGAGTGGCTATGATGATGTCATCTAGATAGACAAAACAATAAGGGGCCAAGTATGGACCTATAACTCTATCCATCAAGCGAACCATAGCTTTTGGACTATTCTTAAGTCCAAATGGACAAACAATAAACTCGAATAAACCTCTGCCTGGAACTGCAAATGCTGTTTTCGCACAAGAAGAATCATCTAAAGGAATCTGGAAAACGCTTTCGTCAAATCAATCGAAGAGAGATATCTTGCGTCCCTCAACTTGTTAAGGATACAATCTATCTGAGGCATAGGGTACGTATCGTCTGCTGTAACCTGATTTAATTTCCTACCATCAAAACATACACGATATTCTCCCGTACGTTTTGGAACTAACCACAACGGACTACACCATGACGATTGAGAAGGACGAATTACCTGCAATCGTAACATTTCATCAATCTCTTTATTCAAATGTTTTTGCATAGCAGGCGACAAAGGATATTGTCGCTGAACAATTGGTTTCGCGTCTCCTGTATCTATGTGATGAGTTATCAAATTTGTACGACCGATTTTATGTTTGGGAGCTATTGATTCGAAAGATCGTATGACATTCTCAAGTTCTTTTTCTCGGAAGATGACAGCTCAGAGAAAGGTTTGATAGCATTTACTGCATTTATAGAAGCTTCAGAAGTATAGGATAGATTCGAGAAGTTAGCTTCAATCCGATAAGATTGGAAAAAATCCATACCCAAAATTAAAGTATGTGTGACAGAAGGAATTACCAAAATTTTCATCTCCTTCGAAATACCTTCAAGCGAAATAGGAACTGAAATATATCCCAGGAAATCCTGCGGTTTACCATCAGCAGTAGTAACGTTAATAGGCGACTCATAGTTAATCGGAATATTAAACTTTTGTAAAAGGGAAAAACCAGTAGAACCCAGAATAGAAGAAGTACTACCAGTGTCAGCTAAGGCAAGTATTCTTTGACCGAGAATTTCAATGTTCAGATAGGGGCGATTATCGTTAGGTTTTTTTACAAAAAGGGATTGATATTTACATCTGAAGGTTCAACATGTGAATATTTTATTGGTTCGAAACATTTTGTCTCCGGTTGGTTTTCGATTTTGCGGCAACATGATTGGTGGAATCTCGATTTGCTGAAACGTGACTGTTCTGACTGGTGACGAGATTCGTGTTCTCGCCACCTCGATTCGCGTTTTTTGAATTACATTGACCACATCTAGACTTGACTGTGTCTTTTTACCACATCCATAACAAAATACTGTTTTGGATTTACGACATTGAGGATAGTTGTGACCTGCTAAACCGCAATTCCAACATCGAGAACCAGATATTGTAGATACATTATTAGATTGACTACGAGAAACAGACCTATAAGAGGAAGAATTAGAGTCACGAACAGGTCTACTGAGGTCTGGTTCTAATAGGCCAGAATCAAGATTTGGCGGAACTTTATAACAGCTCACCCAAATACAAAGATTCCTCGAGTTTCTTGCAGAGATCGGTAAGCTCACTAACCGTCTTGGGGTCATGCATCGCTAAGCCTGAAATTAAAAATGGCAGCAGGTTCCTACGAATCTTCCTAACCCTAGTTGCTTCATCTGGTTTGTTCGCCAACCTATTAAAAAGACCTTCCATTGAGGAAATATATAAAGACACTCTCTCCTTGGATCCCTGTGTCCTCGCGTTGATCTCCTGTTCCAAATCCTCCTCGTAAAAGTATGGTAGAAAATCTTTTCTCAACTCCACCACAAGCTCATCCCAAGTCTGAAATTTACCTTTGTTATTCACAAACCACGTCCATGCAGAACCTCTAAATAAGTCACAAGCCGACTGGAGTAATTCCTGCTTTGATACACCTCGTGCTTGTCGCAACAATTCCACCTTCTCCAGAAATGAATTCACTGACTCAGTTTGATCCGAACCTGTGAAATAAATATTCCACTTATGTGGAGCAACAAAAGAACTATTACATACACCAACATAAGGAACAGAAGCAGGCACCTCTGTTGGGGTAGAAGACCTCCCAGGAGAAACCTTCATATCAAAATCAGCTTCCAACTCCAAAACCTCATACTCCAGTTTCTGCTTCATCAGAACCTCAGGATCATCTTCAGCAACCATTTTAGATAATCGATTAGACAAATGTGCCAAGCGACTTGAAATCCTCAAAAAAAGCAGGGTCATTTTTATTTCCTTCAAGTCAGAAATAATTCCCTTTAAGTCATTAACAGTTTCACAAATTCCGATCACGTCCTCATCATGAGTATACGGATTTGACACGACATGAAAGCTACGATTCGCCCTTTCCTGACTAAGTAGTCCTCTCAGGATTTTCTTTTAGCATGAATATCACCGGTAGGATCGAAACCTCTTATTTTAATTTCATATGTCAACTCATCAATTTTTAAATGATTGGGATTCATTTTGTAGTGAAAATAAAGAAATATGAATGTAGATAGAAAAGCTACCAGAAAAGTTTGAAAAAAAAATATTGTATATAAATACCCCGGGATTGACTCGTAAAAATGTGTGAATATCAACGCCAAAAAAAAATTATCGGTAATAAATAAAGAGAATTTCTATGAAATATTATTTTCGAAAGAAAAAAAATTTAGAAATCAATCGAAAAGGAAGGAGTTCATTCAACAGTGAAAATATATGTTAGTAAATTTTGCACAAATTCTGTCGGATCAAATATTTCACAAGATTTCCAGAAAAGAAAGAGAAAAGAGAAGTCAAGCACTGTGAAGCTTTCAAAGAAACAGCGTGGCCCCACGTTGGGCGCCAATAGTGTAACCTACGGTTGCACGTATGCCTATCGGCTGCACAGACTGTTACGGTGAGGTGAGTTTCAAAAATCAACTTCACAGAACTTAACTTTTGTTGGGCGCCAGGTTTAACAAGTAAACCGAGAGAAATCTTGCTTATACTCAATATAAAGGAAATTACTTTTAAAATTTAATCAAACTATAAATTTACAAAAAATGTTGTTAACAATTATTGCTGAAGGCTGATTTATAATAAAAAATATATACAGATACAAATTTGGCTTTATAAAAAGGTAATGGACTCCAGACAGAATTTGGATATGTTCAAGTTAGAAACAAGAATTTTGAGACCTCACTTGTGTTTATTCCAGGTATTTTAATCCAAATTTCTGAATATTCAGAGTTGAGTGTCGTAGAAGCTTGCTGTTTAGATAATAACCAACTTATTTTTGGATGGCCCGATACTTAATTCACTTTGGTGGAGGCCTTTCAGTTTGGTGGAGACTTGTTCAAATTGGTGGAGGCTCGTAGGTTGGATACTAGCCAAAAATATTCTGATCTTCGTAAGAGTCAGTTTCTAAGATGATGTTGATTTCCTCCAATGTCGACTGATACTCCAGCATGCAGTGCAGAATAAATCAAAATTAGTATAGGTCAAAATGGTTATCAACTTAAATTCTGTTCTAACTCTTCTGGCAATATGATGATAAAAACCAGTAAATGTTTCACAAATTCTCAACTCAAATAATTTCAATAGAGATATGATAAATATAAGCAATATAATCAATATGAACAAATATTAAATATATTTTCAATCATATATTATAGTCTACTTTCCGGAAAGAGAAATAAAATTAAGTTCAATATATCTTCTGAATTAATAATGAATATTATCGTTTTCAATAGTTCTTAAACAGCATTCATGAACAAGATCGACTATGAACTCAACTGTTCTGAAAATAAAGCGAGTTTAATATTTTTCGCCTTACCATTTGAAATCCCTGAAGAGTATGTGATTGCTGTATGTCAATTTATCGTTTTCAATAGTTCTTAAACAGCATTCATGAACAAGATCGACTATGAACTCAACTGTTCTGAAAATAAAGCGAGTTTAATATTTTTCGCCTTACCATTCAAAATCCCTGAGGAGTATGTGATTGCTGTATGTCAATTTATCGTTTTCAATAGTTCTTAAACAGCATTCATGAACAAGATCGCCTATGAACTCAACTGTTCTGAAAATAAAGCGAGTTTAATATTTTTCGCTTCACCATTCAAAATCCCTGAGGAGTAGGTGAATGCCGTATGTCAATTTATCGTTTTCAATAGTTCTCAAACAGCATTCATGAATAAGATCGACTATGAACTCAACTGTTCTGAAAATAAAGCGAGTTTAATATCTTTCGCCTTACCATATGAAATCCCCGAAGAGTATGTGATTGCTGTATGTCAATTTATCGTTTTCAATAGTTCTTAAACAGCATTCATGAACAAGATCGACTATGAACTCAACTGTTCTGAAAATAAAGCGAGTTTAATTTTTTTCGCCTTACCATTTGAAATCCCTGAAGAGTATGTGATTGCTGTATGTCAATTTATCGTTTTCAATAGTTCTTAAACAGCATTCATGAACAAGATCAACTATGAACTCAACTGTTCTGAAAATAAAGCGAGTTTAATATTTTTCGCTTCACCATTCAAAATCCCTTAGGAGTAGGTGAATGCCGTATGTCAATTTATCGTTTTCAATAGTTCTCAAACAGCATTCATGAATAAGATCGACTATGAACTCAACTGTTCTGAAAATAAAGCGAGTTTAATATCTTTCGCCTTACCATATGAAATCCCCGAAGAGTATGTGATTGCTGTATGTCAATTTATCGTTTTCAATAGTTCTTAAACAGCATTCATGAACAAGATCGACTATGAACTCAACTGTTCTGAAAATAAAGCGAGTTTAATATTTTTCGCCTTACCATTCAAAATCCCTGAGGAGTATGTGATTGCTGTATGTCAATTTATCGTTTTCAATAGTTCTTAAACAGCATTCATGAACAAGATCGACTATGAACTCAACTGTTCTGAAAATAAAGCGAGTTTAATATTTTTCGCCTTACCATTCAAAATCCCTGAGGAGTATGTGATTGCTGTATGTCAATTTATCGTTTTCAATAGTTCTTAAACAGCATTCATGAACAAGATCGACTATGAACTCAACTGTTCTGAAAATAAAGCGAGTTTAATATTTTTCGCCTTACCATTTGAAATCCCTGAAGAGTATGTGATTGCTGTATGTCAATTTATCGTTTTCAATAGTTCTTAAACAGCATTCATGAACAAGATCGACTATGAACTCAACTGTTCTGAAAATAAAGCGAGTTTAATATTTTTCGCCTTACCATTCAAAATCCCTGAGGAGTATCTGATTGCTGTATGTTAATTTATCGTTTTCAATAGTTCTTCTACAGCACTCATGAACTTGATCGCCTATGAACTCAACTGTTCTGAAAATAAAGCGAGTTTAATATTTTTCGCTTCACCATTCAAAATCCCTTAGGAGTAGGTGAATGCCGTATGTCAATTTATCGTTTTCAATAGTTCTCAAACAGCATTCATGAATAAGATCGACTATGAACTCAACTGTTCTGAAAATAAAGCGAGTTTAATATCTTTCGCCTTACCATATGAAATCCCCGAAGAGTATGTGATTGCTGTATGTCAATTTATCGTTTTCAATAGTTCTTAAACAGCATTCATGAACAAGATCGACTATGAACTCAACTGTTCTGAAAATAAAGCGAGTTTAATTTTTTTCGCCTTACCATTTGAAATCCCTGAAGAGTATGTGATTGCTGTATGTCAATTTATCGTTTTCAATAGTTCTTAAACAGCATTCATGAACAAGATCGACTATGAACTCAACTGTTCTGAAAATAAAGCGAGTTTAATATTTTTCGCTTCACCATTCAAAATCCCTTAGGAGTAGGTGAATGCTGTATGTCAATTTATCGTTTTCAATAGTTCTCAAACAGCATTCATGAATAAGATCGACTATGAACTCAACTGTTCTGAAAATAAAGCGAGTTTAATATTTTTCGCCTTACCATTTGAAATCCCTGAAGAGTATGTGATTGCTGT
>JARTUT010000790.1:0-10219 GCA_030674115.1 Micraspis discolor
TCGACCAATCAACGCTTTTTGAAACCCTCAGTTTATCCATCAAGGAGAGGAGGCAGAGATAAACTGAATCTGAATACTCTCCAGAAATCCTTATGTCTTGTCAGCCACAATGAGAGCTCCACGGTCTCTGAAGCATCCATACTTTATAGAAGCTCTATCAGAACGAAAAGCTTCATTTTGACTCAATAACATTTCATGGAATAAAGTGTGTGGGTATTCACTGAAAATGGGTAAATTTTTCAGAAAATTTGAGATGAAACATTTAGTTTTCTACATTTAACAATTATTACTGATCAACTGATAAAGCGAATAGGAATTATTCATTTATTTTTTGAATTGATTCTGAAACTTCTTTTTTTTTTGGTAGATCTAAGTTCGAATCATAGTTAGTAGTTCTCCGGTTCTATTATGCAACTGTATCGTAGGAGTTCATATCCTACCTATGCATCTCAAAAAATGGTAGTTTCTTAAAAATGTTTCTGTTAGAGTTTAGCTTCATTCGATCAACCCCTATTTTGCTGCAACCAACAATTAAGTCAAGCATTGCAGGTTGCTACCATGCGCCCAAACGATCTGTCAACCTTCATCACAGCGTACAAGCGTGAGCCTCTCCGATTATTGTTCATGTTGAATAAACTCTATTATTATTATTATTGTTTTTATATATGAGTAGAAGTTGAAGTAGAACCAACCTCAACAGCTGATGATGACAAACATTATCTTTGTATCCTATTCGGAACTTGAGTCTTATAGATTAATGTTGCATATAAATAATTATTAGAGTGTGTAGAGTAAAGGTTTTCATTAGAAGATTAAAAACCTATTCGTGTTTTACAATCCCTTTTTTTGCATTAAGTAAATATGGCTCTTCGAGGCAACATCGTGTCCGATAGTGCTGGAATAAATGGGCAAAGAAGTGAATTTGTTTGTCAAATGTGGAAATTGCTATTCAAAACATCATCCAAGTTATATATTCAAAATATCTGGAACCTACATTGACAAAATGGCAAAATTACATACTGTAGTAAACATGAATGTCAAAAAGAAGATGAAATAAATCAATTGAAACTTCGAATTTCAAAATTGAATGAATCTTTTTATGAGAATTCTATTAGATCTGGAGGCAATTATTCAGGGAAATGCGATACTAAAGGAAACCATTGATCCAAATATTTCAACCAAACATGACGAAAATCGTTAAGATTCCTGCTATAAAGACATCATAATCGAGCAGAAGGATACACTAATAGAAGGATTGCAGGATAAAACTTCTGGATAAGTATGAATCAACATTGAACGGTATTAGAGTAATATGAGTAAACATAAGAATAAAGAACGCAACATAACAACTATTGATTGCAAAAGCATTGTCAACACTGAGATTCTGTATAAACCAGATGGTTTTAAAATCTTGTGAAGAAATTCCACCGAAAAATTCAATTGCTACATTGCCAACATTATATGAGACAGAGAGAGAGAATATTGAATGTCCTGATATGAATCAAAAAGGAATATGCGAGAGTCAAGATGAAGGCTGTCAGATCTGGGACAGTACGAAAAATTTCGAGAGAGTTTAAAGTAATTTTTGGAAAATCACTGGTGCATCAAACGACAACCCAATATAAGCTACTGAACGAAAAATATCCCTGTTCATATCTAGAATATCTGCTGATACAAATTTGGACATTTTCACGAATATGATTAAGCAAAACTTTCCGGATGCTGAATGTCAGATGCTCCAATCAAAATTCCCATATTTATCGTTCCTTCAATGTAAATATTCATGAAAAACTTGGAAGGGCGAAGGACATAATTCATGGTTAATGAGGGATAGATTTCAAAATTTTTTCGGAAGAATTCGACGGAAAAACAAAATACGAAAGAGATTATCGATGGCGGGTGGTTCGTCTTCGGATCCTCCTGACAAGAAATGTCGCTTTTGTGGAAAGTTTACGTGTTCGAGCGATATAAAGTGTGGCGGTTGTGAGTCTAAAATCCACAGTAAGTGTTTTGATGCCATTGCAAGGGTTGTTTATATGGAAAGGAAGGCTTCATGTGCCGGGGATGTTCCGAGGCGGAAAAGAAAAACTCTCCACAGTCTTCTTCAGTCAGTGGTGAAACCAATGTCAGTGAAATTATTATGAAGAGGGAAATCGAATGCCTAAATAGGGAAAAATGTCTTTTAGAAAGGTATAATTCCGAATTAGAATTTTCGAATAAATTAATGAAACTGAAATTAAATATCGATATTCCAATACCTCATGCCGATAAGTTCTTATCTCAGTCGACGGAAGTAAACAAGACATATGCTTCAGTCGTGAAAAAGGATGGGAATTCCCATGTTTTGTTGGTGAAATCTACAGGCGAAAATGTAAACAATATTGACATTGAGAGTGAAATGAAGTCGAAGTTCAACCTAATTTCAGACGATGTTTTAGTTTTGGGAACTCGGAAAATAAAAGATGGTATCCTGATATCCTGTGGTGACAAGGGTTCTCTTGAGAGGTTGAAACACAAAATTTATAGTGAAACAAAGGGTTCATATGACGTTTCAACTCCCAAAAAACGCAATCCACGTTTGATTGTTTATAATGTTGATTCATTTTCTCTCGATAAAGTTGACTTTCTGTCTGACCTGACCTGAATTGTTCCTTAGATGATGTAAAATTTGTAACTAAGATGAAATATAAGACCAAATTTAATATTGTGTGGAGACAAGTCCTATTTTATTCAAGAATATCATGAATAAAGGTTTTCTATATATGGGCTGGTCTAGATGTTATGTTAAGGAGCATTTTAGTATGATTGAATGTTTTAATTGCTGGAAGTTCGGTCACTATAAAAAAAATTGTAAAAACGCTACTGTTGTCTGTTCCGGCTGTTCTGGAGCGCATGAAAGAAAATTTTGTGATTCTGCTGAAATAATGTGTTCAAATTGTATAAATTCTAATTCTAGTTTCAAAACAAATTATGATATACGACATACTGCTAACAGTCTCGAATGTCCCTTTTATCTCAGTCAAATCGAAAAAGTTAAAGTCTAGAATTAATTATGAATGATTCCACTAAATTTATAAAAATTGCTCATTTAATGTTTGCTCTCTGTTTCCAAAATTGGACCAGTTGTTTGATGTTGTTTCGCGGAAGGAATCGATATTGTAGGATTGTCTGAAACTTGGCTGAATGAGTATGTTGATGATGATAATTTATACCTCCCTGATTTCAGGATTCACAGGAGGATCGTGTTGGACGTATAGGTGGGGGGGTAGGATTTTATATAAAAAGTTTATTTCATCTAAAATTGTCCTCGATGATTTTATTGCCCCGGGAAGTAGAGGATATATGGGTTTCTTTAGAGGTGAGAGGTGGCAGGATCCTTGTGGGTTCGTTATATCGCACATCGGCGTGTAACTTGTATAACTTCGTCAATTATCTGGACGATGTGTTATCATTCATTACTCCGCAGTACGATCACATTATTCTAACGGGTGATGTCAATATCGATCAACTATCTGAAAATGCCTTTCCGGATTGTGTTGGTGCTTACGGCTTCGAACAGTTGATATCCGACACGTATCACCCCTTCGTCGCAATCGTTACTGGACGTTATTTGCACAAATATGGCTGACAAGATAGTCAGTTCTGGGGTACTGGATCATTCTATGTCTGATCATCGGGGCGTTTATTGCGAGATCAATTTGAAGAAAGAGCAGAGTACTGTTCCCAGGTTGATTGTGTACAGGATTATGGTGGTTTTTCGTTGGCGGATTTCAAATCTGATTTGTCGGAGGCTAACTTTCAAGACATCCTATATATGAAAATAATATTGAATCTAAAATCTCCATGTTCAACAAAAAATTGATTGATGTGTTCGATAAGCATGCTCCCTTTATTGAGTCTAAGATTACTAAGCCTTTCTCTCCTTGGATCACTCCTACTGTTAGAGAGATGATGGAGCTGAGGATAAAGCCTTGACCAGGTACAAGCGAACCAGAAAAATTGGTGATTATGTCAGCTATAAGAAGCTCCGAAACATCGTAACGGATGCTGTGAGGAAGGAGAAGGCCTCTTTCTTGAGTCGTGCAGGATCTCTGGGGTCTAAAGATTATTCAGAGGCATTCAAGTCAATTGGTGGTAGAGATCAGGTAAATATTCCCGATCGTTTCAATAATCCGGATGAGCTAAATAATTATTTTGGTTCCGTATTCAGTCAACCAAACTCTTGCCCTGGAACGGCCGATTATTATAATTCTAATGTCTTCAATCTCGGTGCTGTCTTCGGGTTCAGACTTGCTTCTCCGGAGGAGAGTGAAGATGATTGCTTTTGGTCTCGGGTCGAATGCTGTTGGATGTGATGGTATCTCTTCAAGGATGTTGAAGCTCTCAGTTGACACCACTTTACCTTACATTACACATATTGTTAATGTTTGTTTAGAATCTGGGTACTTCCTATAGCTTGAAGTGTTCCATTATCAGGCCTCTGCCTAAGTTGAAGAATCCTGAGGAGCTAAGCGATTTCCGACCAATAAGCATTCTCCTTGTATTTCAAAGGTCCTCGAGAAAATATTGTATAGGCAAATATACGAGTTCATCACTCAATCTGATATTGTCACGGCTCATCAATCTGGTTTTAGAGCGGGTTTGGTACAACTTCCCTTTTGTTGAATGTTACTGATGACATCTTCAGGGCAATGGATGAGGGAAATACAACAATATTGACCCTATTAGATTTTGCTAAAGCCTTTGACACCCTCGACCACGAGCTCTTATGTGCCAAATTGTCTTTTATGGATTTGATGAGAATGCCTTGAGGTTTTTAGATCATATCTTTTGGTAGGTTCCAGAGGGTTCAGGTGGGTGACAGTTGTTCGGATTTTGCTTCTGTCACTTCTGGTGTTCCACAGGGTTCGATCCTGGGACCTTTACTTTTTTTGATATATATTGCCGACATGTATAAAGTTGTTATGCACGTAATAATGTATTTTTATGCCGACGATGTGCAGTTGCGGTTATCTTTTCATTCCTCTGACGTCGATAATGCGGTCTTGAGGATAAATGAGGATTTATCCAGGATAGCTGAGTACTCTAACGCCAACAACCTTAAGCTGAGTACACGGAAGTGCATTTCAATGCTCTTTAATCGGGGGAGTCGGGTCAGATCTGATCAGATTATACTTAAAGTTGGAGATGAATCAATTCCATTTGCTGAGAGCTGTAGAAATCTAGGTATTATCTTTGACTGTAGGATGAGATTTGTTGAACATGTTTCGATGTTGATAAGGAGGTCGTTTCTTGCTCTTAGACATCTATACAAGTATCGACGCATTTTGCGTTTTAGTTCGCGCAAATACCTCTGCGGAGTCCCTCGTTATGTCATCCTTAAGTTATGGATTCGTTGTGTTTTATCCTTGCCTGGATTCGATCACTAAGTACAGACTGCAGAAAGTCCAGAATGCGTGTTGTCGATTCATCTTTGGTCTACGAAAATTTGAAAGAATTTCAAGTAGAATAAATCAACTCAAGTGGTTGAGAGTTGATGTTTTATTTGTCTTGCAGTTGGCTGCTTTGGTCTGTAGGATTTTGTCAACATCTGGCCCTTCATATTTGCGTGAGAAGTTGGAATTTCGAGGTGATGCCCATGGTGTATCTGTGAGACATAGGGATCGGCTTATGTTGCCAAGGTTTAGGTCGGCCGTGTTTCAGCGATCTTTCACATATCAGGCGGTTAGTGTTTATAACAGCTTTCATAACTTTTTTAAATGTTATTCGGTGAATGGTCTGAGGAAGCATTTGAGAGCTTTTTTATTATTACGCCAATAATGTTAATTTGCTTGCATATAAAATGTATCTTGTTTTTGAGTAAAAATCTCTTTTTTCATTTTTTGTACATGATTTGTTTATTTTTACTGATTGCTTTATATCTATGTTGTATTTTTTATGGTCTTCATCGTCAAATTGAGGTTGAGTGGAATAGCGTAAGCTAAACTCCGCCTCTGAATTGTATTTTATAAAATACATAATAAAGGCCCTTTATTATTATTATTATTATTATTATAATTAAAAACTTTGTACCGGAGTTGAAGAAGAGAAGTGAAAAAATGTCTCTTAATTTGATGAACTTCAAAGTATGAAAAATAAAATTAATGATCTCGAATGTTTGATACGCTTTCAGTCGGAGGGACTAGATGTGTTTTGTTTAACTGATATTGGTTATCTGAAACCGAAGTTCAAGGGTTGTGAATGAATGGTAGGTATATGGCTTATGCTCACACTAGATCCAACATAACAGGAGGAGGTTCTATCAAATTGCTGAGGAATGCGATACCAGTTTTTGAGAAAATTCGCAATCATTCACTGCAGCTCCACTATGAAATATCGGCGGTGAAATTGAGAATGGGCATGCTGGACATTATCGTCATCTGTATACATTCCTCTCCTTCAAGGAGTTTTAATATATTAATAAACTTTTTTATGGTTTGGCAGGTTTGACCAATGTATATTCCATTACATTTATAGCATCTCCTGTTTGGACTGTAATGGAGTATACATTGGTCAAACCTGCCAATCCATAAAAAAGAGAATAACTCTCCACAAAAGTGATGTGAGAATTCATCGTGAAAGGTGTTCTTTAGCCCTTCATTCTTCCAGATTAAGACATCTTTTTAATTTTGAAAATTTCAAAATTCTTGATAAAACATCTTATTATCAAAAAAGAACCTTCTTGGAAATGTGTTACATCAAAAATAAACGAAAAGTATCAACAAAAAATCTGATGTTGCTAAACTCAACTCCATATACAGGGTGAGTCTTTGACCACTGCGTTAATTTTAACCATAGGTTCTTGAGATCAAAAGAAACACTTTTTCCATTACGGTTTTTCCAAATTCAGCTGCGTTAAAAGTTATAAGCATTTTTAGTTTTCACATTGGGCAAATACCCTCTGTAGTCTAGTTTAATTTGAATGAAAAAATACCTTCCACAGCATCCACTAATGAATCTGAATTGTTTAAAAAGATTATTTTCCCTCTAAGAAAATGATTAACTCACACATGTTTCATCCGATGAGGTCCATATCCAGAAGGAAGATACAAAATACTAATTTTCTGTTAAAAAATTCAACACCATAAACATATTTTCTGTTCTACTATAATTTCTTTCTACTTCAAGATTATGAACCATCCCTTCCCAGTTGCTTTTTTTTTCACTCAAAGCCAGAAAAAAATCATCTATGATTTTCCAAACACTGATATTTCTGAAGTTTCTTCTCCTTGACAGAGACCAGTGAACAGGTCTATGAGAGTCCCTTGATATCATACTGTTAAAAATATGTCTTTTCAGAAATCTTCAACAACAATGAATAATGTCACTACGAATAATTATTTTACAGTGATGTTACTTTGCTTGATGATTATTTTCTCTACTGAATCCCAATAACAAATTACTTGGATAGATTACAAGTATTCTCAGATTTAGGTGTGCAATTATATTTGCTTCAAGGAATTAGGTTTGATCACCTACATTTGATTCTGAAAAACCAACTACGTGTTTTTCGTTAGTAAGAATCTATTCTGTTTAGACTGTAATTAATTACTGAACATGCGTAAATTTTTTGGTTTTATAATCAGAATATCTGTTTTAATTAGGTAAACGAAAACAGAAATATTGAATAATGGTTATTCATAGATGATGTCAAATTTTAATACCTTACCATAGGGATAGGACATCATCATCGATGTTTGAGTATCGATGTCGATGTTTTTACCATCGATGTTAACTGATTTTCAACATCGATGCTGACATCGATGTTGCGGATAGAATATTAAACATCGATTTCTCGATGTTTTATATATATTTATGGAAATTCTGCTATTGAATCATTTTCAGTCAACTAGGTTTGTTTTTATACGGTTGATTTATATATTATTCAAAATCATGGATATCACCTGTCAAAAATTGTAGAAGAAAACAGCGTCGTACTCAGAATGAAGTGTACAATGAAAGTATGAGAAAATATACCGATTTTGCCATCAAATATTCAAAAATAGTCCATTTTTGTCTAACTGGAAACATTTGTGACCCTTCTTTGGTACAACCAAAAATATTCCACACTGAAAAAATCGAATTTTATATACTCATTGATATACAAACATGAGCATGATTCCATATTTTGTTGTCACCCTGTATAGACAGATGGGTGAAATTAGTCGTCACAGTTCTGGTTGACGTCAGGAGAAAGTTATATTCGGTTTTACCCCAATTTTGTGTTATGATAATTTTGGAATCGGTCGTTTACTATACAGGGTGTCAATTAATTACTTTAAGGGGTTGAACTTTTTGCGTAATTTTAAAATAAAAAGTTCATATGAACGACTTGATTTCTGAGATAGAGGGCGTCCAAAAATTAATTTTACTTGATGTTGTGCTTTCCAGTTTACACTAATTTGGTGATAGGGATATGTAATAATTCAACATGGGCATGACACAAAAAATATATATTTTTTGTTAAGTTTTGAAAAAACTCGGAAATGGTCAACTTGAAAAAATAGTTTCACCCAAAACGGCTGCTTCAACCGGCAAATACTAGGAGCACCTTTGTATGTAAAATTGAATACCTATTGTGCGATTTGTTTTAAAGTATACTATTTCATTTAGCAGCCACTATTATTTCGAATCATCTTAAACTCATGATTCCTGAAACCATTATTTTCGGCAGAAAGGTTGGACCCTTCCTAATCCGTACATGACATCAATTCGAATATAACGGCCATCCGGAAATAGGAAACAGACTGAAAGTAAAGGTGAAAGGTTTCTCCAGTCAATAGATAGGAGTACTTGGGACCTTCAATTTATTTCAGTGTCCAGAGTTCTATCCATTTATTGAATCAATTTTTATTTTATGCTTTTCCAAATTTATGTTATAGTTACCTGTATCTTTTTTCTAATATAATAATTCTCAGTAAACATTGTAATTTTTTTTTGATATATTGGGAATTTATCGTTAAATCATTATGAATGATTGATATACCTATGTATAATTAAAGTGTAAAAACACCGATGTTCACAAACATCGATGTTCAATTAGCGATGTTCAGTTAACATCGATGGTACAGTTCGATGTTATCATCGATGTTAAACATCGACGAAAATCTATCGATGTCCCATCCCTACCTTACCATAGAATATTAATTTATTACCGAACCCCAGGAGAGAAAAAATTAATAATTGCAATTTTTAAATGAAGATAATATCTGTAATCATTATCGATCTTCAGTTAAATTTTTCTCAGAATAACTAGAGTGAATTATTACCACATTGAAATGTTATAATAACGTCTCTGTGGTGGGTAGTTCCCAATAAAATAGTGTTCTGTGGTTCCTTGTTGTTTTGATTCTGTTTGAAATTGTCAACAGTTATTTTTACCTTAAAAAAGTGAAAAATATTATAATAAAATAATAATAATTATTTCGATAGTTTGAAATTATTCAATTCAGTATGAAATGATTATGGTCAAAAATACACTTCTATTCTAATTTTTTCTTGTTTATGAACCTATAGCTTCCAGTTTCAATATTGATTGAATTTTAATTAACCATGCATCATAACAAACATTCAGAAATATGAAAACTAAGTCAAATTCTATTATCTCTAAGTTCGTGTACCAGGTTGAATCGGTGTATGAAATAAATATGTGAAAAACTATAAACCATAAAAATAAATCAAGGAGACTGGATTCGAAGATTTTAAAACTTATATGATCTTAATTTGAAGCATTCCTATGTTAGAATAGATATAATTTGATGAACCCTGAAAGTCTGAAACTATAAAGAACCAGCTCTTCATAAAGACAAGTCTTCAATTCAACAGGTCCTGACAGAATATACATTACCTATTTCAACAGTCATGAGAATATACCTATGTTAGTGAAGGAAATCTTTTCTCTATTTATTATGGAATATTACTCTGGATTAAAAATTAAAACAAGGTGCTAGACATAATTAATAATGAATACAGCAAATGGCAATTCAGAGTTTGTAGTGAATGTAAGACAAAAATTGTTCAGTGGTTAATTTCATCTATTAGTTTTTAGTGGTGGAACCATAGACTGGAGAGATTTCCCCAAGCTTTTGTAGAAATATTTAATAAAGACATAAAATATGGTAACATTGAACAAATCTTATTATTGAATCATTTCAGCACAGAGTTGGATTTGGGAAAATCA
>JARTUT010000355.1:0-10215 GCA_030674115.1 Micraspis discolor
AGATCACCTATGAACTCAACTGTTCTGAAAATAAAGCAAGTTTAATATTTTTCGCTCTACCATTCAAAATCCCTTAGGAGTAGGTGATTGCTGTATGTCAATTTATCGTTTTCAATAGTTCTTAAACAGCATTCATGAACAAGATCGACTATGAACTCAACTGTTCTGAAAATAAAGCGAGTTTAATATTTTTCGCCTTACCATTCAAAATCCCTGAGGAGTATGTGATTGCTGTATGTCAATTTATCGTTTTCAATAGTTCTTAAACAGCATTCATGAACAAGATCGACTATGAACTCAACTGTTCTGAAAATAAAGCGAGTTCAATATTTTTCGCCTTACCATTCAAAATCCCTGAGGAGTAGGTGATTGCCGTTTGTCAATTTATCGTTTTCAATAGTTCTTAAACAGCATTCATGAACAAGATCGACTATGAACTCAACTGTTCTGAAAATAAAGCGAGTTTAATATTATTCGCCTTACCATTCAGAATTCCTGAGGAGTTTGTGATTGCTTTATGTCAATTTATCGTTTTCAATAGTTCTTAAACAGCATTCATGAACAAGATCACCTATGAAATAAACTGTTCTGAAAATAAAGCGAGTTTAATATATTTCGCCTTACCATTCAAAATCCCTGAGGAGTATCTGATTGCTGTATGTTAATTTATCGTTTTCAATAGTTCTTCTACAGCACTCATGAACTTGATCGCCTATGAACTCAACTGTTCTGAAAATAAAGCGAGTTTAATATTTTTCGCTTTACCATTCAAAATCCCTTAGGAGTAGGTGATTGCTGTATGTCAATTTATCGTTTTCAATAGTTCTCAAACAGCATTCATGAACAAGATCGACTATGAACTCAACTGTTCTGAAAATAAAGCGAGTTTAATATTTTTCGCCTTACCATTTGAAATCCCTGAGGAGTATGTGATTGCTGTATGTCAATTTATCGTTTTCAATAGTTCTTAAACAGCATTCATGAACAAGATCGACTATGAACTCAACTGTTCTGAAAATAAAGCGAGTTTAATATTTTTCGCCTTACCATTTGAAATCCCTGAGGAGTATGTGATTGCTGTATGTCAATTTATCGTTTTCAATAGTTCTTCTACAGCACTCATGAACAAGATCGACTATGAACTCAACTGTTCTGAAAATAAAGCGAGTTTAATATTTTTCGCCTTACCATTCAAAATCCCTGAGGAGTAGGTGATTGCTGTATGTCAATTTATCGTTTTCAATAGTTCTTAAACAGCATTCATGAACAAGATCGACTATGAACTCAACTGTTCTGAAAATAAAGCGAGTTCAATATTTTTCGCCTTACCATTCAAAATCCCTGAGGAGTAGGTGATTGCCGTTTGTCAACTTATCGTTTTCAATAGTTCTTAAACAGCATTCATGAACAAGATCGACTATGAACTCAACTGTTCTGAAAATAAAGCGAGTTTAATATTTTTCGCCTTACCATTCAGAATCCCTGAGGAGTATGTGATTGCTTTATGTCAATTTATCGTTTTCAATAGTTCTTAAACAGCATTCATGAACAAGATCACCTATGAAATAAACTGTTCTGAAAATAAAGCGAGTTTAATATATTTCGCCTTACCATTCAAAATCCCTGAGGAGTATCTGATTGCTGTATGTTAATTTATCGTTTTCAATAGTTCTTCTACAGCACTCATGAACTTGATCGCCTATGAACTCAACTGTTCTGAAAATAAAGCGAGTTTAATATTTTTCGCTTTACCATTCAAAATCCCTTAGGAGTAGGTGATTGCCGTATGTCAATTTATCGTTTTCAATAGTTCTCAAACAGCATTCATGAACAAGATCGACTATGAACTCAACTGTTCTGAAAATAAAGCGAGTTTAATATTTTTCGCCTCTACCATTCAAAATCCCTGAGGAGTATGTGATTGCTGTATGTCAATTTATCGTTTTCAATAGTTCTTAAACAGCATTCATGAACAAGATCGACTATGAACTCAACTGTTCTGAAAATAAAGCGAGTTTAATATTTTTCGCCTTACCATTCAAAATCCCTGAGGAGTATGTGATTGCTGTATGTCAATTTATCGTTTTCAATAGTTCTTAAACAGCATTCATGAACAAGATCGACTATGAACTCAACTGTTCTGAAAATAAAGCGAGTTTAATATTTTTCGCCTTACCATTCAAAATCCCTGAGGAGTATGTGATTGCTGTATGTCAATTTATCGTTTTCAATAGTTCTTAAACAGCATTCATGAACAAGATCGACTATGAACTCAACTGTTCTGAAAATAAAGCGAGTTTAATATTTTTCGCCTTACCATTCAAAATCCCTGAGGAGTATGTGATTGCTGTATGTCAATTTATCGTTTTCAATAGTTCTTAAACAGCATTCATGAACAAGATCGACTATGAACTCAACTGTTCTGAAAATAAAGCGAGTTTAATATTTTTCGCCTTACCATTCAAAATCCCTGAGGAGTAGGTGATTGCTGTATGTCAATTTATCGTTTTCAATAGTTCTTAAACAGCATTCATGAACAAGATCGACTATGAACTCAACTGTTCTGAAAATAAAGCGAGTTTAATATTTTTCGCCTTACCATTCAAAATCCCTGAGGAGTATGTGATTGCTGTATGTCAATTTATCGTTTTCAATAGTTCTTAAACAGCATTCATGAACAAGATCGACTATGAACTCAACTGTTCTGAAAATAAAGCGAGTTTAATATTTTTCGCCTTACCATTCAAAATCCCTGAGGAGTAGGTGATTGCTGTATGTCAATTTATCGTTTTCAATAGTTCTTAAACAGCATTCATGAACAAGATCGACTATGAACTCAACTGTTCTGAAAATAAAGCGAGTTTAATATTTTTCGCCTTACCATTTCAAAATCCCTGAGGAGTATGTGATTGCTGTATGTCAATTTATCGTTTTCAATAGTTCTTAAACAGCATTCATGAACAAGATCGACTATGAACTCAACTGTTCTGAAAATAAAGCGAGTTTAATATTTTTCGCCTTACCATTCAAAATCCCTGAGGAGTATGTGATTGCTGTATGTCAATTTATCGTTTTCAATAGTTCTTAAACAGCATTCATGAACAAGATCGACTATGAACTCAACTGTTCTGAAAATAAAGCGAGTTTAATATTTTTCGCCTTACCATTCAAAATCCCTGAGGAGTAGGTGATTGCTGTATGTCAATTTATCGTTTTCAATAGTTCTTAAACAGCATTCATGAACAAGATCGACTATGAACTCAACTGTTCTGAAAATAAAGCGAGTTTAATATTTTTCGCCTTACCATTCAAAATCCCTGAGGAGTATGTGATTGCTGTATGTCAATTTATCGTTTTCAATAGTTCTTAAACAGCATTCATGAACAAGATCGACTATGAACTCAACTGTTCTGAAAATAAAGCGAGTTTAATATTTTTCGCCTTACCATTTCAAAATCCCTGAGGAGTATGTGATTGCTGTATGTCAATTTATCGTTTTCAATAGTTCTTAAACAGCATTCATGAACAAGATCACCTATGAACTCAACTGTTCTGAAAATAAAGCGAGTTTAATATTTTTCGCCTTACCATTCAAAATCCCTGAGGAGTATGTGATTGCTGTATGTCAATTTATCGTTTTCAATAGTTCTTAAACAGCATTCATGAACAAGATCGACTATGAACTCAACTGTTCTGAAAATAAAGCGAGTTTAATATTTTTCGCCTTACCATTCAAAATCCCTGAGGAGTATGTGATTGCTGTATGTCAATTTATCGTTTTCAATAGTTCTTAAACAGCATTCATGAACAAGATCGCCTATGAACTCAACTGTTCTGAAAATAAAGCGAGTTTAATATTTTTCGCCTTACCATTTGAAATCCCTGAGGAGTATGTGATTGCTGTATGTCAATTTATCGTTTTCAATAGTTCTTAAACAGCATTCATGAACAAGATCACCTATGAACTCAACTGTTCTGAAAATAAAGCGAGTTTAATATTTTTCGCCTTACCATTCAAAATCCCTGAGGAATATGTGATTGCTGTATGTCAATTTATCGTTTTCAATAGTTCTTAAACAGCATTCATGAACAAGATCGACTATGAACTCAACTGTTCTGAAAATAAAGCGAGTTTAATATTTTTCGCCTTACCATTCAAAATCCCTGAGGAATATGTGATTGCTGTATGTCAATTTATCGTTTTCAATAGTTCTTAAACAGCATTCATGAACAAGATCGACTATGAACTCAACTGTTCTGAAAATAAAGCGAGTTTAATATTTTTCGCCTTACCATTCAAAATCCCTGAGGAGTATGTGATTGCTGTATGTCAATTTATCGTTTTCAATAGTTCTTAAACAGCATTCATGAACAAGATCACCTATGAACTCAACTGTTCTGAAAATAAAGCGAGTTTAATATTTTTCGCCTTACCATTCAAAATCCCTGAGGAGTATGTGATTGCTGTATGTCAATTTATCGTTTTCAATAGTTCTTAAACAGCATTCATGAACAAGATCGACTATGAACTCAACTGTTCTGAAAATAAAGCGAGTTTAATATTTTTCGCCTTACCATTCAAAATCCCTGAGGAGTATGTGATTGCTGTATGTCAATTTATCGTTTTCAATAGTTCTTAAAAGCATTCATGAACAAGATCGACTATGAACTCAACTGTTCTGAAAATAAAGCAAGTTTAATATTTTTCGCCTTACCATTTCAAAATCCCTGAGGAATAAAGCGATGTGATTGCTGTATCAAAATTTATCGTTTTCAATAGTTCTTAAACAGCATTCATCGTCAAGATCGCCTATGAACTCAACTGTTCTGAAAATAAAGCGAGTTTAATATTGATTTTCGCCTTACCATTCAAAATCCCAAGTGTAGAACATTAAAAATTTAGGCGACAAATAATCAGGTGCACCCTGTGACCTTGTCAACCTGCAAAAGGAACACAGTAATCTCTCCTATTCCTAGTAGGATAAGAATGGTTCCCACCACGAAAACCCCACATACCAGACCTATCACGGGCATACACCAACAACTCAAGCACCAATATTGACGGAAGTGTTAGAATATGCAATTTTCTAAAATGATCTCTACAATCCTCTCGATGGCCTATGTTGGCCATAATGCGTACTGCTCTTCTCTGCAGTCTGAATATTCTCTCAAAACCACTACAGCGGCCCCATACAAGTATCCCATAACGTAAATGGGACTCACATAACGAGAAATAAGCGGACCTTAGCACCTCAGTTGATACGGAGGAGGATAATTGTCTCAAAACAAAAATGTTCCTTGCCAGCTTTGCACATAGATAATCTACATGAGCCCACCAAGTGAGTTTTGTATCCAGTTGTACACCTAAGAATTTCACATTTCTCACTTCTGTCCTCTTCAAGGAGAAGACAAATTCCTCAGTTTTCTCTTCATTGACCGAGAGTCCATTACCCGAGAACCACTTCAAGGCATCTGCCCTCATATCAGCAAATAGTTCACCAGCCATATCGACATCATCACATGAAACAGAAATATTCGTATCGTCGGCAAATAAAACATCATGCACCAAGTTCATAAAATCTGGAAAGTCATTTATATAAATCAAAAACAAAATAGGTCCCAATACCGAACCCTGTGGTACTCCAATAGTATTTTCGGTTTTGTGACCACTTATTATTAACGAATACTGTTTGTAATCGATTAGACAAAAATGACTGAATCAACCTACAACTACTCTCACATAAACCATATCTCCGTAGTTTAGCCAATAATACTGCATGAGGTACACAGTCGAACGCCTTAGTTAAATCTAAAAACAGCGACAAGGCACACACTCCCGACTCAAAACATTCTAAAACAAACTGGTATATACTCAATATAGCATCGGTGGTCGATTTTTTCTTTCTGAAACCAAATTGTGAGGATGAAAAAGTTGATTTCTCTCAAAATATTCCACAATCTGAACACATATAACCTTTTCCAGGACTTTAGAAAAGACCGGCAGTATAGAAATAGGTCTATAATTATCAGGAGCAGACTTATCCCCCTTGAAAAGTGGTATTACTTTGGCTATCTTTAGGCAATCTGGGAAGACATTCTCTCGAATACAGCCATTGATTAGTTTGGTCAGTGTATATATAATTGTATTTATATTCCTCTTTATCAAGTCAACAGACAAATCATAGAAATCTCTAGAAGTGCTACTCTTCAATGAGCTCACAATATCTCTCACCTCGACAAAAGATACCTCCCTAAATGAAAAACTGAGACTACTTGAATTTTTTTTCGAAAACAAAGTCTCAACGTCAATATTACCTTTATCGACACTCCCAGCAATTCTGTGAGGAATAGAGTGAAAATACTCACTCAATGTATCAACATCAACCTGAACATCAGACTGCCCCCTCGTAACTCCGCCTCTCTGGTCGATCATTGCCCACATAGTTCGAACTTTGTTACTAGATTTCGCTATGATTTGATCATTGTGTTTAATCTTAGCATTTTTATTTCCACTTTATACCTCGTTTTTAACCTTCCCTTATGAAGTTTTAGACACTCAGTGCCGTATCTGTCATACAAACCCGATACAAGATTTAGGTTATCCCTCAGAGCTCTCAATCTATCATTGTACCAGCCCACATTGATACCCATCCTAATTTTTCTCCGGTCATAGCCTAAGAGGAAAACACCTCTCATATGCATCAAGGAAAACATCATGAAAATGTTTGAAAATTTCATTCATCGATTGATTAGTAGTTCCAAGAATGTTGAAATCGATATCCTTCAGGAATCCATAGAACTCATTGAAAGCTCTTCTAGTACGCGGTCGGAAAACCCGAACAGACCTATCTCTGAACTCACCAGGGATCACCATCGTCAACCTCTGTGCTCTATGATCAGAGAAACCCACCTCATGGACCTTAGCACGACAATCTGAACAGCCAAAATTCAAAAAAATATTGTCCAGGCAGTTTTTACCTCTTGTAGGTTCAAAAACAGTTCGCCGAAACCCATAGGACGACAGTAAGTCACAGAATGCATCCGAGTTATAATCTGAGATATTAAAATTCACATTAAAATCACCACAAATAATCAATTTCTCACACAAATTTACATTCTTAAAAATAGACTCTACTACACTCAAAAATTTATGAAAATCCCCTTTAGGAGATCTATATATGGATATCACAGTCATATTAAAAGATGATATTTTCAAACTGGAAATCTCACAATGAGTCTCAACAGACAATGCATCTATTCCAGGACAAACAGAAAACAAGTTATTTCTACAAAAAATGGCAACACCACCACGGCTCCTCGATTCTCTACCAAAAGAGTTTGCGGTTATCCAGCCAGATAGTGACAACTTGTCACATAAGGAAGATTTAACAAAATGTTCAGTAATACACAAAACGTCAGTGCTCCCGACTTCGTCAAGAAATATCTCCAGTAGGTTCAACTTATCACCAATTCCTTGTACATTCAAATGCAACATAGAAAAACAAGCAGAACTCTCAGAAATTACTGATTTCACTTCACACTTAGGAGTAGGTGATGCCGTGTGTCAATTAATCGTTTTCAGTAGGTATTGCAGAACTAATGAACAAGATCGACTATGAAATCTACTGCTCTAGAGAAATAGCAAAATAAAAATTTTGCGCTTCACCATTCGAAATTTCTGAGCAGTAGGTTATTGCCGTATGTCAATTTACTGTTTTTAATATTTTTCCGAAGAATTTTTTCCGAAAAATTTTCTCCTGAAAAATTTTTTCCGTAAATTTTTTCGAAGAAATTTTCTGCCGAAAAATTTTTTCCGAAAATTTTTTCCTGAAAATTTTTTCCTGAAAAAATTTTTCCTGAAAAATTTTTTCCGTAAAATTTTTTTCCGAAGAATTTTTTTTCCGAAAAATTTTTATCCTGAAATATTTTTTCCTGAAAAATTTTTTCCTGAAAAATTTTTTCCCTCGACAAATATTTCTTCTGAGAAACAGTTTTCAGAAAAAATTTTCTCCTACAGAACTATTTTCCTCGAAAATTTTTATTTCCAGAATTTTTTCCAAAAAATTTTTACCCGAGAAAATTGTTTCACGTGGACTTATTTCTAGAAAAATCTTTATTTCCGATAATTTTTTTTTCCGAAAAATTTTTTTTCAGAAAATTTTTTTCGAAAAATTTTCTACCTGATAATTATTTTTCACGGAAGATTTTCTCCAAGAAAATTTTTTCCTCGAGAAATTTTTCTCCCGAAAAATTTTCATTACCGAAATTTTTTTCTAAAAATTTCTCACCCGAAGAAATCTTTCACGTGGACTTATCTCAAGAAAAATTTTTATTTCCAAGAATTTTTTTTTCCGAGTTTAATATTTTTGCCTTACCATTCGAAATCCCTGAGGAGTATGTGATTGCTGTATGCCAATTTATCGTTTTCAATAGTTCTTAAACAGCATTCATGAACAAGATCGACTATAAACTCAACTGTTCTGAAAATAAAGCGAGTTCAATATTTTTCGCCTTACCATTCAAAATCCCTGAGGAGTAGGTGATTGCTGTATGTCATTTTATCGTTTTCAATAGTTCTTCTACAGCACTCATGAACTTGATCGCCTATGAACTCAACTGTTCTGAAAATAAAGCGAGTTTAACATTTTTCGCCTTACCATTTGAAATCCCTGAGGAGTATGTGATTGCTGTATGTCAATTTATCGTTTTCTATAGTTCTTCTACAGCACTCATGAACAAGATCGACTATGAACTCAACTGTTCTGAAAATAAAGCGAGTTTAATATCTTTCGCCTTACCATTCACAATCCCTAAGGAGTATGTGATTGCTGTATGTCATTTTATCGTTTTCAATAGTTCTTCTACAGCACTCATGAACTTGATCGCCTATGAACTCAACTGTTCTGAAAATAAAGCGAGTTTGACATTTTTCGCCTTACCATTTGAAATCCCTGAGGAGTATGTGATTGCTGTATGTCAATTTATCGTTTTCAATAGTTCTTCTACAGCACTCATGAACTTGATCGCCTATGAACTCAACTGTTCTGAAAATAAAGCGAGTTTAATATTTTTCGCCTTACCATTCCAAATCCCTGAGGAATATGTGATTGCTGTATGTCAATTTATCGTTTTCAATAGTTCTTAAACAGCATTCATGAACAAGATCGACTATGATCTCAACTGTTCTGAAAATAAAGCGAGTTTTATATTTTTCGCCTTACCATTCAAAATCCCTGAGGAATATGTGATTGCTATATGTCAATTTATCGTTTTCAATAGTTCTTAAACAGCATTCATGAACAAGATCGACTATGAACTCAACTGTTTCGAAAATAAAGCGAGTTTAATATTTTTCGCCTTACCATTCAAAATCCCTGAGGAGTAGGTGATTGCCGTAAGTCAATTTATCGTTTTCAATAGTTCTTAAACAGCATTCATGAACAAGATCGACTATGAACTCAACTGTTCTGAAAATAAAGCGAGTTTAATATTTTTCGCCTTACCATTTAAAATCCCTGAGGAGTATGTGATTGCTGTATGTCAATTTATAGTTTTCAATAGTTCTTAAACAGCATTCATGAACAAGATCACCTATGAAATCAACTGTTCTGAAAATAAAGTGAGTTTAATATTTTTCGCCTTACCATTCAAAATCCCTGAGGAGTATGTGATTGCTGTATGTCAATTTATCGTTTTCAATAGTTTTTAAACAGCATTCAAGAACAAGATCACCTTAGAAATCAACTGTTCTGAAAATAAAAGCGAGTTTAATATTTTTCGCCTTACCATTTCAAAATCCCTGAGGAGTATGTGATTGCTGTATGTCAATTTATCGTTTTCAATAGTTCTTCTACAGCATTCATGAACAAGATCGCCTATGAACTCAACTGTTCTGAAAAATAAAGCGAGTTTAATATTTTTTCGCCTTACCATTCAAAATCCCTGAGGAGTAGGTGATTGCTGTATGTCAATTTATCGTTTTCAATAGTTATTAAACAGCACTCATGAACAAGATCGACTATGAACTCAACTGTTCTGAAAAAAAGCAAGTTTAATATTTTTCGCCTTACCATTCAAAATCCCTGAGCAGTATGTGATTGCCGTATGTCAATTTACTGTTTTTAATATTTTTCCGAAGAATTTTTTCCGAAAAATTTTCTCCTGAAAAAATTTTTCCGTAAATTTTTTTTTTTCGAAGAAATTTTCTGCCGAAAA
>JARTUT010001659.1:0-10211 GCA_030674115.1 Micraspis discolor
TGAAAGGTAAATTGATAAAGAGAGAATTTACTTGTAGAAGTACTGTGCACAAGAGCGTCTTGAGAGAGGGTAAATTTACTTGTAGGAGTACTTACCACCTTGAGAGGTGCAGACAGAATGATTTGAATTACTAAAAATAGTTCGGACGTATACAAAGGTTCAGGTAGCTGAGTTTCAGTATTTCAAAATTCCGTCCCACAGAAGGCGTTCTTGGAAGTAACGGCCGCTCATAAATTCGAGAACGGTCCTTTGTTGCGAGAATATCGCAACATACTCCCGCCTGTTGAAGTTTTCTAGCTTCAACAAGAATCGTGCCAATAAAAAACAAATATAAAGAAAAAATAAAAGGAGAGAAGAAACCTATCAACTAACGAGAAAAGCAAGAGAATCACAGTTCATAGGAAACGATAAGTGTTGTCCAATAGGAGAAGTGAGTCTAATTTTCAGATTCTTCTGATATGGGAAGGGAACACAATTTAGAAATGCTTCTAGTGAAGATTCCATCTGCCGTTTTCAGCTTTACTACTCTTATTTTGTTATCCCTCCCTGGGAAAACTTCCAATACTCTGGCTAAAGGCCATTTTAGTGGTGGGGTATATTCATCCTTCAAAAGAACCAAGGATCCTATTTTGAGATCAGGAACAGAACGATACCATTTTGGACGATTCTGTTCGTACTGTGCATAGTATTGGGGATCTTTTAAAAATCATTTTCTAGGTTGCCAAACCTTTTTCGAGCTATGGCGAAGGAATCTTTAAGTTTTAGATTTTCCTTTGGAGATTTTAACGGTTTTAATGGTTGAAACCTGCCATCCATTGAGTCCTTGGTTGTATTGATAAACGATGTTTCTGCAGCTTTATCAAATGGACAGAGAGTCCTAGCCTTCGAAACATCTTCTAGCTCCCAGGATCTAGTGACTTGCTGCTCAAGTTCCGATTCCTCAGATTCTCGAGACAGCAGAGAAATGCTGCTGTGTTCATTTCAGCTACACTCAAGAGATTTCTGAGCTTGTTTCTGTTGCTGAGATGAAATGAACCACCAACAACCCATCCCAAATGGGTGTTGATAAGAGTAGGTAGATTTTGCCAAGAGAAAAACTGCCTTGAGAAAGTAACTCATAATATAGACCGGCACCGATGAGCATGTCGATATCTGAAGGTGTTGCGAAATCGGGATCTGCTAGTCTCAATTCACTAGGGATGTTCCACTGAGATACATTCAACTTGAATTGTGGAAATTGGCATGTTATACTCGGAAGAATAGCACATTTTAGCTGAAACTTTCGATATGGAGGAACATTTGAAAAGATAGTGAGATCTATCATTTTCGTAGAACTATTATTGCTCAATCCTATTCCTGAAACTATGGTTGAGTGGTTGTAAGGCACATAACCTAGTTTCTTGACTAAGTCTTCCTTAATAAATGAAGTTTGAGAGCCGTTGTCGAGAATGGCTCTGGCTTTGATTCTGTGCCCTTGAGAGTTGTATAAGTATACATTAGCGGTGGCCAGAAGAACATGGTTATATTTTGTGGAAATACCAGAGAATGCCTGAGAACCTTTGGGAACACTATATTCGACTTCCTGCCTGGACTGTGATTCTTTTTGGCTTGAGATCCGGAATTTGAGGAGAGATGAAGTCTTGGTCGTGAGTTGAAATGCGAACTATTTGGGCTAGAGGTGCGAGAAGAAACCTCAGCATGATGTCCCGCATGAGAAGAATTTTGTGAATTGCGAGACTGTGAGTATTGATTGGGATGAAGCAAACTATGATGTTTTTTGGAGCACACCACGCAAAGTCTTTTAGAACTACATTGGGTGACCTGATGACCGTTACCCAGACAATTGAAACAGAGTTTTTTAGAATTTATGAAATGTTTCTTTTCAATAAGAGATTTGCCTTTGAACTTGTCGCAAGAATAAATTTTGTGAGAGTGGTCATTGCAGAAAGAGCATTTCTGTGTATTTGATGTACCATGACTGTTAGCCATGTGAAGAGAAGTTTTATGGGGAGATCTCCAATTTTTATTGATTACTGGTACCTCAGAATTACTCAAATTTTCAAAAACTAAACTTCTTTTTCTAAAAATTCAAAAAAACTGATTTAAAGAAGGTAGTTGTTCACTATTCCTTTCAGTTTCAAAAAGCTCTTCTGGTATTGACGTCAGTCTTTTACTAAGAACATAAATGAGGAAAAATTCTAGCAGTTCTGCCTCAGAATAACCCAGATTATGCAAAGAATCCCAATTTCTTTTACAATTTGTTACAAATTCTCTTAAGTTTACAGCATTACATTTTGTCATTGGAGTGGTCTCTAACATGGAAATGAAATGAGTGTTGATCACTGTCAACTTATTCTCATACCTTTTTTCAAAATACTTAAAGCAATCTCAAAATTCTTATCAATTAGAGATAAACCTTCTATAAGTTTGAGGGGTTCATCTCGCAACGACATCTTTAAATATATAAACTTCTGAATTGCAGAGAGAGAGGTGTTTGATATAATCATAGCATCGAATTAGACTTGAGATTAGTATAAGATTCGTTTTCCATGTTAAATAAAGCTTAATTAAATTGTTCTATATATAAAAAAAATGAAGGAATTTAACAAATTAGAAAGAAAAAAGAACAGAATCACAGAATGTGTGAACACAAAAAATTCACAATCTTGCAAATTCTACCAAAGTCGAATTCTTGGATCCGGCTCGAAGGACCAATTTGTGCGGGTACAAAATTAGAAATAATAATAATCACCCGCTTAATGAAGGGCAGCGGACTTCCTGAGTCGCTGGTTATACTATAACAGTAGATCCAAAAATTATCTTTGGTAGAAAAGATGTTTGCAAGGTGAATAAAAACAAGTTTGTAGTTACAATAGAATTATGTATTCACAGATAAGAATAGGTACACAATATTCGGCACTTGAGTTCACACTTATAGAAAGAGTTTTTGGGTGTCTATAATAACTAAGGATTTGAACCTCTTTGCTCAATCTAGGCACTTCTGGTAATATAATATGATAAAGAGATCTGACCTTATTTGTTGTTTGGAGTTCACCACAGCTCTGCTTCAATCGTCGAGGGTAGATTTCTCAGAATAAGGTGCAAGCACTTTGGATAAAGCTTCACAAGCTTCCACTGATGAATTGTGCCTTGGCGATATGTAATTGCTTCACAGATTCACAATTCACAACCTTTTTCTTTTACGTAGAGAATTTCAACTGCGTAATTCACATACACATGAACTAAGGTAGCTAACTGACCCGAAAACAGATTATTTTGAGAGATCTTTAGAGGAACTTGTAGTTGTGAGTGCCGTTATGGACTCGTGAAAGGTAAATTGATAAAGAGAGAATTTACTTGTAGAAGTACTGTGCACAAGAGCGTCTTGAGAGAGAGTAAATTTACTTGTAGGAGTACTTACCACCTTGAGAGGTGCAGACAGAATGATTTGAATTACTAAAAATAGTTTGGACGTATACAAAGGTTCAGGTAGCTGAGTTTCAGTATTTCCAAAATTCCGTCCCACAGAAGGCGTTCTTGGAGGTAACGGCCGCTCCGCCAAATTCCGAGAACGGTCCTTTGTTGCGAGAATATCGCAACATATGGTATCCCTATTCAAAATAGTCAGGCGAGGTAAGGTCTGGGGGTTCTGGGAAGCCAGTTGATGTTACCCCTTCGTGAAATGACTTTATTAGGAACTAAGTCGTTAACAACTGCCTTTAAATCATATGAGGTATGGCAATTGGCCCCATTTTGCTGACACCACGTTCTTGAGTTAAAACCTTCAAACTCCTGCAACTCTGGGACCAAATAATTTCGAAACATATCGCATTAACGGTCAATATTCACATAAATTGCTCGGTCTCGTTGATCTTCATTAAAAAAGGTCCAATTATGCTTTTCGCAGACATAGTGGCACAAACCAAGAACTTTGGGCTATGCAGGGGTGGTTCATGATTTCGTCTCAGATTCTGCACTGATCAGTACCAACAATTCTGCTTATTGACATGACCATTCAGGTAAAAATTTGCTTTATCACTAAACAGTATGTTGTTAAATCTCTGCAGCATTTTGCTCGCGAAATTCAGTCGATTAGCATAGAACGCATTCTTCGATTCTTAAACCAATTGAATTTTATAGGCTTTCAGATATGAGTCTTTCTTCGATATCGAATGTGAAGAAGATTTTTTAATGTGCAACGATTGGTTTCGCTTTCGAATGGATGAAGACGGATTTTGACGAATCGATCAACTTTAGGGGTTCAATATCGTGGTCCTGAGTATTCGTTAGAGTTTTACTCCCTATGGACATTTAATGCTGTAACCAAAATTTCAGTAGAGCGTTACATGTTGTTGCAATGTGCCTAAACGATCTTTCAACCTTCCACTGCCAAATATCTATGAGTGGAAGTTGAGAAGTAGAATCAACGTCTTCTGTGCTTTCAACTGGACAAAATATTTTTTTTGTACCTATTATATTCGGAACTTGAGTATTTGAGAGTAAGGTTTTAATTGAACGATTAGAACTTATTCGTGCTTTACTATCCTTCTGCCCAGTTTGAATAACAAAACAATTCCACGAAAATCCAATAGTTTTCGTTAAAAATTTCGATTAATATCCATGTAATACTCATAATATTATTATCCTTGTACAGAAAGACTTCATTAATCCGATGTAAGTGTCTAGTCATTCGTCAACCGTGACTACTATAGCATCAAAAAAGTGGTGTTAATAAATCAAAATGATGACAATTATAGGATAGCCCAATATCATTCCTTGACGATATATGATTCCTGGGATATCACCACATATTTCAGGAACGAAATATTGTTTCTACTTGGTTTTAATAGTGTGTTTTGAAAGGTTTGTTTATTATTTAAACTCAATAAAAATTCTTATGGATGCTCCAACTGATCTAATTTCCTCTGTCTTCCTACGTATGAAGAGAGCTCTGATAGATCTACAGAAATTACTCACATTCGCTGAATTGTAGAAACACGTTCCAAAATGCGCATCTAATCAAACCAACACTAATCTATTCTGGGTAGCAGCAAACTGATCAAGTATTCACTCCAAGGATATGCGTTTGGCGTAGTTATTACCGCTCTAGATTTTCCAGTTGGGGACTGCCTTTCTAGAAAATCCAATGATTTCACCATACCTCCTGAATGTGACATAATAAAACTGTTATTTTCCCTCAGGGAAGGATGGTTGTTATGGTAGGGGACGATGCTGCCACTGAATTTTATGGCAACCCCGTCTGAAGAAAATATTCATTCGAGACATGCTTTTTCACTACTCATACTCCGAAGAATTAATACAGTTATATACTATTTAGTTTCAGTCGCCAATGAAATTTTCAGAATTTTCTTTTTGATATTTATCGTTCGTATTCAACTTGCATTGTACGTTCTACGAAGGTTGATTTCTATGTTTCTGGCCAAATAGTGACAACTACAGAAATTTTCATCAAAAAATGCTTCGATGCAATTCCAAATATCAGCATCTAAGATTTATGCATATTTAGTGACGTTAAAACAATTGGCCGAGGTATGGTTGTTCATCTGAAATAATTTGTTCCAAAACATGACTTTTTAAGATCCTAGTTGCTTCTCAGAGCATCGAAAATTATTGACCTTCCAATGACCTTGATATTGAGTGACGAAACGATATCATTTGGTGCCAGATTAGGACTGCATGGATAATGAGCGATCATTTGAATATTTTGAGTTCCAAATATTCGCTTGTTTGACGTGATGTATGTGAGATGGCATGGTCATGATGCAAAATGATTGTTGAAGTAAGTTTCCTTCAATTTTCGAATACTTTCGGTAGACAAATAGTTGTGTATCAAGCTGAGTTAACGGTCTTCTGATCTTCAAGAGCTGCATCAGTCTTATGACCGATTTGCGTGAAAGAACACACCAATCTTTGCTTCAAGCCAGCACTGCTATCATTGAGTTTCCTTAAAACTTGACTTGGCCTATTTTTTCTGGCTAACATACATTCTGCATGATCCGCTTCCTGTGACAATGCATAAAATAGCATCCGTTAGTACCTCTGTTGAACTTCTTAGGCATCTGCCTACCCTAATCGACTCTAGCACGTTTTGAGCATCCATCGTCAAATATGGGTTTCGTCGCACATAAAGCTTTCGTCTAATCACATTTTTTTATAAGAAAGTATTGATTCTTTTCATACAAATACCTCGGCATGCCGAGATTTCACGATAGTTGAAGCACATTACGATCTTCTTCAGTCAGCTCTCGCGCAGCATCGATCTTAGACAACCTAGAGATAGATAGGTTGTCTATGGCATCGATGTCTTCAGGCACAATAACTGATTAAGAATGACTAGAACAGTCTGTTATTGAATTGCGATAAATATTGAACTAGTTTCACTATGTTCTCGCACATAGGATGGCACTTCACGAATTTAGGATCAAATATTAATTCCCTTGTTATTTGGACAATATCCTACAACGCTCATTAATCTTGTAACTAACATTTTGTTAAAATTTTACTAATTTTCTCAAGGCCTCCAAAACATTATGAAAATCACTAACGTGAGGTCCAGAACCTTTACTCGTTTGTTGTAGAGTTTTTTCCCATACTCCGAAATAATGTGATAGAAATACAATCACCACGATGGAGAAAGCAATCTATATCACGAATTAAAAATTAGTACTTATAGTATTCTTTAAGTGCTTTTCCTAATTTTGACAACGTACATTACTTTACTGTGAATGTCTCATTCCGATTAATTTCTCCCTAACTGAAAATAAGGTAATAATACCAACCGATATCAATCAAATAATTATCTGTGAAAGCAAGGACATTCCTCTTTTCTCAGAAGTAAATGAAAATATAATCAGAGTTTTAGATGGAAAGAAGCTACGACAATGTGATTTGAGAATGTTTAGGATATCAAAACGTCCATGCATGAACACAATTTGGTTCAAATACGTCCGATACCTTAAGTGACAAAGTATTGAAAGTTCTTTTTGGGGAATTTAAGAAAAAAAATCGAACTTGTCGATTTCTATGAAATTCTAGAAGCTTATTCTTTCAACCTAACGAAATATGTTTCAAATGACAACCTGATCCGATAGATATTCTGAGAATTATAGAACACAAAATTTAAGATGCTCATATCTCCTGAACCAACTGTCGATTTCGGCCCAATAACGAACTCAACCAAAATATTTGGACAGTCAGCCTATTCTGAAAATATGAAAACTGTAACTCATCTCTTTCGAAAAAAAGGGAGTATACCAACGGCTGAACGGACACCCTAAAATTTGAACTAGTAATTTTCATCAGAAAATCAAACCCAATAAATTGACACCATGTTCGGCTCGATATTCGACTATTACAAGCATTTATTCACAACGATAACATGTTGTTCTACTAGAACAAATGCGCAAATGTTAAAAAAAATAAAAAAATAAATGCTTGGAAATTTATCAGTTTTGATATTTTTTGCCTTATGAATGATAGATGGCAACAAGAGCGTTGCTAGCAAGATCAATAAGGGATGGTGAAAATAGCTCAATTAATAATTCTACAAGTGTTTCATCAAGTATAAAGGTATAAATTGAATTTAAAAATTAATTCAACAGTTCTATCAATAACATGGATGATGATGTGATAAATACATATTTTATATTGGATGCAAATAAAATATTTGATGCATTTAAAAAGCATTGTATTGATCAATCCGAGAAAACCCTTGGCTTCTGAGATGTTCATTAAAAAAGTTATACAGGGTGTCAAGGAAAAAAGTGCCATGCATAGTGCCACGCGATAGAAGACCATATAATATGGAAAAAACGTCCTATGAATATATTTCGAATCTGCTTCCTTTGAGAAATACAGAGTATTAAAATTTATTTTTTTATTTATTTATTTTCAATAACTTTTTTCATCCACCTATCATTATCATTATTTTGTGATCTCGTTCAAGATTTGATTTTAATTTCTTGCTGTTTTCTCTAAACTGCTTTCAACAAGGGTTGTTATTGTATGACACCCCGTCACTAACCCCTAATCTATATGCTTTATTGTTTGCTAACTAAATATTGTAAGCCAAAAGTTCAGAGGAATATATATATATATATATATATAAATAGGTAAGCAGTCGATGTCAATTCAATAAGTACTCTCTTTTCTCCTTAAAACTCGAGCTTTCAGCTTTATTTTAAGCCTTCATCAGGAGAGCGCTACAATATGTATAAATCAAAAAGGTAAATGATAAAGCGATGATTAGGTATACTATATACAACTTACGAAGGTGAGATTGTTGACTAGTTAACCAAGTTAACGTATACAAGGCTAAATGGACTATATTTCTCTCTTTTTTGGTCAGAAGAGCAAAAATGTTCTGGTTTGTCAATTAATTAATAATGACATACAGAGAAACACAGAAATATTATTGCTCTTTGATCTTACAATTCTCTATTAAATGGTTTATCAATTAAGTAGTGCTATTTGGATTGAGAATATGATAATGATGATTATGTTTTCTATTATTCTTGTCAATATCAATCAGTAGGGCATAGATAGTACTCAGGGAGCCAACGTCTTTCTTTGAATTCATACTTTGATCATTTTGTGATATTCTGATCATTTCTAATAGGAGTCTCTTCCTATGATTTGGTTCACAATCCAAAATTTCTACTTCTTCAAAAGATGGTATGTGACCTGTATCTATGACATGTTTGGATACTGCACAATAATCTTTACTTAATTTTATATTACTTCTATGAAGGTTAATACGTTGTTGTAGAGAAAATTAATACTAAGTTGCCTTTTGAACTTCCATTTTGTGAGAAATTCATGGATGATATAGTCACAGCTATACCTGAAGAATGGATCAATAGAGTTTTACATGCATTAAATGAAATCCATCCCAAAATCAAATTCACCATCCAGAATGAAACAGATAGATCTGTTCCTTTTTAGATATGAATTCGATAAGAACAACAGAAAATAAAATCATCACAGACTGGTATGTAAAACCAATGTCTTCCCAAAGATACATACACTACCTTTCATATCATCCTATGCACATGAAGATTAATTTGATAAACAACATGAAAACTAGAGTTAATAAGGTATCCCATATTACATTTAGAGATAAAAATTTGGCGAGACTGGAAAATACATTATTGGAAAATGGATATCCCAAACCATTCCTAAGAAAAATCATCTATAACAACCCAGATAGATCACCTGACATTGAAAGGGAAGAGAATCCACAAGATAATTTAGACAACAAAATTTATTGTAATTGATTCCTCGCTTATCCCATGGTGAAACATAGTTTGATATTAATTAACAAAAATTGAATAAAAACACTTGACTGTAAGTTTCACAAATCTTATTTAAAGCATCGTTGACATGCATGTTTCGGGTTTCATCCCATTTTCAAAACTGAATATAAAACAATATCGGTTAATACAGTAGACATCTACATAACATATCAAGTAACACATGTTAAAATTGGTGATAGACGGAAATCTAACTGATCATTTACAATGGGAAGATTTTGTTTAAAAGCTGATGTTATTTCTAAGTATTCTAAAAGGTCCATGCGTTTACCCTTATGACATTTGTGCAATATTTTGGTTTTTTCAAAATCAATAAAATGGTTTGAGGTGATACAGTGACTAGAGAAACCAGTAGTGGGTTTGTTTTGGAGGATTGATTTTTTGTGTTCATCAATTGTTTTTGCCAGTGAACGACCAGTTTGACCTATGTAAAATGCAGGGCATTCATTACAGTGTAGCTTATATACACCGCTTAATTGTGTGTTGTTCGCTCGATCCTTACCATTAAAGAATATTGATCTCAGATTTTTCTTATTGGTACAACTAATGTTAATATTATAATGTCTGAGTCTCTTGCAAATTTTATCACTCAGAGATGGTATGTATTCGATATATGCGTATTTTTTGGTCTCGGTTTCATTATTTGGTGGATAAATTGAATGTAACAATTTCTACTGCCGCTTTCTGAAAAGTGGTTGATCTATTATATCCGGAGAGTATCCATTATTCCCAGCTAAAAATTTCAGTGTGCGAACCTCCTTGTCATAGTTAATTTTTGACATTGGGATCGAGACTAATCTATGAGTTAGTGCGTGAAATGCTGACATTTTGATTTTATAAGGATGTGAACTACTATTTGGTATTAAAATATCAGAGAAG
>JARTUT010000471.1:0-315491 GCA_030674115.1 Micraspis discolor
GAATGTTCGCAAAGGGACAGACTAGTATCTCTTATCACCAATATAAATATATTACAACACAAATTTGTTCGGTAAGCTGAAATGTTCTTTTAAATTGTCGTGTTAACGTTTATAGAACAATATTATAATTTGCTGTAAAACTGTTTTGTGTTTTTGAACTAAGAATGTTCTTACGACATCCTTATCGAGCAAAATACTCGTCAAAAGCTTAATTGTGTCATTGGCAATTCCAATAAAACCAAATTGCGTTCGAGGAACCATAATAAAGTTATTATGAAATAAAATAGCACGAAGAATTTGAAATTATAAAATATCTTTGCTAGTTGGGTAGAAACGAGTAGCTTTCGTCATTACATATTTAAATTCAGGATATTCATTATTTTATTAACTTATTTTCAGTTCGATTAGAAAATCATATAATTAAGATATAAAGGATTTAACGTTGTATCAATGTACATCTGGATTTTTAGATTTCATATTTTGAAATTACTTTACGATAGATTCACACACATTAGTACAAATTCATTCTGCAAATGATAGAGATTCATTTTTTAGTACATTGTATTTTTAGGAATTGACTGGAGTTCCAAAATTCGATTATATATTATCACAAGTCTCAGTAAATATTACACTCAAGTTCAATGATGGCAATTGATGAATAAAAGGTAAAATTATGAGTAATCAGAAAATTTTTAAACGAATTAAATTAATATTTTAATAGAAACTGGTTATGAAAATTATATTTCTCAATAAGTTGGCACTTACCATAAACAAAAAACCAAAAACTTTCAAAGAGAACATCGTTTCTCAAAATGAATTCTATACAAACTTAGCGATTATGTCAAATTTCACAAAGATTCGTCAGTATAACAACGCACTCATTATTGTTAATTAATTTTGTACAGTTTTATGTACGCCTGGCATTCAATTTCGAATTTGAGTAAACATACTTAATGTGACAGCAAATGTTTGTAAATCGAAAAACATCATTGCAGAATGATTAAATATGTTCGCTGCAATTCTATGAACATGTGGTCGAAAACAGGGAAGATTTAATTCCATTATGATTTCACCGATATTGATAAATGGAAAAAGGCCTCACATGAGAGTCAGTTGCATACACTAGGGGTCTCAAACTCTATGCTATACTCTCAAATTTATTAAAATAACAGTCGCATAGGTCTGTCTCATCCTGTATATACAGGGTGACCATTTGAAAACGAAACAGACGAGATTACAGACGAAATAAATTTTTTCGACAGAAATGCTCAGACAGGACGATTTCTGTTTCGAGAGGGACAACTTAAGATGTAGGTTACGGACGCATAGCGCTTTAACCCTTGCTACTACAACCCTCAGCCCCAAATTTTGAATAAGGAAGATGGGGTGAGTGTTACCTCATTTGAAAGGTATTTTTATACTTATTTCATCACAGTAATTGTTTTTTCATTTTATGCATTAGTTCTCGAAATACAGTGTGGCCATTTGAAAACGAAACAGATGAGGTTACAGACGAAATAAGTTTTTTCGATAGAAATGCTCGGACGAGTCAATTTCTGTTTCGAGGAGGACAACTTAAGATGTAGGTTACGGACGCATAGCGCTTCAACCCTTGCTGCTACAACCCCCGCCCCTAATTTTTGAATACGGGAGATGGGGTGAGTGATACTCAATTCAAAGGTATTTTTATACTGATTCCATCACAATAATTGTTTTTCTATTTTATGCATTAGTTCTCGAAATATTCATGCATTAGTTAATTTTATCACTTAAATTAATTTTTTGCGAATAATTGACATTTCGTGCTTCTTTCGAAACACCAAAATTTCCGTATTTGTAATTGAAATTGTAAAATATCTAACGCTGGGCAAATGAAGTCATACCGTACGTGTTAATGCTACTAGCTGTTTTATTCACTGAAATCATTCTTCAACTGTACGGTATCAGAACGATTCGCGAGAAGTAATTGATCTGAACAAAAATAAGACTTTTCAAAGTAAAGTAAATAATTTATATTCGAGAACTAATGCATACAAAAATAAAAAAACAATTACTGAGCTGAAATTAGTTTAAAAATACCTTTGAATTGAGGTATCACTCACCCCATCTTCCCTATTCAAAAATTGGGGGTGGGGGTTGTAGCAGCAAGGATTGAAGCGCTTTGCGTCCGTAACCTACATCTTGAGTTGTCCTCCTGGAAACAGAAATCGACCTGGCCACCCTGTATAACGTCGAACAGATAGGCATTTATCAATGATTCATGATTCTATCATGCCATCACACAAAAGCTTCAGAGTTTCTTTTTCCTATATCGCACGTAATTTGGTGAATATAAATAATTAAAAATATATATGAAAACAATCAATATCAACAAATTTTCTTTATTAAAAAAAATGTTAACTTATCCATCAAATATCCAAATGGTTTTCCACCGTATGACGACTCTCGATATTATGAGTATCAATTAAAAGCAAGGTGATACAAATTGATACCACTACAGCGAATAACAGAATGAATCCGAAATACATAATCGCATATTCAAGTGCATTCAATATATAATAGCTTGTAGGTAGACTACAAGGTACCACTGTTGCCTTTTCGATACAATCCTGCAACAATGCCATGCATTTTAATTTTTGTTCTTCGGTTTTCAAATAGCGTATAGGGTTCTGCTTGATACAGCATGAGAAATCATCATAGGTCAGAACTAAATAATTCTTCTTGAAGCCAGTGGCATTATGGGATCTGGTTATATTTTGTATCATCTTGCATTCGTTATGGTCCCTGAAATATTGAATTATTCAATTAATTAAATTTGTAAAAATGATTGACACATTTGGGGTAAAAAAATAAATTTATCAGACTCGTTCATGTTGTTTGTCGATTTGAAGTATTTATATAATAATATAGAACATATGTTCAGTAAATAATTCCACTCTGCTCAAAAATATGTTGTTTTTTTATTTTAATTAAATTATCATTTTGATCATCCTTGATGTATTAAGTATGACTTAATTGGGCGATTTTAGTTAGTTATGCTATAAATGATTTTTTTAATGCAGAAATCGTACTCACCTTTGTATAGTTGAAATGTTGAAACCACATATAAAACAGTATCGTTCCCAAAAAAATTTAGCATCCATCTTGCAAACCGCCAACTAGAAATGAAGGGTACATATTGAAATGAACAATTTAGTAATTCATTTGTTAATTAAAAATAAAACCAGTAAAAACCAGGTCACGAATGATCTGAAAAAGTGCATTATCTCTCAGTATAGACGATTTATTCAATTTATATTTGACATTTTCAGAGCTCCGTTAGAGAAGAGCCACCTTGTATGAATTTATGATAGATTGGTATCATCGAGCAACTTAATTGCACATTTGCTAAAGGAATTTTTTAAATGTTCGTGCAAATACTCGTTAACTGGAACGTAAATGGACTAAAAATAATTTCATAAAAGTCAAATGAACCTAATAAAGATCAACAAACTCAAATAAATTAATCCAATCAAAAACTTACTGGTAATGTGATGAAACAAACAAATAAAAGAGAAAATATTTTGAGATTCATTTTGATCACTCTCACAGATAATATTTCACTAAGTTCAAGACAATGTGGACTTGATTTGTAGCCTGACTGAATATTTCGTCAATTTAAATTGAATCTTCAAGTACCTCCATGTGCAAATTCTGGTAAGTTCTGATGAACGCCTAAAAGCGAAACAATAAGGTAATTTAAAAGATATTAGGCGATCAAACTCAATATCAGGTAAAATTCCTTGTATAAAATATTTTCAAAAGAGTGTTATTATTACTGATAATCATATCGCAGTATAGACGATTAATTTAATATTTGACTAAATTTGAGTGCTCCATTTCAGAAGGGCCACCTCGTATAAATATATGATTGATACATTAGTATCCTCGAACAACCTAAATTCACTTCTGCTAAACAGTAATTTTCAAAAAAGTTAGTGCAAATCTCGACAACTGGAAAGATAATTCTTTCATGAAAATTAAATGAATCTAATTGAAGAATATCCAAGTAGCATTTTTTGTTTTATAAAAGAGCGAATACACTCTTCGACACTGCCTTATAAAATTCAATGTTATATAATGTAGATACAATAAATTTTCCCTACCCCCTATACATCCTTTATTGGACTTAAATAATATAATTTATAACTTCCCTATAAGTGTCGACAAAGACTTATGGTTTTTCCGATAACCATTTGAACACTTTCATAATCCTATCTATACGACTGTTATAAAACCTCCCATATGGAGACGGTACTGTTTCCGTTACCTTTCTGTTGTTTCAATTACCTTTCTGGATGAAAACGCGCATGCGCAACTTTGTCGTATTGTTTCACTCTAATTCAACGTCAAGTATTATTCATCTTTATTTATCTGGTGGTTTATTGGTCAGTATAATTCAGAAACAACCCAATAACATTAAATATGAAGTTGAAGATACGTAGTTGGTTTTATTGAACGCTTACAAGTTACATTTCTTATAAGCGCGAAGAAAATCTTGAAGGTAATTGAGCAAACACTTGCAATTTTTTCTACACTGTATGAAATCGAATTTTACCTCCGAGTAACACGTGCGCCCTCGATATACGAGAGTTTTGAATTTTTTATTGAATAATATACAAATCAATTTTAATTATTTTTTCTAATTTTAACAATTATTCAATACAAACACAGTTTTGAATAATAGTATCTTGAAATTAACAAAAAATTCATTTTCAATCCAAATTCAACTTTTTTTCTTTGTTCTAAATTTTTCACAAAGCTGAAAAAACACGACATATTCAATAACAATATGGCCGTGTCGGATATTTAGTCATGCTCAACACTTGGACTCGTATGAATTATTTCACATTCCTAATGTAAATACACTGCCTTTTTGTTCTATAATAATTTTCGAAATATTCATAATCACCAATTTAAGTGATAAAAATTACTGAATAAAAAAGAGTAGGAGCTTCATAAACTTTAAGTGATTTACACCACCACCATCCCTGAATTATAACTGATGGCAACTCAAAACACCTTGAAATGACCAGTAGTTCTCACGCATGCGAATTAATCCGGACGCGTGAGAACTTCTGGTCATTAGAAGGTGTTGCTCTCTGAATGAAAACATAACCTAATATTCTTGACGCAAGTTTTCACTCAAGATATCGTGTAGTATTTTTAATAATTGTGTTTAGGTGTGGGCATGTCTTTGAAAATAGTCCAAACCGAAGAAACAGGAAGATATATTCCTTCTTTTACAATTGTTCCTGAAGCTTGGGAACAAAACGGCATCGTTTATTGGCCCAAATCAAGGAATGCAGCGAGTGCAATCCGTTTTCAAAGACTGGAAACAGTATCCTTATATCAATAAGAGAGACAAATTTTTGTTATACAAGGCTGTAGAAAAAGAAATATCTGCAATGCTGCAATATATGGACAGTGATATAGATCATTCAACGAAATTTCCTGGAAAAAAAGGATTAAGTGGAGCGAATTTAAATCACCTTGCAGAAAAATTGGATAATAGATATAATATAAATGAATAATATCAATAAGGACCTGAAGAAATTTCTTTCCCGATTGTTGGGTGTAAATTTAATAATTTTTATAGGTTATTCTGCAAACTATGAAAATGCAGTGATGTCAAACACTTTCAAGTAGTTATGAAATTGTATTTAAAACACCTTTTTATTACTTATTTTCATCTTGATTCATAAGGCTACTCAGTTATTGGACATACATGATTTTTATGTATATAAAAGACTTGATAAAAACTTGAAAACACTGAACACTATCAGTTACATTACGAAGTTGCAAACTCTTCTATAGAACGCCCTATAATAGCTGTTGTATCACCTTGCTTCTGATGTTTCATAGGCGGGTTCCTGTCACCTTTATAAACCCATATTATGAACCTTTTAGTACTATAACCTGAAATTTTTATGAACAGTTGAAAATCTATAGTTTATAGAAACTTTTGGGAATCAATAATTTTTGCAACTCCTATATGAACTAAAACACCTCAGGTATTTAGCTCCCCTATTATGAATCACTAATAACACCAATTTCAAATTTATAAATGTTCAGGTTACCAAAAATGTTACTTGGGTAACTAGCATCAATCAAGAAATTCTATGAATACTTACCGGTAATGTGATAAAACCAACAAACAAAATAGAAAATATTCTGAGATTCATTTTGTTTGCTCTGACGGAAAATATTTCACTGATATTGTTGTTCGTACTTGTTTTGCAACTTGACTGAATATTTCGTGAATTTATTTTGAATGTTCGAATACCTGTATGAAGGATTTTCTTGGAAGTACTGATGAAAGCTTAGTGACGGAGCAATTGAAGAATTCATAAGTACCTAGGCAATGAAATATAGAGTCAGGTAAAATTCCTATTATACAAGATTTTCAAAGGACTAAAATCATTACTGTTAATCACTTATTTTCATAACAATTATTTTCAGATCAAAACTCCAGGCATCTACTATAACTAATAAAAATTCCGCTTCTTCAGAAATCTTTTACCTGTCTCTGGAGCATAAATTGCGATACAAGAACGAAGAAAGATAATTTGAAAGAATCAACGATATCTTGAATTAAAAGCAACCAAATTCACAGTTTTCCTTCAGTTTCAATTCAGCTATAATCCTGTTCCGCTTATAACTGTATATATTATGTTAGTGAATCAAACAATTAGTACATTAAATAATTCAATCAAAAATAGTAGAGACAAATGAGATGAAAATAAAAAAAAAACAGGAGTATACAAGCTGAATTAAGTATATTAGACGAGCTGAAAGGAAATTCGAGTAGAGGTCTGAACATTATAAAAGCATGGAAATTAACCGATGAAATAGGCAAAATATTTGACTTATTGACCGAACAGATGTAAACAGATCGACACCTTGATATACTATAAAAAACCGAGCAGCGTTTAGAACTTGATTCCATATTCTCCCATCTTGTGGAATATATAAGAAAATCATTCGAAATATGTAGTGTTCCAATATTTTCGAAACACATCAAACATTTGGAAAATTCATCGAATCGGTGTTTTATTTAATCCTTTTTAAAATAATTTAGATTGAAACTTCCCTACCTGAAGCAGTGCTTGCTAACATGTTCATCAGTTATCGAAACTCCATTTTATGAAAGATCAAATTAATGGAAAAAAAATTAAAATAAACATAATATACAAATATTTTTATTTATACAAAATTTATTCATAAATACTCCTTAAAAGTCCAAAACGCTTTCTACAGTATGATTGGCTTCAACATTATTAGTATCGACTAAATGCGGTTATAAAAAGTTTGACCAATACAATAAATAGGGGGATATAAGCGGAATAAAATATCGCATATTCAACACCAATTTGTTTATAATAGCTGGTGGGCAGACTACAAGGTACCGCAGTTGCATTTTTGATACAATTCATCAAAAATGACAGGTATTCCAGTTTTTGTTCCCTGGTTTTAAAATAGCGTACAGGATTCTGCTTGGTACAGCATGTGATGTCATCATACGCTAATTGATTCTTCAACGATCCAGTAGCATTATGAATAATATTTTGTAGCATTTCGAATTCGTTTCGGTCCCTGAAAGATTAAATGTAAATTGAATTAATGAAAATTAATAATGAATCAATAAAGCTGTTTACGTGACGAAATTAAGCTAAAGTAATAAAATATATTTATCAGACACATTCATGTTGTTTGTCGATTCTAAGTATTGTTAATATATAGGATATTTCTTTAATGAACAATTCCACTTTGCTTATTATCATAGTGCTATTATAATAAAAATATCAATGCGATATGGAATATGATACTTGGATGAGTAACATAATTCGATTGTTCAATCTTTGTTTCAAATTGCTATTGAAAATATTTGAAAATGTAGCAGTTTACTCACTTTGGTATAGCTGTGAAGTTGAATTCACATATTAGTTCATCTCCCTCCCAATAAAATTCTATTTTGCAAAACGCCATCTAGAAATGAAAGTTACACATTGAAATAAACAACAATTTAAAAATTTATTTGTTGGCTGAAATTAAAAAGTAAGTAATTGGTCACAAATTTTCTGCGAAAGTGCATTATCTCTCAGTATAGACGAATTATTCAATTTATATTTGACATTTTGAGAGCTTCATTAGAGAAGAGCCACCTTGTGTGTATTTATGATAGATTGGCATTCTAAGGCAACTTGATTGCACCTTTGCTACAAGGATTTTTAAAGGTTCATGCGACTACTCGATAACTGGAACGAAAATGGACTAAAAAACTTTTCATAAAAGACAAATAAACCTGATAAAAGAACAACAAACTTCAATTAAATAATCAAATCAATAACTTACTGGTAATGTGATTAAACTAACAAACAAAATAGAAAATATTTTGAGATTCATTTTGATCACTCTCACAGATATTTCACCAAAGACAGTTGAAGACAATGTGGATTTGTAGCCTGACTGAATATTTCGTCAATTTATATTGAATTTTCAAGTACCTCCATGTAGAAATTCGGGGAAGTTCTGATGAACGCCTAAGTCCAAAACAATAAGGGAATTATGTCCATAGAGTAAAGATACCTTTAAGGTATCTTTACTCTATGATTATGTCTGCTTTCTAAGCAGATATTGTTAGAAGATGTACCACTTAAATAATCAGAAAAATGTGGTATCAACAAGATGGCTGTGCAGCTCATTATGTTCATATATTCAAACGAAAAATATGCCGACAGATTGTTCGGACGCCTCAGGTCAATTTTGGTTATATTTTACCCCAGACCTAAATTCAGTAGATATTTTTTCTGGGGATCCATAAAAGAAAAAGCCAACTCAGAATCAATACGAAATTTATCAGAACTGCTCCCAAAAATTGGTGGAGCATCAGAAAAAAATGTAGAACAACACTGAAGTCAGGTCAGAAGCTTTTGCGTGCTTCTTGCAATTGTAATTTAATAGGGTTTTCTGGGCTAATAGTCAAAAAAACATTTTCGGCAATCGTGTGGAATAAAAAACCAATGAGACGCCACATTTCTCATAAATACATTTCAATTCTTATTTGAATTAAACTGAACCGAAAATATCTCATATTAGTAGAAACTTTCTATTTCTCATTTATATTAATAATTCGAGCAATTAACTAATATTGAAAGGATTCAATTTGTTTGAAATGCCTGGAATATTTAAATTCCTTTTGTTGAAGCCAGAACAACACGCCAAAGTATGCGTTTTCATCGATTATTTTCTTCTGATGATTCTTGAATGGTTTTGGCAATTTTAATTTTGTATTCATTTGAATAATCTATACAGGGTGTAACAAAAGAAGTGTAAAATATTTAAGGAGGTGATTACTCGTCGAAAAAAAGATAGGATCTTTCATATAAAGAAACTTCATTGGAGCATCCCTTGTTAAGATACAGCCCCTCAAAGGGAGTATATAAAATTTGTATGACAATTTTTTTTCACAAGCACCAAAAAAGTTACAATATTGAAATTAACCTAACGTTTCCTTTTATCAAAAAGACACTTATCCAGTTATTTATTTGGTTTACCCCATGGTTGTAAGGCTAAAGTTTATTTCCAATGTAACTTTTTGTTTTATTATTTGTTCACCAATTAAAAATTCATAGCCTGTTTCATTCCAAACAAAAAATGTTTCATGAGTTTTTTGCCCAAAACTAACCAGTTCGCAGCAAAAAATTATTTTACGAACAACTACAGAGATAGGTACATGGTCATAAATGCGACTTATTATTATTCTGTAGTTAGTACCTGTGTTTCCCACCCTTACAACCATGGGGTAAACCAAATAAATAACTGGATAAATGTATCTTTGCTAGTAGGAAACATTAGGTTAATTTCAATATTGTAACGTTTTTGGTGTTTGTGAAAAAAATTGTTATACAAATTTTAGTACTCCCTTTGAGTTATCTTAACAAGGGATGCTCCAATGAAGTTTCTTTATATGAAAGATCCTATATTTTTTTCGATGAGTAATCGCCTCCTTAAATATTTCACAATTATTTAGTTGCACCCTGTATATCCTTAATCTGCCATAGAAGGAAATATTTAGTTCCCCCATAAATAAGTACAATAATCCTTACAGATAAACAGTTCGTTTTTTATGTGTTTTGGTGAATAATTCTTACCGTTACTTTCACTATACTATTGGGATTATACTCAAATATTGATATCCCAGTATTATTTTAGTATTTTCATCCCCATATTTGAACGTCCGAAACTACCCCAGGCATGTCCGCAACTGGCCCCATGTGAGGTACATTCGGACAAATGAAATTTACTTTTGTTTGTATTTTTCAATGGCAACTCAGCAATGATCAACCAACATAGCTTAACAGGCAGTTAACAAGATGTCACTCTTTGTATTGACATATTTGTTATTCCTAAAACTCCACTACTTTGGATTATACAACCGATTAGCAAAAAGTGTCCGAACCTGCCCCCCTCTACCCTATATATTTTCCTATGATTTTTAAACCAGAATAACAAATACCTTTATTTATCCGAAAATTCCAAAGACCTAGACAAATGAAATGAGTACATTATTCAGGCGAACAAAGTGGTATAAATATAAGTTTGTTCCATGAAAAATACTATATTTTTATTATGGAAATATGAATGTTCCGTACGATATTCATTGAAATAATTATAGATTTCTAAAATGAAGGAATTATACTTACTCGATTAAGGCTGAAAAGTTATAACCACAAATTATGCCGTCACGTTCCCAATAGAATTTAGCATCCATGGTGCAAAACGCTGTCTGGTAGATTGACGATAGATTAAATTTAATAAATTACGAAATTGAGTTGGTTTACATACATATATTAAAACAAGTGGAAAGTGGTCATAAATTACATGAAGAATGCATTTTCTCGTGAAACAAAACAATTACAGGGTGTCTCAAGTTCGAGTGCCTATTAGACGTTTCTGGAGAACTAGACATATTTGAAATCTGAAAATTGGGATTATGTGATTGTTCGAAGTTCTCTACAGAGCTAAAATATTTTCGAAGCCAAAAAACGTCCGGTTATACAGGGAGTGAAAATAAATTCGACGAAAAAAAATTTTTTTAAGTTTTCCATTCCTAGTATGATCGAGTATTCAATAGTGAATACATTTCTGTTAAAGCCATTGTATTCAATCGAATAGCTTTCAAAATATCTAAATAAAACTGGAAAAAAATTCAAATATGTTCAGTCAGTAATATGTTCATTATTCTTATTTTAAATATCCTGAGCGTAAACCGTTTTTACAACATCGAAGAGAAGTATTCCCATTTTTTTTTATAATTTCTAAACGCATTAAATAGATTCGCTACTTCAGTACTCCGAATTATGATTATAAATAAATTATGATAATAAAAATACGTTTCAAAACTCAAATTAACAAAATAAATGATCAGGTAAGAGTTTCAATATGGTAACCATTTTGTTCCACACACTTTCGAATACGTCGTGAAACACCTCGGTTAGTCGCTCGCTCAATTTCCTCCCCCTTTAGTGAGTGGAAAGCATCCTCCACAAGCTGTTTCAAATCTTCTTTACTATCAATAGGAGATTCAAAGACTATGTTTTTTTATTCTACCCCATAAATAAAAATCTATGGGAGTAAGATCGGGAGATCGTGGGGGACAAAACAGTGAAGAACGGCGTCCGATCCACCGATTACCAAACATTGCATTCAGTTCTTCAGACACCTCGTGCGAACTATGTGCCGGAGCCCCATCCAATTGATAATATGCGGTAGTCGCCATACTCAACGGCAGTTCATCCAAAAACTCAGAAACAAAATTTTTCAGGAATTCCAAAAATTTTTCTGTATTTAAATTTTCTTCATAAATGTAGTACCGCACTTTATTGTTCATCAAAAGAGCAAACACATTAAAACTAAATTTGTTCTGGGGGTTTCTTTGTCTTTGTCTATGAGGATTTTCACTTCTCCAAATGTGGCAATTCTTTTTATTAAATAGTCCTTCATTATTGAATTTTGCTTCGTCTGTCCAAATGATCTTTTTCAATAAATTCTGATCATTTTCAAGTTTTTCTAATATTTATCTACAAAAATTTAACCTTTTTATGTAGTCACCTGGTTCTAATGCATGAACTTTCTCATATTTGTAGTCATGCATGTTGTGTGATTTCGAAATTCGGTGCACTGAATTTCTGTCTAAATCGATTTCAAGAGCTGCACTTCGAACAGATGTATATTCATTCGCTTCGAAATGAGTCAAAACACTAATTTCATCATCATCAACTACCCTTCTTTTGTATTCTTTAGGGGCTCTTACACATCCAAAACTTTGAAAGTTTGAAACATATTTTCTAAAGATCTTCTCCGTCATGGAAGGTAAATGGGGATACTTCTCGTTGAAGGCCCGGCAGGTTCTGCTAATAATTCTGTCATATTTACCATGTATATAAAATAGATCCAGAATTTCGTAATTAGAATAACGGTTAATTTTGTTAAATCAAGAAATGGAGATAAAGAATAACAATAACACCTGACACTTGTGAATTCTTTACAGATAATTTATCTTCTATGGGTACAGAGTGTTCACATAGTTTCGAAAGAATATTCATTGAATTTTTTAGATACAATCAATTTGACTCTACGTAAACCATAAATTCAGAAAATCTCAAATATCTCAGAAATTATTGAATTCAAGAGCATGATTATGTGAGAAAACTATCATTATTTTTGACCGCACAAACCAACACAATTATTAAAAAAATAGGGTTCTAATTTGAAAAATAGAAGTTATGGCCAATTTAAGATCACAATTTTCAACACAAAATTTGAAACATCCTGAGATGATATTTTTGAAATCCAAAAGATGCATGACCTTTTCACACCCTTCCTCTTCGATGTTGTAAAAACGGTTTACGCTCAGAATATTTGAAATAAGAATAATGAACATATTACCTACTGAACATATTTGACTTTTGTACCAGTTTTTTTAGATATTTTGAAAACTATTCGATTTAATACAATGGTTTTAACAGAAATATATTCATTAGTGAATACTCGATCATACCAGGAATGGAAAACATGAGAAAAAATTTTTTCGTCGAATTTATTTTCACTCCCTGTATAACCGGTTTTGGGCTTCGAAAATATTTTAGCTCTGTGGAGAACTTCGAACAATATCATAATCCCAATCTTCAGATTTCAAATATGTCTAGTTCTCCAGAAATGTCTAATAGGCACTCGAACTTGAGACACTCTGTATATAAAATAATATACAAAACTTTAATGCTATTATTATTTATTGTGCAATTTAATGATATATTGAAAGCACTAATTTTTTTAATTACTGAAAATATTCAATTCATTTTGTTAGCATCGACCAATATAAAGAGAATTTCAAGAATATAGAAATGAATGAAATTTTTTTCTAATAAAAAAGTACTGAAAACACAAGAAAAATAATAAGAAGAATTCAAATATCAGTGTGTATGCCCTTCAGAATTTGGCACGAAGTATTTTGGTCAAATGACAGACAGACACTATGTTTCAAACCCCAAATATATTAGCACAAAAAACTTTAAAAAAAAAATCAAAATCAATATCAGTTAAGAATATTTACCAAATATTATGTCACTGATAGAAAAACTTACAGGTGATATGAGACAGCCAACAAAAAAAATTGAAAATATTCTCAGATCCATTTCGATTTCTTCCACAGAAATTCAATTTATGGGTGAATTCTGAGAAGCTCTTATGAAATCATGGTAGCCAAATGATAAAAGAATTCAACAGTACATGAAAGATGTATTACAGTATCAGGTTATAAACTTTTCATTCAATATTTTCAAAGGATTAATATAATTATTATCGATAACGTACCAATAATGACAATACTAATTGCTTCACTTCGGATTAAAATTGGCATCCGCCATAATCAACAAGAAGATTAAATGAAATGTTTTCATGATACAGTGTGTTTCACCCTACGAAAATATCATCTAATAATGCTTGGTTTATATGCAAAACGAACTAACAATCACTTATACAAAAATTGTAGGATCATGTAACACAGCATCTACAAAAAATGGGGGATCAACAAGATAGTTTCCCAGCTCATCATGTTCGGCTCTTACGAGATTAAAGGAAAAGGATCGGATGCCTAAACTCAAATTCATGACTTCCCCACACCTTAATTCAATAGAAATTTTTCACTTAAGTTTTAGAAGGATATTAAATTTTTTCATTCCGATCAAGTTATTCACGAGATCCTCTGGCAAAAAAAAGGAAATCACACTTTTCTAAAAAAGAAAAGTGACTAGAGTTATAGAGTTTGAAATCTAGACTAAATGGGTTATCTTTTGAGAAAACTCGTGAAGGCTAATGAGATACATTTACACATTAAGACTGTACATCACTCCATTCCTCTAGATGGCGCTAGGCGAAATATTCAAACGACTCAATATCACATTTTGAATTTTTTTCTGATTAATCTCGTTTCAGGGCTATATTCAGATTCAACGAAAATTTAGATTTAGAAGTATGATTACGAAAAAAATTATATATTTCTCCGAAAAAACGAAGCATGTCAGGGGATAGAGTTTCTATATGTTCATGATCACTTCAAATATTAAGTTGATCCAATATGCGGTCAACGAGTTCTGGGGGTTCCTTTTTAGCATTAATATAATAAAGTAAAGTAAACTGAATATGACTTTTTGAGCCAAAATGATAGTTTCCGAAAATATTTAATCTTTTTAATGCGTCATAGGATCTTATCACTCAAATCAAGTGAGCAAATTAGACATCAGCGCTTATCACTTTCCCCATTAGTATATCGAAACTAGATTTTAGTTGGGATACAAACAATAAAAAAGAGAAATAAAAGAAAGATAATATTCAAATGATTCTATTTACACAGAAATTATTTTTAAACATCCTCGAATGTCCTAAGCATTACCTAAACTACGATTATGAGCATTACCATGAGTTTCTAAAATGAAAGCGATAATAACCAATACAGTGAATAAGACTAATGTAGTTAAAAACAAATAAATGATCACATATCCGAAGGCCAATACTGTATTGAAGGTTGAAACCAGACCACAAGGTATCATAGCTGCTACTCTCATACAGTCCATCCACAATTTAAAGCATTTCGATTTCTGTTCAACAGATTTCGAATCGGTCACTGGGTTCTGGTTGATACAACATCTCACGTCCTCATAGCTGATAATTAGTTGATTCTTCACCAATTTTTTTGTATTATCATTAGTTTTGCTATGATTCAGTTTGACTTTGTTTTGGAATCTAAAAGATAAATTGAAAAAAAAAGTTATATGAATATTCAAGAAGAGCTTAAAGAATGTTGCAGTGAGAGGCATCGACAGAAAACTCGTTTTTGCCATTCAAAAATTCCTTTCGGAATTGAGGATATGATTACTATTATTTTATATATTTTCCTTATTAATTTAATTATTTCTGAAATGTATATAATAAATATATAGTATATATTTAAAATACCATATCAACATAGTATAATTATATTACCTTACAGACTTCTATGAATTATTACAGCTCTGTAATAGCAGCGAAATCAAGCTAAGTAATCGACTAAATTCATAAGAAACGTACCATGCGGTTTTTTTTTTCAGTAAATTCAACCAAAACGATAGATATTTACTTTTTATCCAAAAATTTGGACAAATAAAATAGCCACAGATACATTTTGTTAAATATATGAATATCCATTCCATATTTGACATGATATTGGAGTAGGCAATATAATTTGATTAAACGGTTTTTGATGTATTAGGTGTACAAATAAGTTTCCGCGGTTTTTTATAAAAAATTAGGAATTTATTGTAAAGGAAAAGTACATTACGTTTTATTCAAAGTATTTTCCATCATTTGTCACTACTTTTCCCCATCTTTCTGGCAACATTCGGATACCCCGTCGAAAAAACTCTTCATCTTTTGACGCTATCCACAAATCTACCCAATTTTGGGTGTCTTCATATGATGTGAAGCGCTGCTCAGACAGACCATGTGCCATCGACCGGAACAGATGATAATCAGAAGGGGCTAAGTCTGGTGAATACGGCGGGTGGGGTAAAACTTCCCAGTTGAGTGTTTCCAAGTATGTTTTTACCGGCGCCGCAACATGTGGACGAGCATTATCTTGTAAAAGAATAATTTTGTCGTGTCTGGAGTAGTAATGGGCGCGTTTTTCCTTAAGTGCCCGACTCAATCTCATCAATTGTGTTCGGTAGAGAGCTCCAGTAATGGTTTCGCTTGGTTTCAGCAATTCATAATACACGACACCAAGCTGATCCCACCAAATACACAGCATGAGTTTTTTTTCATGAATATTCGGCTTAGCTGTCGATGTTGATGGTTCGCCGGGCTTAACCCATGACTTTCTCTTCTTTGGATTATCGTAGTGAATCCATTTTTCGTCACCAGTGACGATACGATGCAAAATACTCTTTTTTATTCCTGGCAAGCAGCATTTCACTCATGCATAATCGGCGTTCAACGTCTCTCGGCTTTAGTTCATATGGAACCCAATTTCCTTATTTTTGAATAATTCTAAGGATTTTAAACGATGTGAAATTAAACTCACCGTTCTTAAACTTTTGAAACCATTCCTGACAACTTCTCTCACTTAAAGCAGCTTCACCATATGCTTCTAGAAGCAATCGGTGCGCCTCAGCTGCAGATTTTTTCACATTAAAAAGTAAATCAAAAGTTCCCGCAAATGATGCTTATTCGGAATAAAACTTGACATTTTTGCACGAAAAAAATTACGTGATGCTGATACGGAATCACTAGTACTTTAAGGTTATGGTGTTGCCAGATGACTAAACTTGGGATATTACGTTTTACATCTGACAATTTCTCCATAACCTTCTGGTGGGGCCATCTTTTGACAAACCGCGGAAACTTATTTGTACACCTAATAATTTTTATTACTTATGGAAATGAAGGAATCATACTTACTCGAGTATATCTGTAAAGTTAAAACCACATATTTGACTGTCGCCCTGCCAATGGAATATTGCATCCATGTCACAAAACGCTATCTAGAAAAGTAAATATAGATTGAATTTAATCATTTTCTTAATCAACTTGGTGAAAAAACATATAATTAAACAAATGAAAACGTTGTCATAAATGACTACAAAATTTCCAATTCTAAGGAAATAGAAGAATCACTGAATATATATCTTTAATTACAGAACCAATTCGACAATACCTGAACAACAAAGATGACGATTAGTGAAATATTTGCATGAAATTTTATCAAATTCAATTCATATATGTAATATTCAGAATTTTTATTTCCTTATGATGTTATAATCTACAATGAAGAAGGCGGATGCGCTGAGAATAGTTTGTGATTAATAAACTATTTCACTCTAACCTAGACACTAAATTAATAGATTCAAATACGTTCACTTAGATTTATATAAATATCAGTATCATTTTTTTATTTCTTGAACTATTTCTTTTTATAAATTCTAAATTCTTTGTATCAATACGTATCATACGAAATTGATGTTGGACATTTTAAGAATATAAATATATTTGAAAAACTTGAATAAATAATAGATAGTTCGTTATTTTTCAGTAACAATTAAACCATTTCAAAAAAACTTCTATAGGAATCAATTAAAATCAATTCAAAATTAACTACCAAACATTGAGTAATTCGTTGAAACACTTACTGGAAATACGATAAATCCAACCAACAAAATTGACAATATTCTTAAATCCATTTTGGTTTCTTACACGGGCAATATTTCACTATGTTGAAAACAACGTTGTATTGGTTTAAAACTCGACTGAACATTTGGTCAATGTATATTGAAGTTTCGAGTAAACATTTCTTCGAATTGTTGAGAACTGATTATGAATGTTAATTGCCATTCAATGGGTTTATTTCGAAGTACCTGAGGGATGATTTACGGTGTCAGATAAAGGTCTCTTCATTGGATAATTTCAAAGAATTTTTATTATTATAAATTCCATTTCCGATCCGATAACAATTGAAACTAGTAAAATTCGAATGAGAATTGCTGCTACCTGCTATTTATAACAATAAAATAAAATTACTTTGAAAAAGGTCGGGGAAGGAATAACTTAACAATAAAGGGGTATCTAAATTGACTCGAAAGCGTGATCGTTTAGCGAAAATCAAATGGGGTTTTCATATAACTTTTTTTCTATCATTTTTACGCCTCCGAATTACATCCCCTCAAACAAAAGTTGTTTTTTTTATAACACAGAATATTTAAAAAGGAGGTGATCCCGTCTCAAGGATATATAAAGAACTGAAAAGTAATTGGAATTCGTCAAATACTGAGTTGTCTTTCGCATACACATCTTTTACGATTTTTCCGAAAGTACTAGCAACATTGTATTGATATTTTGTAGAAATTTTCCGGTTTCTGCTGATATATTCATTTTAATTGTTTCTAAGTCAAATGGACATAAAGGACGCTATTCACACGGTTCGTACAGATTAGTATTGATTATAACCTTTTAATATTCAAATTTTTAAGCAAAGTTTCCAGTGAACTTAAATATTATTTAATTTTGAATCAAAAAAGAGCTTTTCCCGATAGGCGATACTGTGAACTATTTTTTTTTTGAACAGGTTGATTTGAAAATCCGATGATGTTGTGAAGTAATTATGAATGTATTAATTATACATAAAATATTTAAAGAATTTAATTGAAAGCTTAAAACAAAAAAATGTAAAGCAGAGTATGGAATTACTATTTGGGCTGTATCCATTATCTCTCTTTTCTGGAAATTGAAACTGTCCCATAATATTCACGTAATTTATGTTGGTAGCAAGAACTATTTGAGAAGGTGTGTAGAGCTGAAATAATAATTATATGTTATCATTATGTTCCATTTTCTGTTATTGACCTTCATTTTGTAATTTTTTGTTTAGTTAGTAATAATTAATACATTTTTCATTACTGAATACCCAGCAGTATCGGTTTTTTCTTCATAATTCTCGAATTAAAAACCTTATACATTATCTAGTTTTGTCAGCAGAACTTTTTTGGTGTGAAATTGAATGAATTCACTTGAAATTTTTTCCGATAAATTTAAAAAAAAAAGTAAAATAAATATTACTTCGTACAAACCATAACATCTCTTGATGGACATGGAAACAATTTTATTTGATGCTTCAAAGATATCTTGATACAAAATTTTCTAACAATAATGCCAGTACTTTTGAAGTAATATTATGAGATGTTTTTATTTCCTGAATATTTTTCTAATTTATCTCAGAAAAACGACCACCTTTTTTCTAAAAACCCTGTGTATTCACTTTGAAAAAATTTAAAAGAACGAATTTCTCTAGATAACTGATTCTAATGAATAAGAGCTCTTAAGTGATTTTGTGCCTTCAAAAAATTCATAAGGGGTGGAAAAAATAATACAGCTATTTTTCCATTGATAATATCGATTTGATAAAACAAAAAATTGAATTTTACATATTTTATGTCCGGTTCTTTCAAGATTAAATTGTTAGTTTGATGACTGAAAGCAAAGTACTTCTTAGACTCTATTCTTATAAATTCACAGAGAAGTTATAATTAATAAAAAGTTATTTAAGCTGCTTTACAATTTAGAAACATGCCTAATACTTTTTGCTTTCCTAGAAAACCGGATCACCTTTTTCGAAAATCTCCGTATATCCACTTTTAAAAAATTCAAACGAACGACATTCTCCAGATAGCTGATTTTAATAAATAACAGTTTTCAAGTGATTTTGTTACTTTAAAAATATATAAGTGCCTGAAAAAATATCACACTTATTTTCTCATTGGAAATATTGATTTGAGAATACAAGAGACTCAATCTTAAATTTTTTTATGTCTGGAATTTTTATGATTAAATTGTTAGTTTGATCCAAGACAGCAAAGCACTTTTTAGTCTTTAATCTTATAAAATCTCAAATAAATTATTATTCATAAAAAGTTAAGTATGCTGCTCTTCAATTCAATAATATGCCAAATACTTTTTTGCTATCCTAGTAAAGGGTCCCTTTTTTGAAGACCTATAACCAATTTGGAAAAATTTGAAAGAACTGAATTCTCTAGATAACTGATTCTAATAAATAACAGTTTTTAAGTGATTTTTTACTTTAAAAAATTATTTGGGACGGAAAAAATAACACACTTATTTTCTAATTGAAAATATTGATTTGAGAAAACAAGAGACTGAATCTTCAATATTTTCATGGTTGAAATTTTTATGATTAAATTGTGAGTTTGATCCTAGGAAGCAAAGCACTTCTAAGACTTCAATCAAACAAATACTCAGAGAAAATATTAATCACAAAAATATTAAGTAAGCTGGTCTTCATATCAATAATATGCCAAATCTTTGTTGCTATCCTAGTAAAGAGAACACCTCTTTCGGAAAACTGTATATCCAATTTGGAAAAATTAAGAAGAACGAAATTATTTAGATAACTGATTCTAATAAAATATGCAGTTTTTTGGTGATTTTGTTACTTCAAAAAAAAACAAGGGGCTAAAAAAATTAAACACATATTTTTATAAAATATTCATTTTAGAAACTAAGAGACTCAATCTTCAATTCAATTTTATTTCCGGATCTCATATGATAAAATTGTTAGTTTGATCACAGAAAGCTAAGTACATATTAGACTCTTATCACATAAATTCTCACAGAAATTATTATTCATAAAGAATTAAGTAGCTTGCTCTACAATTTATTAATATACCAAATACTTTTTGTTGTCCTAGAAAAGGGATCACCTCGTTTGAAAAACTCTGTATATCCGATTTGGAAAAATTTGAAAGCACGAATTTTTCTAGATAACTGATTCTAATAAATAACAGTTTCTAAGTGATTCCATTACATTAAAAAATCACAAGGGGCAGAAAATATAAACCAGTTATTTTCTTTTCGAAAAACTCTATTCGAGGAAAACAAGAGAATCAATCTTTAATTTTTTCATGTCCGAACCGTTTATGATAAAATTGTTATTTCGATCACAGAAAGCGAAGTAATTGTAGGACTCCACTCATATAAATTTTAAGGAAAGTTATTATTCATATAATATTAAGTGAGTTGCTCAAAAATCAAGAAATATGCCAAATGATTTTTTGTGTGTACAAAGCTATGGTTTTGTACAAATGTCTGTAACTTTTGAATATCGAGCCAAAAATGCTCTCAATCGATTGGGTTTGACTTCCTGATAAAATATAGGTTCAAATTTGAGGGTTATATTTTTAATTTTCCCTAAAAGTTGAGCAAGCAATATTTTCAAAGGATTAATATAATCATTATCGATAACGTACCAATAATAACAATACTAATTGCTTTACTTCGGATTAAAATTGGCATCCGCCATAATTAACAAGAAGATTGAATGAAATGTTTTCATGATACAGTGTGTTTCACCATACGAAAATATCATCTAATAATGCTTGGTTTATATGCGAAACGAACTAACAATAACTTATACAGAAATTGTAAGATCATGTATCAGAGCATCAACAAAAAATGTGGGATCAACAAGATAGTTTCCCAGCTCATCATGTTCGGCTTTCACGAGATTAAAGGAAAAGGATCGGATGCCTAAAATCAATTTTATGACTTTCCCACACCTTAATTCAGTAGATATTTTTCACTTAAGTTTTAGAAGGATATTAAATTGTTACGATTGTTTCATTCCGATCAACTTAATAACGAAATCCTCTGGCAAAAAAAACGAAATCACACTTTTCTAAATAAGAAAAGTGACTAGAGTTATAGATTTTGAAATCTAGACTAAATGGGTTATCTTTTAAGAAAACTTGTGAAGGCTAATGAGATACATTTTTTTCCAACATTAAGACTGTACATCACTCCATTCCTCTAGATGGCGCTAGGTGAATTATTCAAACAACTCAATATCACATTTTAAATTTTTTTTCTGATTAATCTCGTTTCAGGGCTATATTGGGATTCAACGGAAATTCAGATTTAGATTAAGAAGTATTATTAGAAAAAAGTTATATATTTCTTCGAAAAAACGAAGCATGTCAGGGGATGGAGTTTCCATATGTTCATGATCGCTTCAAATATTAAGTTGATCCAATCTGGGGTGAACGAATTCTGGGGGTTTCTTATTAGCATTAATATAATATAGGCCAGATTAAAAGATATACATCCTTAAGTGTCAAAGTAAATTGAATATGACTTTTTGAGCCAAAATAATAGTTTCCGAATATATTTCATCATTTTAATGCGTCATAGGATCTTATCACTCAAAGCAAGTGAGCAAATTAGACATCAGCGCTTATCACTGTCCCCATTAGTATATCGAAACAAGATTTCATTTGGGATACAAACAATAGAAAAGAGAAATAAAAGAAAGATGATATTCAAACGATTCTATTTACACAGAAATTATTTTAATACATCCTCGAATGTCCTAAACATTACCTAACCTACGATTATGAGCATTAACCATAATAACCAATATAGAGTATAAGACTAATGTAGTTAAAAATAAATACATGAACACATATCCCAAGGCCAATACTGTATTGGAGTTTGAATCCAGAACACAAGGTATCGTAGCTGCTACTCTCATACAGTCCATCCACAATTTAAAGCATTTCGATTTCTGTTCAGCAGATTTCAAATTGGTCACTGGGTTCTGTTTGATACAACATCTCACGTCCTCATAGCTGATAATTAGTTGATTCTTCACCAATTTTCTTGTATTATCATTAGTTTTGCTATGATTCAGTTTGAGTTTGTTTTGGAATCTGAAAGATAAATTGAAAAGGAAGAGTTATATGAATATTCAAGAAGAGCTCAAAGAATGTTGCAGTGAGAGGCATCAACAGAAAATTCGTTTTTGCCATTCAAAAATTCCTTTCGGAATTGAGGATATGATTTATTTTATTTTATATTTTTTCCTTATTTGATTTATTTATTTCTGAAATGTATGTAATAAATATATAATATATATTTAAAATCCCATATTAACATTGTATTATTATACTACGTTATAGACTTATAATGAATTACTAGTGGAAAAGCTAGTGTCGCCACGGGCGCAAGAAAGGAAGCGCGTGTTCGATATTAGCAAATGCAAACGGTTACGCTGGGCTGTTGCACGTTCGTTTCTGTGGCTTATGTCGAGGCTGAAACCAAATTCGCTGTTCGAAAAAAGTAGTGGGTACGCCATTGGATCCATGCGTGGGCTAAGATTTTATATTGTTTGCAATTGTCCATTTTTAGCATGAACCGCAAAATCAATATGTTCTGGCGGTTCTCCATTTTCGCCGACAAATATTGTTGCAACACTGTCTCCTGTCAGCAAATTGTATCTTCTAGGATCGTTATCTGCGCGCGCAAAAACCATTCGAATATCTGGTAATTCACGATTTTCAACTATAGCTTTGCGACGTTCTTCTCGTAATCTTTCTCCCATTGAGTAAAAAGCGCTTGCAAATGGGTTATTTTCACGAAGCAAATCATCTAGTCGAAGCATTGTCACTGAATTGCATCCTTGGTTAGCTGGGTGTTGGAATCTATGTCGCAGAGCTTCATTAGTATCAAGTGTGTAAAGTTGACAGAATCTGGGCGTGTTTCCAAGTTGCGGAATAAAGGAACCAATTCTGCTGTATGATGTTCCATGCAGACAAAATGAATAAGGGCCAGCAAATTCTCTTGAGCCAACTTTTTGGGAAGCAAACGCAAAGGCACTGTTATTTTGGAGTATATTGTTTTGGAAAATTTTCGATTCTTCATCTGTTCCTGTGTAAAGATCTCTGAGCAAAGCTGGTACTTCTTTCAATTGCATCTGCTTGCTCATTACAACTTTGCCTTTCTGGCAGCACTGGCTGAGTTCATCTCGCCCTTTTTCACCCCTAAAATGCAGAGCATTGCAAAATTGACACGATTCGCTCATTTAACCGACAGAAAAAGTGGAATTTCGTCTTCAACCGGAGCCCTTCTCGCTACAAATACTGATCGCATTGCTTTATGATAAAATTGTTATTTCGATCACAGAAAGCGAAGTAATTGTAGGACTCAATCATATAAATTTTAAGGAAAGTTATTATTCATATAATATTAAGTGAGTTGCTCAAAAATCAAGAAATATGCCAAATGATTTTTGTGTGTACAAAGCTATGGTTTTGTCCAAATGTCTGTAACTTTTGAATATCGAGCCGAAAATGCTCTCAATTTTTTTTGACTTCCTGATAAAATATAGGTTCAAATTTGAGGGTTATATATATTTTTAATTTTCCCTAAAAGTTGAGCAAGCAATATTTTCAAAGGATTAATATAATTATTATCGATAACGTACCAATAATAACAATACTAATTGCTTTACTTCGGATTAAAATTGGCATCCGCCATAGTTAACAAGAAGATTAAATGAAATGTTTTCATGATACAGTGTGTTTCACCATACGAAAATATCATCTAATAATGCTTGGTTAATATGCGAAACGAACTAACAATAACTTATACAGAAATTGTAAGATCATGTATCAGAGCATCAACAAAAATGTGGGATCAACAAGATAGTTTCCCAGCTCATCATGTTCGACTTTCACGAGATTAAAGGAAAAGGATCGGATGCCTAAAATCAATTTTATGACTTTCCCACACCTTAATTCAGTAGATATTTTCCACTTAAGTTTTAGAAGGATATTAAATTGTTACGATTGTTTCATTCCGATCAACTTATTAACGAAATCCTCTGGCAAAAAAAAAACGAAATCACACTTTTCTAAATAAGAAAAGTGACTAGAGTTTAGATTTTGAAATCTAGACTAAATGGGTTATCTTTTAAGAAAACTTGTGAAGGCTAATGAGATACATCTTTTTCCAACATTAAGACTGTACATCACTCCATTCCTCTAGATGGCGCTAGGTGAATTATTCAAACAACTCAATATCACATTTTAAATTTTTTCTGATTAATCTCGTTTCAGGGCTATATTGGGATTCAACGGAAATTCGGATTTAGATTAAGAAGTATTATTAGAAAAAGTTATATATTTCTTCGAAAAAACGAAGCATGTCAGGGATGGAGTTTCCATATGTTCATGATCGCTTCAAATATTAAGTTGATACAATCTGGGGTGAACGAATTCTGGGGTTTCTTATTAGCATTAATATAATATAGGCCAGATTAAAAGATATACATCCTTAAGTGTCAAAGTAAATTGAATATGACTTTTTGAGCCAAAATAATAGTTTCCGAATATATTTCATCATTTTAATGCGTCATAGGATCTTATCACTCAAAGCAAGTGAGCAAATTAGACATCAGCGCTTATCACTGTCCCCATTAGTATATCGATACAAGATTTCATTTGGGATACAAAGAATAGAAAAGAGAAATAAAAGAAAGATGATATTCAAACGATTCTATTTACACAGAAATTATTTTAATACATCCTCGAATGTCCTAAACATTACCTAACCTACGATTATGAGCATTAACCATAATAACCAATATAGAGTATAAGACTAATGTAGTTAAAAATAAATACATGAACACATATCCCAAGGCCAATACTGTATTGGAGTTTGAATCCAGAACACAAGGTATCGTAGCTGCTACTCTCATACAGTCCATCCACAATTTAAAGCATTTCGATTTCTGTTCAGCAGATTTCAAATTGGTCACTGGATTCTGTTTGATACAACATCTCACGTCCTCATAGCTGATAATCAGTTGATTCTTCACCAATTTTCTTGTATTATCATTAGTTTTGCTATGATTCAGTTTGAGTTGGTTTTGGAATCTGAAAGATAAATTGAAAAGGAAAATTCAAGAAGTGCTAAAAGAATGTTGCAGTGAGAGGCATCAACAGAAAACTCGTTTTTGCCATTCCAAAATTTCCTTTCGGAATTGAGGATATGATTAATTTTATTTTATATTTTTTCCTTATTTAATTTATTTATTTCTGAAATGTATGTAATAAATATAGAATATATATTTAAAATCCCATATTAACATTGTATTATTATATTACGTTATAGACTTATAATGAATTACCAGTGGAAAAGCTAGTGTCGCCACGGGCGCAAGAAAGGAAGCGCGCGGTCGTTATTAGCAAATGCAAACTGTTACGCTGGGCTGTTGCACGTTCGTTTCTGTGGCTTATGTTGAGGCTGAAACCAAATTCGCCGTTCGGAAAAAGTAGTGGGTACGCCATTGGATCCATGCTCGGGCTAAGATTTTATATTGTTTGCAATTGTCCATTTTTAGCACGAACCGCAAAATCAATATTTGTTGAGCGGTGGCGCCATCAACAGCGAAAACATGCCAAACGCCCTTAATTTTTAAGTTTTTTGTGTGTTTTTAGAGAAATTATAGATGTTTGGCACTTGTTATTATTTTACTGCATCAGTTTAGATGCCTACCGTTGATTAAAAAAAAAAATTGATGCAAATCGGTTGATTGGTTTAGGCGCTAGACCTTCCTATGCATCATATTATAATAATGAGAAATATATAATATATATAATAGCGAAATCATGCTAAGAAATCAACTAAATTCATAAGAAACGTTCCATGCGGTTTCTTTTTCAGTAAATTCCACCAAAACGATAGATATCTACTTTTTTTCCAAAAATTTGGAAAAATAAAATAGGCACAGATACATTTTGTTGAATATATGAATATCCATTCTATATTTGATATGATATTGGAGTAAGCATTATTATTTGATTCAACGGTTTTTGATGTAATTTTTATGACTTATAAAAATGAAGGAATCATACTTACACGAGTATATCTGTAAAGTTAATACCACATATCTGACTGTAGTCCTGCCAATAGAATTTTGCCTCCATGTCGCAAAACGCTATCTAGAAAAGTAAATAAAGATTAAATATAATCAATTACTTTATCAACTTGTTGAATAAACATATTATAAAACAAGAAAAAACGTTGTCATAAATGTCTACAAAATTGCCAATTATAAAGATATCGAAGAATCACTGAATATATATATATATATATATATATTTAATTACAGACCCAATTCGACACAACCAAAACAACAAAGATGACGATTAGTGAAATATTTGCATGAAATTTTATTAAATTCAATTCATATATGTAAGTTTTAGATTTTTTATATTCCTTATGATGTTATATTTTACACTGAAGAAGGCGGATGCGCTGAGAATAGTTTGTAATTAATAAATTATTTCACGTTGTTTCGAACTCTTACCTAGACACTCAATAAATAGATTCAAATATGTTCATTCAGATGTATAAAATTATCAGTATCATTTATTATATTTCTTGAACTATTTCTAATTATAAATTTTAAATTCTTCGTATCATTACGTATCATTCGAAATCGATGTTGGACATAAAGAATATGGGAATATTTGGAAAAATTGAATAAATAATACATAGTTCGTTATTTTTCAGTAACAATTTAAACCATTTCAAAAAAACTTCTATAGGAATCAAATAATAGATATCAATTCAAGATTAACTACCAAACATTGAGTAATTCGTTAAAAAACTTACTGGAAATACGATAAATCCAACCAACAAAATTGACAATATTCTTAGATCCATTTTGGTTTCTCACACAGGCAATATTTCACTATGTTGAAAACCACGTTATTAGTATTTGGTTTGAAACTCGACTGAACATTTCGTCAATTTATATTGAAGTTTCGAGTAACTATTTCTTCGAATTGTTGAGAACTGATTATGAAAGTTAATTGGGTTTATTTCAAAGTACCTGAGGGATGATTTACAGTGTCAGATAAAGATCACTTCATTGGATAATTTCAAAGAATTTTTATTATTATAAATTCCTTTTCCGATCCGATAACAATTGAAACTACTAAAATTCGAATGAAAATTACAGCTACCTGCTCTTTATAACAATAAAATAAAATTATTTCGAAAAAGGTCGGAGAAGGAATAACATCCTAATCAAATGTCAAATGGACATAGAGGACGCTATTCACCCGGTTCGCACAGAGTAGTATTAAGCTATTATGCAGTCGTTATGTTGTATCTATTTCCAATTCTTCTCATTTTCTCCGACAAACCTTTTACATAAGGAATTACGGTTTTAATGGTCTGATTTATATCTGTTGGTTCAGGTTGACTTTCTCTTGTTCGTTTAGCTTTTTCTAATATCTTTTGGGGTAGCCATTGCTTCTAAGAGTTTTCGAGATGTTATTTATTTCTTCATTTTGGTCTTCTTCAGTGCAACAAATATTTATTGCTCTATCAAATAAACATTTTGCTACTCCCAATTTAGTGTTTAGTTGGTGGTTTGACTCAAAATGTAGATATTGTCCTGTGTTCGTTGGCTTTTTATACACAGTGGTTCTTGGGATTCCATTTTGTTTATGTACGAGTACATCTAAGAATGGAAGTTGTCTGTCCTTCTCGATTTCAATTGTGAATTTAATTGATTCCTCTTGATTGTTTAGGTATCGGAGGAATCCATCTATAGTGTCTCTTCCATGTTGCCAAATAATGAAAGTATATAACAATTTAATATACAAATTTTTAAGCAAAGTTCCTAGTGAACTTAAATATTATTTAATTTTGAATCAAAAAAGAGCTTTTCATGATACGCGATACTGTGAACTATTTTTTTGAACAGGTTGATTTGAAAATCCGATGATGTTGTGAAGTAATTATGAATGTATTAATTGAACATAAAATTTATTATTATTATTATTATTTATTTAAAGAATATAATTGATGGCTTAAAATAAAAAAATGTTAAGCAGAGTATGGAATTACAATTTGGGCTATATCCATTATCTCTCTTTTCTGGAAACTGTCCCATTTTAATCACATAATTTATGTTGGTAGCAAGAACTATTTGAGAAGGTGTGTAGAGCTGAAATATTAATTCTATATTATCATTAAGTTCCATTTTCTGTTATTGACCTTCATTTTGTAGTATTTTATTTAGTTAGTAATAATTAATACATTCATCATTACTGAATACCTACCAGAATCGCTTTTTTCTTCATAATTCACGAATTAAAATACTCCGAAAACCTTTCACATTATCAAGTTTTATCAGCAGTCCTTTTTTGGTGTAAATTTGAATGAATTTCAAGATCACTTGAAGTTTTTCCCGATAAATCTCTTTAAAAAAAGTTAAGTACATATTACATATCATCTCTATGCGCGTCAGACATGGAAACAATTTTATTTGATGCTTCAAAGATATATTGGTACAAAATTTTGTAACGATATTGTCAGTACTTATGAAGTAATATTATAAGATGTATTTATTTCCTAAATATTTTTCTGATTTATCCTAGAAAAGGGACCACCTTTTTTCGAAACACCCTGTATATCCACTTTGTAAGATTCAAATGAACGAATTTCTCTAGCTAACTGATTCTAATGAATAATAGTTTTTAGGTGATTTTGTTCCTTCAAAAAATTTATAAGGGACGGAAAAAATAATACATCTATTTTCCTATTGAAAATATCGATTTGATGAAACAAAAGGTTCAATTTTACATTTTTTTATGTCCGGTTCTTTTAAGATTAAATTGTTAGTTTGATGACAGAAGGCAAAGTTTTTTTTATGTTTGGAATTTTTATGATTAAATTGTTAGTTTGATCCAAGACAGCAAAGCACTTTTTAGTCTTTAATCTTATAAAATCTCATATAAATTATTATGAATAAAAAGTTAAGTAAGCTGCTCTACAATTCAGTAATATGCCAAATACTTTTTTGCTATCCTAGTAAAGGGATCCCTTTTTTGAAAACCTATAACCAATTTGGAAAAATTTAAAAGAACTGAATTCTCTAGATAACTGATTCTAATAAATAACAGTTTTTAAGTTATTTTGTTACCATAAAAAATTCATTTGGAGCTGAAAAAATAACACACACTCATTTTCTTATTGTAAATATTGATTTGAGAAAACTAGAGACTGAATCTTCAATTTATTCATGGTTCAAATTTTTATTATTAAATTGTGAGTTTGATTCAAAAAATTCACAAGGGGCTAAAATAATTAAACACTTATTTTTTATGGAAAATACATATTGATTTGAGCAACTAAGAGACTCAATCTTCAATACAATTTTATTTCCGGATCTCATATGATAAAATTGTTAGTTTGATAACAGAAAGCAGTACCTACATATTAGACTCTGATCACATAAATTGTCACAGAAAGAATTATTCATAAAAAATTAAGTAAGCTGCTCTACAATTTATTAATATTCCAAATACTTTTTGCTGTCCTAGAAAAGGGATCAATCACCTCGTTTGAAAAACTCTGTATATCCGATTTGGAAAAATTTGAAAGCACGAAATTTTCTAGATGACTGATTCTAATAAATATAAATATACAAGGAGCAGAAAATATAACACAATTATTTTCTTTTCGAAAAAATTTATTTGAGGAAAATAAGAGACTCAATATTTAATTTTTTCATGTCCGGGCCGTTTATGATAAAATTGTTATTTTGATCACAGAAAGCAAAGTACTTGTTGGACTCCATTCACATAAATTCTAAGGAAAGTTATTATTCATAAAAAATTAAGTGAGCTGGTCTCAAATGAAGAAATATGTCAAATGATTTTTTGTGTGTACAAAGCTATGGTTTTGTCCAAATGTCTGTAACATTTGAATATCGAGCCGAAAATGCTCTCAATCGATTGGGTTTGACTTTCTGATAAAAAATATAGGTTCATATTTGAGGGTTATATTCTTAATTTTCCCTGAAATTTGAGCAAGAGTTTTCATATTTACAAAATCTATCTTGGTCAATTTGTTTTCGTGTCAAATCAGGAATTATGAGCATGAGCCGTGGCTTGGAAAATATTTGAATTTAGGTAAAATATATAGGCTCACAAAATTTGACAAAAATCAACTTGTTCGATTTTTTTCAATCACTGAAACAAATGTTTCAATACTTTAAATCTTAATTTATAAGTTAAAGTAGGACAGAAGTTAAAGTAGGAGTAAACATTAATTAATTGAGTTCCCTTCGACATTGGAAATTTGGTTCGGGTGTCGAAAACGAAACTATAGAAAATTTCCGATCTCCTGGCACCCCCCTCAAGCTTATATCAAAAATTACTTCTGAAATTTCAATTCTCTATGATATCACGAATACGTATTCGATTGCAATCGGTCGGACTTATTAATTCAGAATAAGTTCTGGTGAAATTAATCGAAAAAGTTCATTTACGGTGGAATAATATATGAATAAGAGCACTGACGTGAGTTTATAGTTTTTGTTATTAGCGGTTGAGTTGATATGCCTACTTTAGGTTAGTTTTTAGGAGAAGGGAATTTGAGATTTGAACAAATTTGAAGAAAAAACTGTGACTGCTTAATTTTATTTGGAGATATAGGCTTTTTAATTCATCTTGGTGGTTTTATTAGTATCACACAATTCCAAAATTTACAAAGAGACTAGAATAATCGCGCTACAGTTCCACACTTCACGTCGGAACTTTTCTATTTTTTTGGTTTTGATTGTGACATTTTTTTCAAGTGGAAAACAGTTTTTGGCTGTTTCATAAAAGGTCTCATGAAAGACACTCTTTAATTTTTGCCAATTTAATAATTGTCATATTTAAGATGACGAATCGAAAAGAAAAGATATTAATTGATTTTATTTCAATGAACGAGAAAATTGAAACAGTGTCTAGTACATGACAGCCTCCATACTTTCTGAGCTTAATTATCCATCAACAAATCGCCCACAGTTTCTAAAAGAATAAAGAACTAATAGGCAATAATAATAATATTTTCCAACGTTTAACGCCAAAAAAAAATTGAGACTCGAAAGGATTCATTCGACTATGTAAAATATACAGAATTGGATACGATATCAATGCTTTCGCCGTACAATTTTATTCATTCCAATTGAGAGAAAGCCAAGCACTTTTAATTTTGATGAAGCAGGTAAAGTGTACAATTAGGAATTAATTCAATTATGGCCAAGTTAACTTACGCGGGAGTTCATACGTTAGTATCAGTTTACCGATATCTTAGACGAAAGTAACACATAAGTACTGCTGCATTTGTTCGAAGTTTAAAGGTACATAACATCGCGAACCTGTTGATATAATCGAAGTTGGCTGTTCGTAGAGAATTAGTAGAGTTTCGGCTACTCCGAGTGTATCGTTTGTCTCGTGAATAAGATGTGACTAGTAGTTTCAGAGTTTTTTGAGTTATTTGAGAAATGATAGCAACATTTATCTATTGGTTCTTGACCGTAGCTGGTATGTATGTATTTCATGAGTTTACACAAGTTTTAAGAAGTTTTCGGATATTTAAAGGTACAACTTTGGCGAATTTTTCTTGAAAGGTGAATTTTGAGTCAATCTTAAGAGATGTAGAAATTTTCAGGACTTAATTTTTAAAATTGGTGAATTCCAAATGTAGAAAAGCACTGAATTGGTGTTAGTTGCACGCTAGTTCTGAAGGATCATCAAATATTTACCTGAAATTATCTTTCCTCGGTTTTGTTCCACCCACACAATTCGTACTCTTAATAAAATTATTGTTATTTGTTTGCGTTCCAACACCAGAATGTATGATGGGGATGTAAAAAATATAAATGGATCCATAAGAAAAAATATAAGCTTATGTTATAGTTCGAGCCCTTATTTTTCATTATAAAACTAGTAACATAATTGGTTTTCTTTCAAAAAAGTGATCGAAGAATGTTTTCACAGACAGAAGAAATATTCAAAAATAAACAAGTTCACAAAGTTGAAGTCAGGACATCAATGAGCGCTTTTCATCAGTATTGCTAACTTCACTTGAAATTGGTATTTTCTATCAGAAGTATACAATTTCGAAATTTATGATCACTATTAAACAACACAGAGCAACAGTACACAGCTGCAGAACAGGCTAAGGGTAAGGAAATTGTGAATTTATCAGCAACCCAAGATGATCTAGCTAATTTCTGAAAAACGTTATTCCTAGAAGTCCCTAAAATATATTTCAGCTTATTTTTGTATTTTCACACTTGGACGGGGAGCCAGGATTTTTTTTTACTGGGGTTTTTTCCCCTAGGCTTTTATGTGATACGCCGAATTGTATGACACCCCGTTACTACTAACCCCTGATCTATATGCTTTATTTTTTGCTAATTAAATATTGTAAGCCAAAAGTTCAAAAGAATATTTATATATAGTAAAGGGTGATTCATTGAAAGGTACTTTTATTTTAATAAAAAAATTCATAAAACAATTTTATTTTTAAATCTTAATCAACAAATAAAAAAACCATTTTTTACAGTTATTTTTAATGATAATTTCTTTCAAATGCTGACCTCGACTACGGTTAACAAGGTCCATTAGATAGTTCCAATTTTCGATGAAGAGTGTGAGTATTTCGGGTGATATTTATCCAATGAGTATATTGGCCTCAACTACCTCAATCGTTGCCGGCTTGTCCTTGTAGACTTTGGGCTTCAAATAGCCCCAAAGAAAAAAATCAAGAGGTGTGATGTCACATGATCTAGCGGGCCAATTCACTGGTCCAAAGCGTGAAATGATCTGCTTGCCGAAATGCTCTCACAGTAAAGCCATGGTTTCACGGGCTATATGGCAAGTGGCACCATCTTGTTGCAACCACATTTCGTCAAGAGCACGGGCTTCAATTTCGGGCAACAAAGTCTGTTAATATGGTGCGATAATGGTCACCATTCACAGTAGCATTCCGGCCATCTTCTATTTTGAAGAAATATGGACCAATTATTCCACCGGCCCTTAATCCAAACCAAACAGTTTTTCTGGATTTAACGACAATTCTTGAAACTCTTTCGGTTGCTCTTCACCCCAGAATCGAGCATATTATTTGTTCACGAATCCATTAAGCCAAACATGGGCCTTATCAGTGAATAAAACTTTCAGCTTCAGTTCTCGAAATTATTGAATTCTGTAAGCTTTCAAAGAAAGTCCCGGTAGACATTAATCGGAGAACGCCCATTTTCGTAATAAAGTTCACAAAATTTCTGGAGACTCCACCATCATCACTTGATACTTCAAAATTACGTCGTTCTACTTCCAAACATTTTCCACATCTTCTCAATAGTTCCAGTGCAGTGGCTTTTCCCAATATTTCAAGTTTAATGGTTCTAAAAGCATTTCGAACCAGTTGGACACAATCCTCCTGCATTCTCAAAGAAGTTCTATAAATATTGTTCGTGATTGTTCCTCAAATGAAAAAAATCGTGAACTGTGAGAATCGGTGAACGCGAAGATCTAAGAGGTCTATTATTTGCGATCTAGCGATCTTCGAAATGCTGTTGTAAAAAATAATGAAAAATGTCTCTGTTATGGGAAGGAGCTACATCATGCATAAATATTTTGATTTTGAACTGCCCGTAAATTATCCCGATATTAATTTTCAAAGTCCTGCAAGATATTCAGATAGCCATCACCTGTAACAGTTGGAATAGAATCAATGTAACATGAAACAGTATAATAACGTTCAGATTCTTGTCATAAAATTTCAAGAAAATCACTCCATCATTTCTCACCGCGCCATAAACGTTAATTTTCCAACCTTCTTGATAGTTTCGTGGCCTGTTAATATGGGGATTTATGACATTCCAATAATTGGAATTATGGCGATTAAACAGAAGATTTTTACTGAATTTTGCCTCATCTTTCTAAATACTGTATTCGAAGAATTTATCGGTCTTCCTCAAGGATCATTTTTAGCTCCTTTACTTTTCAATTTATATCTCAGTAATTTACCCACGATATCATCTCAGAAATTTGTTTATACTGATGACATTGCTATTGTTTATCAACATTCGGATTTCCATACTCTGGAAAACGTACTGTCATCTGATTTGGAAATTTTAAAGAATTATTTTATGGAGTGGCGATTATGTCCCAATCCGAACAAAATAGAGGTATCTTGTTTCCATCTGGATAATCTTGAAAAATATGGGAAATTAGCTGTAACTTTCAATAATTCCCCAATCGAACATAATTTCTATCCAAAATACTTAGGAGTTAAATTCATCTCTCAATTACAAGGCTCAATCAGATGATCTGAGCCTTAAACTGAAAACTAGAAATAATATTTTTCTGAAATTAGCTGTATCTTCTTGGGGTGCTGATGCTTCAATTCTTCTCGCAGCATCTCTAGCCCTAGTTTTTTCTGCAGCGAAGTATTGTTGCTCTGATTGGTTTAATAGTGCATATACACAAAAAATCGATGCACAATTGAATAAATCCATGAGAATAATTACTGGCACCATAAGATCTACACCGATTCATCGGTTACAAGTTTTGTCTAACATTGTCCCTCCCCATATTAGCTGCAGCCCTGAATTCTTTTCCTAATTTATTTCCAATTATTTCATACATTCCACGAAATACAATTCCAAAATTGAAGTCACGTGAACCATTCTGGTATAATACACTCTTCAATATGAACATAAGCGATAAAGAATTAAAGATGATTGAGTGAAACTCTAATGAAATGTTCAATAAAAATCTCATTTCTGATCCTTCTGAAAAAGTTCCGGGTTTTGATCTTCCAAGGAAAACTTGGACAGTTCTTAATCGTTTGAGTTCAGGTCATGGTCGCACCAAAAGCATGCTATTCAGATGGAATTCAGTTCCAAGCGCAAGTTGTGAATGTGGATATGCAGAAGAAACAATACCTCATCTCATCAGTAGTTGTCCCATATATAAATTTCAAGATGGTTTTAGGGCTATTCACGATGTTTCAGATTCTTTCTTGAAATGGGTTATAAATTTTAAACAAATTTAATATGGTTCTTCTGTATTCAGTTCTTTTTTCTTCTATTGTATTTTTATTTCCAGATTCGATATGTGCAATTTGAAGAAGCCTCTGTTTATTACTTGGAAACCACTCTTGAAGAAAGGAGTCCCTCAAATATTTTTAAGTTTATTTCTGTACACACAATAGTTATGCGGGGAGCCACGGTTTTTTAATTTTTTACTGGGGTTTTTTCTCCTAGGCTTATATGTCATACACCGAATTGTATGGCACCCCGTCACCAACCATAGCTAACCTTTGTTTGTAAGCCAATAGCTTTCTTGATCTTTTTATGATCCATTCGAAAAATTGCATTCATTGCAAAAAATCGCTTTCTTCAAGATTTTGTACTAAATAAAATGAATATGGACTAAGTGTGTGCTTATGAAAAATTTTGTGGATAGAACTCTTTGTTAATCCCATTTCTATTACCACTTGCCTCAGTGATGCTGTTGGAGATGAACGGAAAATCCCAGTATCGCAATTTCTATATTTTCGTCATCAACAATTGGTTTTCTCCAAAAGCTTTTGGCTTCACTATAATTGAAAAATTTTCGTAGGATTCGTCTTTAAGTTTTTCGTGATGTTTTTAGTTTGTCTGGGAATCTTCTTTCAAATGTGTCCAAATGTTCAAATACTGCTTAATTACACGTAATTTCCGTTTCTATAATTTAAGCGTTGGGCTATTTTTCGGAGAACTGTCAACAATAAGTAATAGAGAAAAACATTTTCATCGATGTTGATAGAATTGTTTATAGGCGACCGTGTAATATGAATGAAATTGTTTATTCACCTTCTCGCCCCAGTTATCGTCGATATTTTCAAAAGCACTATGTGAAGGTATGAGGCATATTTTTCTGTTAAAAATAGAAATGTTGAAAAGAATTTATCAGTTTGTATTTGAAAAAAAACGACACACCGTCATTTTCTTGAACCTACCTTTGACCGCCTCTAGTGAACACTCTGTGTAATATAGGTTAATCGTTTGCATAAGATGATGTTGAGCAACTTTCTTGTAATCGAGTTCAGGCAATCCATCTGAATTTACCCTTGCCGTTCTTGAAAAATACGCCATTTTTGAAACTGTCAACTATAAGTAACAGAGAAAAACATTTTCATCGGTATAAATAGAATTGTTTATGGACGCTCATGGAATATGAATGAAATTGTTCATTTACCTTCTCGTCACAGTTATCGTCGATTATCTCAAATGCGCTGTGTGAAGGTATGGGAAATTTTTTTTGTTCAGAATCCAAATGTTAGAAAAAAGTTACCAGTTTGTATTTGAAAAAAACGTCTTACCGTCATTTTCTTGAACCTTACTTTGACCGTCTCTATTGAACACCCTGTGTAACATAGGTTGATCATTTACATAAAATAATAGTGAGCAACTTTCTTGTAATCGAGTTCAGGCAATCCATCTAAATTAACCCCTGCCGTTCATGAAAAATACGCCATTTTTGAATACATGCCATCGGTCACTTTTTTTAAAAAATTTGCCATTAACTCGAAAACCGCTCTAGATTGGTCGAAAGAGTAATCACAAAATAAACGTAGAATCAAAATTTTCATTGAAAGGTGTTGAAATACACAGGATGTTCCATTTAAACTAAGCAAGTTGATACCCGTTTCCGGTATAACCGCCGTCGGAAATACTGCCAGTGTTCCAAAAAATTAGAGCAAGTTGACTATTGCCAAGTATCCATGTAGCAAATCTCCATAACCATGTCAAGATACGCCTATTCGTGAACTTGATAGAAAAAATCATCATTACCTGTAATAAACTTAAATTACCTACTTCGGAACAATAATTTTCTACTTCCTCCTCACGATCTAGAGTCTCCTTCAAATGCAAAAAATATACCGTTTGCAAACACCAATGACCATTAAAGATTCCCTACAGATTTAACCGCACTTGCCTGATTTAAATCTACCATGTACTGGATGATTGTCTATCTACCAGAACGGTCTGTGCAAGCGATATCCTTAGATAACACAAAATCTCGTGTGTTTATAAATCATTGATTTTTGATGGGAAAAACATCAATCCATAGCTTGGTTTGAAAAATTTTATCCGAATTCTGCCTATCCAAAGCAAATACGAGGGTTGTCTTTTATATTTCGGAATTGGACAACCCTAGCGTTGCAATCTGCCAACTGGCAGCTCTCATCGTAATGTTCGACATTTTTGAGGTTATACGTAGTTTTGACATACGAGCGTTATTCGTTTTGTTCACAGTAACTCAAAAAATTCATCACGCCCAAAAAATTGAATTTAATCGTGAACATTTTCGTGCAATTATTTTTTACAACGTGGATTAACTCAACAACAGTGCATTGATGATCTTAAATCAAAGTTTTTGCTATGGAGCTCCATCAAGAACTAGTGTTTATCGATAATATAATGAATTTAATTTCGTGAAGGTCGTCGAAAATCAGTTGTTGTTTCGAAAACCATTGATGCTGTGGGCCTACTGATATAGCAAGATCGTCATTGGATCTATCGGGAGATTGAGATAACCTTAGGCATTAGTGGGACCAGTATACATTCAATATTGAATGATCATTTGACCTTTAAAAAAATTTGTTCGCGTTGGATCCCATACAATTTGTCAATCGTTCAAAAGAAGGCTCTTGTCGATTGGTCAGAAAAAATGCTCCAAAACTGCGATCTCGGTGCATCGAAGCACGTCTATGACATCGTGACAGGTGATTAATCGTGGATTCACGCGTATAAGCTCTAGTCTCAATGTTAGTTTGGTCAGCAATTGCAGCAACTGATTTCATGATCATCTGAAGTTTTGGCGGGGTTATGTTTTGATTCGGATTTAAATAATATTTTTCCTAGGTTGGGGAGTCCTGATTATGATGTGAAAAATACTTAATTTGATCAGTTGTAGAGATTGCAATGATATATTTGTTGGTCGAACTGGCAGAAACTTCGGGACAAGACTAAAAGAAACCTGCAATCAGACAGTCAATTTCAAGAACTTTCACAAGTGCGAGACAGGTCAGAAACTAAATTTGCTGGAAGTATAAAAACTTTAATCTTTAATCACTTAAAACCCGAATAAAGATAAGCCATTCGCCAGTATTGAACACCCCATAGCCTGAGAACAGAAAAATATTACACTGTGTGTCCAGCATCTGAGATCATAGTATTTTGATTAACAAGTTTAAGAATAAATTTGGTTTCAGTCCTAAATTGATTAATTTGATCGGGTCATATCTGTCTGGCAGGCTATGTCGTGATGAGGTTGAGGGTTACTGTTCTGTGGAGTTTTGTGCAACATCTGGAATTCCTCAGGGATCCAACCTTGGGCCTTTACTTTTCCTTTTATTTGTAAATATATATTGATATAGTGGATGAAATCGATGTGTCAGTGTTGTTATTCGAGGACGACCTAAAAATTTTTCTACAAATACTCAGTCTCACTGATTGTGCAAAACTGCAAGCAGCACTCGACAGCCTCTCAACATGGTGCAAAGACAATAGATTAAGCTTGAATATATCTAGATGCTATGCTATGACATACACAAAGAAAAAAAATGTCGTCAATTTCGATAATAAAATCAATGGCATTATACTGTCTCGAGTAACCGAGATAAGGGATCTGGGGATTGTGTGTGATAGTGGTTGTTCATTTGTGCCGCATATGAGACAGATGATACTCTCATCCAATAAAACCTATGGATTCATAGTCTGAAATACCGGAAACTTCCAGACTCAAACACTTTAATAGCCCTGTTTAACTGTCGAGTTAAGAAGTCGACTGGAATACTGTAGCATAGTTTGGAGACCTATATATGACTGTCATAGAAAGAGCATTGAGTCGGTGCAGAGGAAATGTGTTCTAATGTGGAAGCAGGATGGTGTGTATCCTCCTATAGGCTATTTGCTCTCTAGGTTCAGTACCATATCCACTACGGATAGGGTGAATATATGAGCACTATTGTTCATATACAAAGTTATTAATCAAAAAATCGATTTTTCGGAGCTTTTGTCTTGTCTTCCGTTTCTGGTTCCCCAATTGGGTTCAAGGGGTGACATGGTGTTTTACTGCGGGGCGGGGAGAACGAATGCCGGATCTCGATCTCCTATAAATTATGCTTGTAAGATAATCAATTCTCTCGCCAATGTATGCGACATTTTCTTCGACTCTCCTTGGGCCATAGTGCAGGCCTATTTGTCGCGCCTCACCTGAGTTTTGTAAGGGTTGTTTTTGTTTTGTTTTTTATCATAGTTCCTTATACACCATATCAATATGTATCTGTATTATCAATTTTTTTTGTGTGTTTTCCTGTAATTGGGAGTGTATCCTGTAGGAAATAAACTACTTATTATTATTATTATTATTATATTTCTAGTTTCTCAGGTTGTCCTGGTTGATTTAATGGGATACGGGTTTTTCGCCAAGCATCTCCATAATTTAATCCTGACTCAAAAATCTTCGGACTATTCTAGTGGTGTTCAGAATTACAACTTTCTGTAGCAGCATGTAAATATCTCTGTGTAGTCCCAGGAACTCCAAGCCATTGTGCAACTCCTATGGTATAACCCCTATAGTAGATAGTACAATTGGTACGATAGTGACTTTGTTGAGATTCCACATCCTTTTTATCTCATCTGCTAACTCAGTGTACTTTTTTTTTTCTGCAATTGTATTCAGCAGGTTATGCGTGTTAGGGATCGCGATGTCTACAATAATAGCTTCGCTCGATTGCTTGTCTCTCATAACGATATCAGGTTTGTTAAAGGGGACACTGCGGTGTGTAATGATCGATCGGTCGTAATAAATAGTTAATTGATTGGTTTCAATGACTGACTTAGGAACGTATTTATAGTAAGGCATCTTAGGTTCTTCTGTATTGAGTCCCAGCCTGTTACATATATTTTGGTGAATTACTGCAGCTACTTGATTGTGTCGGTGTAAATAATCATTTTGGGCAAGTAGACTACATGCTGATGTAACGTGTTGTATTGTTTCGGGTTTTTCTTTACATTTTCTACACCTGTCATCTCTCACCTTAGGGTCTTTAACAATATGTTTCAGGTAGTTTCTCGTATTCACCACTTGGTCCTGTATGGCTAGGGTAAATCCTTCTGTCTCCGGGAACAGTTCCCCTTTTTTGAGCCAAGCATTGGCATTGGCATTGGGTGTCTCCCGTGAAGTGTCTTTTGTCGCCATTCTCGGTGTTTGTCCTCTTGGTTGCGAACTTCTTCTGTTCTCTGTACTGCCCTATTTGCTAAGTTGAGTGGTGTATATCCCTTATCTGTCAAGCAGATGCTCCGATGGAGGGGTGATATTGAGCTTCTCTGGTGGAAGTATGTCCTCATGAGTTTGATCTGACTGTTGTGTAAATTTTTATGTCTATGAGACCTCTCCCTCCTTCGCCCCTAGGGATTGTCATCCTAAGGGTGCTTGATTTGGGGTGGTGATTGCGTTCCTTAGTCAACTCAGTTCTAGTTTTCCGCATGATGTTCTCGAGGTCTGTGTCGGTCCATGATATTACTCCAAAAGAGTAAGTCAACACAGGTATTGCCAGGGTGTTGATGGCTTTGAACAGATTTTTACTATTTAGTTCAGTATGGCATATTTTTCTTACTCTCGTTAGGTATTCTTTTGTGAGAGTTTCCTTGATTTTAGTGTGTTCTATAGATTTGGTTTGTTCATATCCCAGGTATTTATATGTATCTCCTTCATTCATGGACTCAATCAAGCCGCCACTATTGAGCTGAACGTCTCCTACTCTGCATTTTCCTTTTTCTATATTTATAACTCTGCATTTGTCCAGGCCGAATTTCATGCTAATATCGTCAGAAAATTGCTCGATTAGCCCAATGAGTTCCTTGAGTTTGTCGTTAGATGGGGCATATAATTTAAGGTCATCCATATATAATTGATGTGATATGGTATGTTTTACTCGATGATTTGTCAAGGTGTACCCTATTCCTGTTCTATTCAGTGTTTTTGAAAGCGGGTTTAGCGCTAAACAGAACCACAAAGGGCTCAAGGAGTCTCCTTGGAAGATCCCTCGGTTTATCTTGATTTCGGGTGTCATGATGGTGGATTCACTGGTTGTCAAATGAATTGTTGTTTTCCACGATTGCATGAGATGTTGTAGGAGATCAGAAACCCTAGGGTGAATCTTGTACATTTGGAGGACTCGTATAAGCTAGGAATGCGGAACGCTGTCGTATGCTTTCTGGTAGTCAACATAGCAACAAGTTAATTTTCTTTGTTTCTTGACTTCTCTAAGTATTGTCGAGTCAATAATGAGTTGTTCTTTACACCCTTTGGTACCTTTTCTGCATCCCTTCTGTTCTTCGCTCATTATGTTGCGATCTTCGATGTAAGAGTTCATTATTTTAGTTATACATGATGTTACAATTTTATATACATGTGATCGGTCTATACTTTGAGGGATCACTGCTTAGCTTTCCTTTAGGAAGTAAATATGTTTGCCCTTCGTGATGAATAGGGGTATTTTTTCGGGGTGTTCTAGGAAGTCGTTAATGAAGTTTGTTAGTTTATCATGTACACTAGAAAGTTTCTTGTACCAGAAGTTATGTACATTATCGCTTCCTGGGCTCTTCCAGTTATGGGTGTTCTTGATTACTTCGGTTATCATTTCTTTTGTAATTTTGGGTTCCTCCATCGGTTTTACTCTCGTATAGTCTTTCTTTTTATTATTATTTTTATTATTATTATTATTATTATCCGAGGATGGTTTGATAACCGAAACCGGACGTGTCGTAAAATTAATAAATTCAAAATTAGGTGAAATACTGTATTCAGTTTTGATTTTGGTTATATAATATTTTTTCTTGGTTGGAGTATCCAGAAAATGTTGTTCAAAATTATAATTTGATCAATGGTAAAATTGCAGTGCTGGATATGATGGACGAACTGGGTTGAGTTGGCCGAAATGGTAGAAACTTCAAGACTAGATTGAAAGAACCCTGAAATCAGACAAGAGCCGCAAAATCATGTCAATACTGAAAAACATCAATTTTATAATGTTTCAGAGCCTGAAACTAAATTTGTTGGATTCGATGGAGGTGCAACTGTATATCAGAACCTCAATCTTTCGCCACTTAAAAACAAACTGAAGAGAAGCCATTCACCACTATTCAACATCTCATAGGTTTGAGAACAGAAAAATTTTTTAGTTTGCATCCAGCACTTGACAGTGATTTGATAACCGAAACCGGTTGTATCCTAAGATCTTTAAAGTAAAAATTAGCTAAAATACTTGTTTCTTTCAATATTCAATAATGTTATATTCCTTCCTAGACCCGTTTGGGATTAACCGAAGTGTTAAATGCGGTAAATATTGAATAAAATAGAAACACTCTGTACATTGCATATTTAAATGAGGCAAGTGCATCACCTAGTATCTGCCTTACTTCGAGTAATAATGACCATGGATCAATTATTTCCATTGGCTGATCTCAACACAGTTATAAATATTGCAATCCGTTGTCAGGCCAGGCGTGAAAATAATAAGGAATATCAAATGAGATGAGAAATTGCTCTTGTAAAAGGAAAAAGGAAGCAAAATAAAAGATAACATCTGCACTACGAGCATGAAATCCTATTTGGATGGATCCGGTCTTAGAGAAAAGTTGCTTTCTCTGTCGGTAAACGTATCGGAATATTAATTTTATAATCAAATTGAGAAATGCGAATCAGTTGTTTGCTGATGCTGACAGTAGATGGGGGTGGTGAGTTTGATTATTTGCGGCGTTGGAGTGTTTTCGATATTTGTTTTTCCTGAAAGAAATGATAATGCAATTTCGAGGAGAGTGTGGTACAAGATGGGGAATCAAAGTGAGTATACAAGCAAGTATTTTATTTTGCGCGCTTGTTTCAAATGGAGAAGCGAAATATAGCTTTGGTTTAATAACTGTTAAAAGGTTCAACACTCTGATGAAGAAGCCATGAGAGATATGGATTATAACTATAATTAATACCTTCCTTTCTTAATATGTGTAGTACTTATTTGGAAGTCTAGAAAGGAATTTTATACCTGTAATAATTTTTTCGGAATGCCACCCTATATGGGGTAATAAATATTCGAGGATGTTGATATTTTTCAGGAAGACGTTTAAACACAGAGATCGCTCATTATCTGTTTGTTCATTCAAAAGAAGTTTTGAGATTTATATATTTTTTTATATGGCATCTAAATGTGTCAATCTGGAACGATTAGTTTCTGTAGGGATGATTTCGAAATTATGGTTTAAATTGTGTCCGTAAAGTAAAATTCACAAATTTAGGAGCTTTAGAACTAAAAAGAAATAATTCTCCAAACATTCTTTTAAAGAAACGTACAGTTGTTGACCGATTCCCGTTGTTACGAGGAGAACAAAATAAAATATTAATTATCCAAAAACTCTTTATTGTTATTCAAAATATTCTCCATTGAGACTTTTGCATGCGTTTGAACCAATTGTCGAAGCAATTTTGCCACTCTGATTGAGGTATTTCCAAAACATGCATTCTGAACGCATCATACGCTTCTTCAGGTGTCGAAAAACGTTTACCTCTCATTTTATTTTTTACGTACAGGAATAAAAATAAGTCATTCGGTGATAGGTCAACACCATACAAAGGATGTGATGAAAGGTGATCCGTCTTCGCGGTTCATTATCCTGATTTAATTCAAGGATTTATACTGACTGTTCCAGAACTATCAGAATCATGAACCATCAGAATCGCATTTCAGTATTCGGTGTTCGGGTTTTCTCTGACTAATTTCGAACCGAGTAGTCCGATGTTGGGGTTATATCAAGGATTTTTTTCTGATTATATTTCGGACGGTTCTGGGACTATCCTCAGAACCATATTAGGATTTTACTGTAGAACCGCCTTTGGAGGGAGGAGTTAACCAATTTCTTTCGTAATTTGCAATGTCTGAATGTTATCTGCATCCGTAAACATATCTAAACATAGATGGTTTCAAATCGTGCATAAATTGGTATTAAATTAAATGAATATAAATTAATATTATGGAGGGTTTTCAGGGGCAGGATTATGAGTTTTCTTTATTTCCTTGAATTGTCCAATTCAAATTGCAAGCAGTTGTACAACTTTATTTATTACAATGATTTAAGTTTTCTAAATAATCATTACGAATTCCTTAACTATTTTTAAGTATGTGAGAAATAGCTATATTAAAAAAAATTTTTTCAGCTCTCGTCAACAAATCGGCAATATTAAAAATGTGCATTATGATTCATTATTGACAAATTCATTAATCTATTTGCTTTTCTTTCAATTTATGGCTTATATGATCAGGAGATTTAAATTTTCTGCTGTAACCGATTCAAATAGTCCTACGAGTTTGCGCATTTTGCCAAATTCAACTTGTTCGGGTTTTTCTCTGACAAATTTTGGACCAAATCTTCAAATTGGTTCGCTGTTCGGGTTTTTTCAGTACAATCCCAGTACAGTTCCAGTACAGTCAGTCAAAATCGGTACCTACTCGAGAGCAGGTATCACTTCAGGATATTTTGCGGACTAAAAATGCTACCAACCCTTAAACAACGATCACTTGAAAACGCAATTTGTGGTAAATTCGTAATTTTGGACGAGAAATAAATCAAGATTTCCCTTTACATCAAAGCTTACTACCAATTGCATTAAAAGCTCCTTTTAAATTAACAATTGAAAACCATTTTATTCAAAAAGGTACTGTGCGCATGTATCTAGGTATATTTCAAAAATTTAAATTTTTGATGAAACGAAATGAGAATCTCAGTTTTTTTATCAGCAACCTAATTATCAATGAAATTCCTAGCGAATTTTTTCTGTTTGAGAGTTTCGTCTGCATGAAATTGTTTTCCATATTTAGAATAATGTTTTATCAAATTTTCATCGACAAACCAAAACTTTAATGTTGATAGAAACAGTTGAGTACTATAATAGCGCAATTCAAATTACTATTCATTCATTAATATCATTATTAAAATTCTCAAAATATAGTATATATAATCCCACCTGATAAATTCTGAACAGTGAATCTGTATCAAACAAAACATTTTGATAGATCTTGTTTCTGTGTTTTGTTGCAGCACCCATATTCAGACAGTGGTTGCATTAACACATGAATATTATTACTTCAGAATTCAGAGCAATCCCTTACCTATATAGGTAAATTGTATGATTAACTGATTTACCAATTTTACTTTGCGTTCAATAATGTTTTGGAAATATTTTCAGGTTCAGATCTGTATAACTAGTTATTATCACATCATTGAATTAATTTAGATTTCAGGTATAAATTGATTTGATATAGTGGGTATGAAGTAAGATTTCCTGCAAAGATGAAGAAGTTTCTCTATTTATGGGTGATACAACAAATTCAAATGTCACGAGATTCACCTTGAAATACATAAATCCAATGAACTGATTTCATGAGGCTGCATACAATGCAAAATTATTCATTGATTCTTTATCAAATAGAGCACAATTATGTATAGACTAATATTCACAATAAAAAATTAATTCTAGGAAATATAGATTCAGTATCAGCTCGATTGAATTTTTAACATCACATATCTGAGTTTCAAAGAAAACCAACTCTGTGATGATAGATCACTAGTGTACCCATGCCAAGACAGAACAGATATTAGTCCTATAAACAATTTTTCTTATATAAGTCACCAAGAAACTATCAGAATAATCAACAAGAAAGATCATATGAACAAGAATTTCAGTTCCGATACAAAAACTATAGAGCAATGCTTGATTTCAAGCATTGATGCCAAACTATATAGATTACCATAACAGATTCATATAAACACGTACACATACAAAAAAGAATTTAAAGAATTAATTTCAGCACTCCCCCATAGGTCTGGACAAGGTCAAACACTCACATGAAAAGCTAAAAACTTTACAGATGATCAAACACAATCCCTTTACTAGAATATTAATTCTTAACTTTTTAGTTCATATTTATTGAAGTCACTTCGTTGAAAATTGAATGCATTTTTTAATTTCCAACTAATCTGAGTACTTATAATTAATAATTCTTCTTTTCATATCTCCTAGTGAATTCATTATTAACGTTAATAATTAGTGTCATTACCTACTTGAGATTTTCAACTTTATGCGAGACGTCGAGTAATTGGAGATTTTTACACCTTCGCATAAATGTGTTTTTATTGATAATGAAGACAGAACTATTGAAGATCTTTCTCCTATTAATGATGGAATAATCATCGGATATTCTCCCTATTAAAATCGAATTTCAATTATTTTTATCTCGCGCACCACTCTGGCCTTGAGCTGTAACTATATCCATCAAAACTGCGACATGTCGATGTCCTAGAGTCATTGCAGAACGAAATGAGAAACGTATTTTACAACCTCTTTAATGGCCAATCATATTCAGGAACAATAAAGCGATTCACAAATATTTCACGGGTTGGCTGCGAGAATTTTTATGTCTAGGAATAAATTTCTTGACCTCCAACATTGGTCAAAAAGATAGGTGTTTCAAAATATAATTTATTGAATCGAAGACTATATTTTACATCCGTTAATAAGTCACACTCCCTTATTACCAAATGACGATACCTTAGACTATATAAGAATAGACCCCTTTATTCACATTGAAAAGTGTCGCATCTGAAACATAAAGCTGGTCGATTGTAACGTATTGAGCTGGTCCACTCAGGTAATAAAAAATTTTCATGTTGCCAAACTGAGCAAATAGTAGATTTCTCTATTCCCCTATAATTGTGAATGAAAACTTCTTCTCCAATTTGCATTCAAATTATTGTATAAGGTGAAAATCAAGACTACGCTGCTTCTTTCTGTGCTTGACAATTTGAAGGTCACATGTTCTAAAAGACACACGTTGACACCTCTGCATCAAAAATAAATACGCAAATTGAAGAAAATTTGTGAGAGTCAGTATTAGGTTTTTCATATTTTTTTATTGTCTATCACTTTCCGTCTCACTAAAAATGGTTCGTAAGTGTGAAAGTTATAAAGTAAAGAGACGAATTTTAATCCGAATTCAACGTCCCACAGATAAGGGTATTGTTAGAAACGAAGTATTTAGTTATTTACATGTTCAGTAGCGTAGAAAGTTTTAATAAGGATGTTTTCAATGAGATTATTATAAAATGAGGTTTTCTTGAATTAAGGTTCCTAGATGACGATGAAAAAACAAGAATTTGGGCTTCGCTGTTGGAATGGTCAAGTATCTGCTCAAAGAAAGCAATTTTCATTTTTTCAGATCATTTTGACCCTGAAGATATTGTGAACCGAGTAAATGGATAAAGATTTTATGCGGTATTGCCAAGTGAGGTTTCACAAGAGACTTTCAATGAGGATCACTGAGGGAGTCAGAACAAATCGACATTTTACAAAGGAATGCTTTGACTATCTTATATAGTCTAAGGGCGATACTAATGAAATATCAATAATATTTTTCGGAAAAGCCAACCTTCAAAAAATGATGGACAAAATTTCAATTATTATTTCACTTTCCTTAAATATCTTCTTCTTTCAGCAAAGTGATAGTAGCTCCATGTGCCTAATATTATTTCATCAACGGAAATCGACAAAATCATCGAACTTTGCGAAGTTGCCAGATTCTCCAATCCTCAACACGTTATTTGCTTTGGCGCATAGACAACCCATAGATGGGCCACTCTTTCACTAAATATTTCGATAAAATGAGCCGATTTTAACTGCTCGAACCGCCGCATGAGGCGCTCGCATCTCTGTTTGCATCCTCACCACATGATTGTCGCCATTACGATACGAGACGTCATTTGCATTTCATTAGCAACGTGTTTAAGAAGTAAAGTTAAGAAAGTGACAGGTGCCTAGTTTATTTTAGTTCTTTAAAAATTTACCAATACATAATTATAAATATGTATAATAAAATAGGAAAGATACCTGATTTAAATAATAAATGCTGTGTTCCAAATTGTGAAGATAAGAGCTCTAAGCGACACAGATTTCCTATTCCAGACAAATACCCGAGTCTGTTCTATATGTTGTTGGACAAAGTAAATAATCCACTTCTGAGGCAAAATTTGTTACCTTATTCCTTTCACTTTTTCATTTCACATTTCAGTTTTATATATTTTTTATAGCCTCCTTAGGATTCTTGAAACTTTTTTTATGTAAATATTTTGTATTTATATTGTTTATATTATTATTATTATATTTTTGTATGTATATTGTTTTCTCATCTCTGTTAGCTTTTTTATACTGTTAAAAATGCAAATATAATGCTTTTTATCTTATAATTTTTGTTTTTCTGAATGCTTTAATGATATTAATATGAATCCAGTCTTTCGAATATATTATGGTTTAATCATTCTACAACTATTTATAGGCCTGAACTGACAAGTTTACACTTGATTCGAAAATATTGGTGGAAGAATCTATCATTCTGCGACATTTTATGTCTCAACTCCGATTGTGACTAGTTTACATGCAAATTGAAAATATTGGTGAGAGGCTCATTTAAAATTTTTACGCCTATTAGTTCAAAATAATGCCACCAGGAGGAGATGATATTTCGAAAATAACTTCTTGAACCGCCGCATGGGTGCGCCTTCAAACCAAATATTGAAGGGAGAGTTTCCCATCTATAGATTGTCTATGCTTTGGCGTTGCTATTAAGAGTATAAGATTTGGATAAGCCCCGCTCGAATTTGAGACACGTCTGAGCTAAGACTGTCTTATGTGGGGCAAGTGGGCATAACTTTTAGAAAGCCGACTAAAAGTAGATTTCTCCCTTTTCTTCCAAACGCCAGGCACACTCGTGTTTCTCGAGCCGTTTTTACACTACTATACGAAGCGAGAGCAACATGAAATCTTTTGCCAATCAAGACAAATCGATGGTCGTTTGCAGCGGATCAAAAGCTGCTCGTAGGCGAAATGCTTGCCTCGCAGCTCTTTACATACTCATATACATTGATGGACAAATGTGTGGAACCAAGTTGATATCTGTGGAATTATAACAAATATCAGAATGAAATTTGCAAATGAATACTGCAGTAGATTGTCTAGTTGTTTTCATATTTTTTAACAATTTGAAGTAATGTCAATTTTGAAATTTGCAATGGAACACCCTGTATATTATTTCAGTTTCTGATGAAAAATTTTATTATGAGTATAAAAATATTCGATATTTTTTGTTTCAATACCTACTGAGACATCAACAGAAAAGTAATAAAGAGAGAAAAAATTTAATGGCATCTAGTAGTCCATGAAATTCATTGTAGAAGTGACAGAAGTTGTCAAAGTGAGTTATTAGTGTTTAAATTTGAAAAAAAAAGATTATGTTCTAATTTGATCGTAACATGGCCGAATTAAGTGACAGAAATTGAAATATTTATAATGATTGTTTATGGGGAAAGGAAAAGGACCTAATGCAAAAATATCCTGTTCAGTAGTGAGGAAAACTTTGCGAAGGTACAATACAAGTGGGACGGTTAGCAATGTACGAAAAAGTGACGGTTGAAAAGTACAACTAATGAACGTGTAGATCAAAATGTGGCCATATCTTTGGATGAAAATACTTATCCACCACCGACCTCACCAATATGCATAGATATTCGTGTTGGAATACGTGCCCATTCTGCAACTTGTTTTAAAATGTACTATTATTATTCAGATTATATCAACTGAAATGCTTAACCTGTTTATGATGAATGAGAGTATAAAATAACATTATGCCTCCTGGATTAACTCCACCAGTTGGAATGTGTCATTGTTTACCGGACTATGATCCTTATTGTTAATCTTGCGAGGAAGTCGTTTATTACAATGGTAAACATTCGAGAATAATGAGGATTACGTTTCAGCTTCTTTCAATATTTACCGGAACATTTCCTGTTAGCGTGGTTTCGAATGGACTCCATCTTAACGACAACCTTGAAATGAACATAGAACTTCAATACATTCAGTTTGTTGATTTTTAGAATTTTCATGCTTCGGTACTGCAAATAGAAATGTATTACAAACTAATATTCAGAAGCACTGATGTGAGGTTTTTTGCGTTTGTTCTGAAGAGTTTTTTCATACTCTGTAAGAGTGTGATACTAATGCAACCACCACAATAAGGTGAACGAATTAACAAATCTTTATTTTATATTCGAAATAACCACACACAGTTTTTCTTCAGTTTTGCAGAACTAACAAAAACTCGGTATTCACTCCATTGACAATCATTTAGAATGTCATTCTTAAGTGAGCTCTCGTTCTTTTAAGTACCTTATACAGGGTGAGTCTTTGACCACTGCGTTAATTTTAACCATAGATTCTTGACGTAAAAAAAAACATTTTCTACCTAATTTAATGAAAAAATTGCATTTTCACCTGTAATATTCAAACGACATTATCAATTGAAATGATCTCTTGTAGGAGGTTCTCGATATCAGTCATACATATTTTGGCATCAATAGATTTATTTCATTTCTTGTGGGTTTCTCACTATTACTGTACAGATTGGTTAAATTGCATGAAAAACAAATATCACTTGAACAAAAGGTCCGTATCTTGTATTTCCTAAAATCATTAGTCTTTTTTGCAGATAAAATTATTCTTCTAAGTTTTTTCCTAAATTGCACCATTTTTAAATATTTGAAATTGAAAGGAATTAAATGGATATAATCATCTGATGAAACATGAGTGAGTGAATCATTTTTACAGGAAAAAATAATTATTATTATTATCATAAATGGATACAGAGAAGAGGCTGTTGCCTATAAATCTAAAACAAAAATTGAAAATTAAGTGGCGCTTCAGAAATAACAAAGAAAAAACAAGAGTATTGCCACAAGGAAAAAATATCACACACTTATTAATGGGTTCAATCTTTTTTTAAAAGAGTTTACACTATCGGCACAAACTACACTGTCAGGAAGAGAGTTCCATTTCGCAAACATTCGATTCGGCAGGAAAAACTGTCTCGCACGAGCGCGGAATACTTCATGGTAAAATTTATATTGGTGGCTACGAAGAAGATTTCTATTTAACTCAAAAATACTGCCTAGATTGCCACCAATGAAACCACGCAGTATACGAAACGTCACTATTAGATCGCCACGCATCCTACGATCACTAAACAAGTTAGCTCAAACATTTTTAGTCTTCATATGAAGGGCGAACTATCCCGAACGGAATCCTTGTTGCAGAACGCTGCACTCCCTCCAAACGTTGTTGATCTGCGATCAGGCTGGAGAACCATGCAGGGCCAGCAAATTCCAGAATTGGTCGAACATAGGTGATGTAAAGCTGCCGGTATGTCTCGATCGAGCATCTAGGAAAAATTTTCCGCATCAAGTACAAAAGCTTCCGGCATTTGGTCGATTATATTGCTCACATGGGCTGACCAAGACAGATCCTCAGTTATCACCAGCCCGAGGTCGACGTGCTGTGCAGCGGAGACCAAACATTTGCCTTCGATCATATACTGGTTAGGCGGATTGTGACTCCCAAGGTGAACAACTCAACTTTTTTCTACGTTCACGGGAAGAAGCCACTGACGGCACTATTGGCTAAACCGATTCAGGTCACACTGAAGAATATTAGGCAAGCGAGCATCATTGAAGAGCTTGATGTCATCAGCATATTGGGATGAGTGGGACGAGAATAAACCAGGCAGATCTGATACGTACGCCAAAAATAGGATCGACCACAAAACAGAACCCTGCGGTACTCCACAGATAACGGGTTTGAAGTCAGATAATGAGTCTCCAACTCTTACTGAGAAATACCCTACCTCTCACAACGAGATGTTCAAGCTTGAACAGCAAACGGCGAAAAGGAACACGATCGAAGGCTCGGGAGAGGTCCAGATATATCACATCAACAGGTATACCACAGTCAATAGACTTGGTCCAATGCTGGAGACCCTGCAGGAGACATGTGACAACTGATCGTCCCGGAAGAAAAACATGCTGTTGTTCAGGAATTATATTATTTTCAACAAGAACCCAAGATTTTAAACAATTCAGATTCAATAGTGGATGCTGTGGAAGGTGATTTTCATTCAAACTGGACTATAGAGGGGTATTTGCCCAATGTGAAAACTTGATAAGTTTATAACTTTTAACACAGCTGAATATTGAAAAACGATATGGGAAAAAACCGTTTCTTTTGATCTCAAGAACCTATGGTTAAAATTAACGCATTGGTCAAAGAGTCACCCTGTATAAGGTACTTAAAAGAACGAGAGCTCACTAAAGAATGATATTCTAAAAGATTGTCAATGGAGTGAATACCTAGTTTTGTTAGTTCTTGAAAACTGTATATTCATGTCCAAATTAGGAAAAAATGTTTGTAACTAAATGATATCATAAAATCGACTTTCATAGGAAGAGAGGAATTTCTCTATAATTTTATAAAAACATACGCTGTCAATTACAATAATATCCATGTTTCGAGATCATCAAATGTGGTAAAAGCTACTAATAAAAGGATGGTACGTCGCTGAACTTCAAAGTTGTTATGGATATCAATAAATTCGACCCTGCCGATTTCGTGGATTACTAATTAATATCATATGTTCTGTCAAGTAGTCGAAACAAAAGTTTTGGGAATTTTATAGAATTTTTCTGGCATGACGATTTCCACAGATTATCACGAACTTCAATATTGCTTCAATCTCATTCAAGAATCTTTCCAGTTAAAATTGACTGGATGAATGTTCAGAAAGTTATTAAAACGCGAATCTTCGGAATTGAACATTCTGAAACTTCGACAGAAACCATAAGGAGGATGAATTTTCTCGTATAAACATTGAGCTTTCCCAGAGTACGATATCTGGTTGTCATTCTAACAACCTCAACTAAACTGTACCTACAAATGAGCAAAACATATCCGTCCAAATCTTAGTTAATTACATTACGTTCTGTGACTTCGTACCTTGAAGTAAATGAATAAACTCCAGTATATTGTTGTGATAGAACGCTATGATGATTAAATTTGTGAATATGTAACACATCAATTACGTTCGTACATGCAAAAATTTTTGTTGAAATGCGACGGATATCTTATGAGATATAAACTATTGATGAATTGAAGATTTTTTTACCGCGGTGATTTCTACAAAATTTTGTAAGTTGAACAAGTTGCGAGTAGTTTCTCTGGATAGCAACATGATAAGTTGCTGGCGTTGCTGGCACTCTTCTGAACGGGAACGAAGATTAGCGATAAAACTTTGACACATAGCTATTGATATTGCTGCCATTTCTAATCTGATGTTTTGCTTCAACTGGGTTAGATTCGTCGGATTATTTTGATAAACCTTACTTTTAAAGTATCCCTATGCAAATAACTCAAGTGGCCTAAGGTCGGGGCTTCTGAGAGGCCAGTTGATGTTACCCCTTCGCGAAATGACTTTATCTATTATAATAATATGATGCATAGTAAGGTCTAGCGCCTAAACCAATAAACCGATTTGCATCAATTTTTTTTTAAATCAACGGTAGGCATCCAAGCTGATGCAGAAAAATAATAACAAGTGCCAAACATCTATAATTTCTCTAAATAACACAAAAAACTTAAAATTAAGGGTGTTTGGCGTGTTTTCGCTGTAGATGGCGCCGCCGCTCAACAAATTTTTACTGATATATGTTTCAATTTCTTCTTCTTGCACTCCAAGTCACCATTTCCGTCATATAACTCATTAAAAACATTTGTAAATTTGATTAACTTTATTCGTATTTAAATTATAACATGTGACTTATAAATCATATGTTAACATTGCTAGAAGAGGAAAAACACTTTATTTCAGTTGTTTTATGTGGGCTTTCAATTAGAAAGGGTGAAGTGAATTTTTATGATTAAAATAATTTGTGAATTTGCAATAGTTAAAAATTTCAAATTTTGTTATTTGAATAAAATTACCTTAAGTGAAAGTTGAACTGTTAGGGCGAGTTAAAAAAGGTTCAAGAGTACTACCTAAGTTGGTCAGAAAGTGAGCATTCGAATAATTTTATAACAATTTATATTTTATATAACGTGCTTGAATATTAAGATGGAAACTGCGATTTTGAAAAAGTTTCATTTTAAAAGTAATTGTCAAACTTAATAACGTTTAATAATTATAATAAACTTCTATAATTTCTCTAAAAAACACAAAAAACTTAAAAATTAAGGGTGTTTGGCAGGTTTTCGCTGTAGATGGCGCCACCGCTCAAAAAATCAAAATTGACTTTCGCTCATGCTTCTGCAATTTCAGCTTTGACTTTCGAAGAGGAAAGACGTGGTTTGACGAGCTTTATTTTAAGTCTGATTTTAAGCTTATTTTAATTTTGAACCTGCCGAGTAAGTCAATTTAGAAAATTATAATTGAAAAAGATATTAAAAACCCAAATTTGGATGGTTATTCTCCATTTTTGGGTAAAAATTGAAAACCGTTACGTCCGAGTTTACAATTTTGAGTTAGGTCCAGTGTAAAATTTTAATATACAATGGAGACACGACGACGAGGCAGATCAGTGGGTTCTGGAAACGCTACCCGGGCAACCCGAACTGAAAGAAACCGACGCCGCGTTCACAACAATAATTACGCAATGCGATCAGTATTGTAGCGAAAAGGGCTCCGGTTGAAGACGAAATTCCCGCGTTTTCTGTCGGCAAAATGAGCGAATCGAGTCAATTTTGCAATAATCTGCATTTTAGGGATGAAAAAGGGTGAGATGGATTCAGCCAGTGCTGCCAGAAAGGCAAAGTTGTAATGAGCGAGCAGATGCAATTGAAACAAGTACCACCTTTGCTCAGAGAACTTTACACAGGATCAGATGAAAAATCGAAAAATTTCCAAAACAATATACGCCAGTATAACAGTGCCTTTGCGTTTGCTTCCCAAACACTTAAGCTTATGAGAAATTGCATCAACTGGCCCATATTCATTTTGTCTGCATGGAACATCTCACAGCAGAATTGGTTCCATTATTACGCAACCTGGAAACACGCCCAGATTCTGTCAACTTTACACACTTGATACTAATGAAGCTCTGCAACATAGATTCCAACACCAAGCTAACCAAGGATGCAATCCAGTGACAATGCTTCGACTAGATGACATGTTTCGTGGAAATAACCCATTTGCAAGCGCTTTTTACACAATGGGAGAAAGATTACAAGAAGAACCTCGCAAAGCTATAGCTGAAAATCGTAAATTACCAGATATTCGAATGGTTTTTGAGCGTACAGACAACGATCATAGAAGATACAATTTGCCGACAGGAGACAGTGTTGCAACAATATTTGTCGGCGAAAATGGAGAACCGCCAGAACATATTGATTTTGCGGTTCATGCAAAACAATATCAAATCTTAGCCCACGCATGGATCCAATGGCGTACCCACTACTTTTTCCGAACGGCTAATTAGGTTCCTAACTTGCGCCCGTGGCGACACGGGCTTTTCCACTAGTTAGGGAATAATTCGTTAACAACTTCCATTGAATCATTTGAGGTATGTCAAGTGGTCCCATCTTGATGAAACCACGTTACTGAGTTGAAAGCTGCAAACTCATGCAACTCTGGGACCAGAAAATTTCGCAAAAATCGCAATTACGGTCACTATTCATATTAATTGCTTGGCCTCGTTGATCTTCATGAATGTTTAGCGGACATAGCGACCGAAGACACGACCGTTTGGCCCTACAGGGGTCATTCATGCTGTCGACTCGGATTCTCCACTGCCCAGTACCGACAATACTGCAGTAACACAAAAAGGACACGATCACCCAAGAAGTTTAAGGTGTCATAGTCAGCGGGGAAAATCATGACAACACTTTTTCGGGACTCAGAAAGAATTCTGTTGATCGATTACAGAGACAAAGGTACCACCTTAACCGGAGTATACCACGCTTGAATTCTAGAGTCGCTTAAAGAGGCTATCAAAAAAGAAAGAAAGGGAAAATTGACCAGAGGTGTGCTTCGTTTGCACGACAACGCGCCTGTCCATAAGAGCCGCGTTACGATGGCTGCACTGAAAGTGGGCTTCGAAATATTGACTCATCCACCTTGAAGTCCTGACCTGGCTCCCAGAGTTTATTATCTATTCCCAAACTTGAAAAGGAACTTCGAGGAAAGAAATTTTTAAGTGGCAAAGAAGTGAAAGATGCAGATTCTGCGTATTTTTCACAGAAAGATCTGAAAAATATGTAAGGGTTGCAGGAGAATGAAGAAGAATTTTAATTTCGCAATCTTTTAACTGATTCTCAAAAATCTTGAAACTCTTTCTGAAGATAGGATGTATACGGCTGGAAATACTCAAGTTTCACCCTGGATTCTTTATTAGGAGTTCAAACTCAATGGATTGAAACCATTTTCGGTTCAATATTCGAAAACGAGAGATTTGAGTGAATCGATAGCATGCTGTTCTACTAGAACAAGTGCTCAGAAATACAGTATTCGATATTCTTCTTGAAAATAATCACTATACAATATCTGTAAGTTACATAAATTAATGAAGAGCCCTTTGCAGGTTATACACTCAGTATAGGAAGAAGCGATTCAATCATCCGATATATTCATCCTCCTTTTTCAATCCCAACAGCTTGAGTTTACCCGGTGAAAAATCACCTAATTACAGGAGGAATTTGTCTGCACATCTCCTGGCATTGCCACAAATTGCTCAGTCGAAAGTTTGGATTGATTAGCCCCTTAAAGCCACTTTGATGTCGGCAGGGGGTTCCCTCATATCCTAGAGGTTTCGGCCCGAAATGCAACATAAGAGATTGCGAAAACTGATTACAGATAGCGGCAACATTCGTTCGAGTGTGAACTTGGTCTGGAGTTCCGATTGATTTTAGGAATGAGAAATTTTCCACAAAATACGACAGGATGAGATTGGAAATGCTGCAGGCGAGAAAAATGCATCTGTGGTAGATTTAATACAAGAGGAATCAGTTGCTGACCAGAAATTGTTGATTTGTTGAAATTGTTGAAAGGTTGATAATCTATAGTTTATAGAAACTTCTTGGAATCAATAATTTTTGCAACTCCTATATGAACTAAAACACCTCAGGTACTTAGCACCCCTATTATGAATCACTAATAACACCAATTTCAAATTTATAAATCTTCAGGTTACCAAAAATGTTATTTGGGAGAGTGATTTGATGGGAATCTTATAAAAAAACTAGCTGACCCGTCAAACGTTGTTTTGCCATGTATGTTATTTCTAGGAAATATTTTTATAGACAAATAAAAATAATTACCTACCATAAAGTATATTTGTAAAAATTTATGAGATTCGTTTGGCATTGGCAGCAATGAGCCCACTTTGTGATAAACTTGGCCTTTGATTTTAAACGTCGAATTAAATTGTTGACCGTTTGCTGCAACATTGCTGACTATTTCTGTTGCTCCAAACGATATCATTTAAAAACATGAATTGAATGTGCGAATTGACTTCAGGAACAGGCTAGAATCTGGATCAGTGCCAATAAGTAAACCGTGCAATGGCTCAGGTGGTGTTTCAATTTCGGTTAGTTGTACTTTTCCTGATGAGCAACACATCCCAAGTGGCTCATTTTCAAATTTAAGTGCATGACAATGCGGGCATTCCTTCTCCAAAGTACCAATAACCACTTTGGAAAGAGCATAATATTCAACATCAGGCTCGTAGTGGAATGCAAGTCGAAGAAATGAATTTGACGTAAATGCTCGATGAACTTGTTGGCGTTGTTGATGAATTCCTCTATGTCTGTCGACTATGAGTCTGCGAGTTTGTCTTCGTTCTAGTTCTCTTTGTTGATTTTGTTCATCTCGTGCCTCTTGTGATCGTTGTCCACGTAACTGCGACATTCCCGCACGCAAATTTGCATTGTCTTCTTGAATTTGTTCGCTTGATCTTCGTGCTCTTAAAACTCGCACGGCTATGGAACTGCTCGTTCGACGACTCAAATTGGCCCCTTTGCGCTTTTTTGGCAGTGCTGACTGTACGGGTAAAAAAATTTGTTTATATTTGATAAGCTTTATCAACTGTTAATAAATGATTTTATTAACATGACATACATTGTGAAGGCCGACAACTGTGTAGGGAGTGAGAAAGAAAGGAGACCGGCTTCGTTCTCATCCCTACTCCGTGCTGTTTACTGGGTCAGAAATGACACCTGTAGACATCTGGCGGGGATAACTAATTAAATGACGATTGATCAGTTTTCGACCGGAGAGGAAAAATGATTGAATTACTAAAATGGCTATTGAAAAATAAGGGTTGATCGTAGAAGGGTGAAAATTGAGGATTTTATGTATATTTGTATGTTGTATCATGAAAAAATTGAAATTAAAAATTTTGTCTAAAAAATAAAAAAATTAGGGGAAGACTACCCCTAACATTAAGGGGGATGAAAAATAGTGTAATGAAGCTTGACTTTTTTTTTGTATAGGAAAATCATTCTTCATTTTAAGTATTCCGATTATTTTATATATTTTCTGTTCCCCTGTATACGCCTTAAGATTCGAAGTCGTTGTTTCAGAGTTTTTCGGTGAGAAAAAAAAAGGCCTGAAAACATAAATTTCTCTTCGCTAGAATCCGAAAAACGCGATAAACCGAAATCGAAGATGATTTTAGGCGACAAATGCCACATCTGTGTGTGTCCGTTTCATCTCCCCCCCGGGAGAGTATAAAAGGCCGTGTTACCCCGGTAGAGATGATTGCAGATTCAGATTAGGATTATTAAAGAGCGTGGTAGATTTAGTGATTATAGTTCCGAGTTAGATTAAGATTTGTGGTAGATTGTAGATAGATAATTTTGTTCAGATTTCATTTTTTTAGTTCGATTCAGTATTCACAGTAGTTTATTTTATTTTTATTATTCAATAGTAGCGATTTTAGTTTATTTCATCAGTGCACAGAGTGTGGTTTTGCCGGACGTCAGTGTCCTGAGCGACGAAAGAAAAGAAAAAGTGAGTAAACGAATAACCCCATTGCCGAAACCCCTTTATTTCAATTTCATCAAAATCGCCTATTTTTCCGAATTCGATTTCATTCCTTTTACAGGAATTCTGTAGATTTCCTGTCCACGTGGGCAGTTAGCAACCCTCCGTCTGTAGATAATAATTATTCTTAGCTCTTCTCGCGAGCCAGTAAAATTTTTATTCCGACTACCGTCAATCACAATTTGTTGCATCCTATTTGCGAGAAAGTAGCGTTCGCAGCCAGATTGATTATGATTTAGAATTAATTCATTTTTATGCATTTCACTTGTAATTGTTAATGTCCTTAGAAAGTGTTATTTTCACAAGTATAACTGAATTCTTGCGTTCTGTTTAAATTTTTACAGTCGATTACCGAATTAATTTATTTTCACCTTCATACTGTCAGTTTAAATCTGTTATTTTGCTGAAAGATAGTTGATTCCTTACCTTATTTGTATTCAACATACCGAGGTGATTTTCTGTACCTATATAACGAATTAATTTATTTTCACCTTTCATACTGTCAGTTTAAATCTGTTATTTTGCTGAAATATAGTTGATTCCTTAATTTAATTTGTATTCAACATACCGAGGTGATTTTCTGTACCTATTTACCGAATTAATTTATTTTCACTTTTCATACTGTCAGTTTAAATCTGTTATTTTGCTGAAATATTGATGATTCCTTAAGTTATTTGTATTCAACATATCGAGGTGATTTTCTGTACCAATATACCGAATTAATCTATTTTCACATTGCATGCTGTCAGTTTAAATCTATTATTTTGTTGAAATATAGCTGATTACTTACGTTATTTTTATTCAACATACTGAGGGAATTTTCTGTACATATATTACGAATAAATTATATTAAATTTTTGCCTATTTGATTGCTCAAATTATCGCTAATAGCTTAGATAAAACCGAACTCTGTCTTCGACTAGAAGCTACCTTGGTAGGTTTGCTATTCTCCCTGATAAGCAAAGAATAGCTGGCGCCCGAAAAATATATAATAGGTAAAAAAGGGTGTTACAATAGATATTGGCCGATTCTCATAGATATCGGATAATCACAAAAAATTTCATCAAAATCGGTCAAGCCGTTTCGGAGGAGTTCGATTACGCACCCCGTGACAGAAGAATTTTATATATTAGATTAAGGTTTTTGTACCCTTGCACCGATTCCTCCTGGACTAATTGAAAACATATTAAAATTGGAATCGGAAAGTGATTTTAGAATTTCTATATACACATTATTGGATTTGAAGTCGGCTGACACATAGATGGCGCTACTAGAATTAATTCAATATGTTGTTTTTGAAACAATTTTACTGTTGGAAATAATAGGATTCTTTAATTTTCATTACTGATTTATATTATTAACTTTCAAAAAGCTTTTTGAAAGAAACACCGCTTACTCAGGAACAATAAAATTTGAATCGAACCTTTTTTATTTCAGTTATTAGTGATAATATGCTACAAAATTGGCCTCAATGTGTCTGTTGTAAAATTGCATAGCAATATTAACAAAACAAATTTTTTCAACAATAAAATTACCTTTATGTTGGAATAGGGAAAAAATTCATAATTTTCACTTAAATTTTGGGGCTTTATTTAACAAAGTGACTATCATTCGTTAATAGGTATGCTTCCATTTTTGTTTAGTTACTTATTACCATTAAGAAGTAATTTCATTATGCCTCTTTCCCAAAACATCTTGTCCCTATTAGCAAAAAAATGAGATAACTGTTTTCATAATCTTCTCTTAAGGAAAATTTACATCACCAAGACAAAAATAAATGATAATGGCTTGGTGCTAGATCTGGACTATGAGGCGGATGCATAAGAACGTCCTAACCATGGTCTCTAAGCTTCTGGCGGAACATCAAAAACGTACGAGGCCTGGCGTTGTCCTGATGGAATAGGACACCATTAATTCTTGTCTCCTATGATCAATTGCTGTTTTCAATCGGTCTAATTGATGACAGTAGAGTTCCAAATGAAGCGTCTGGCCATAGGGTAGCTGTTCAAAGTAGATTACTTGTTTCCAATTCCACCAAATGCACAGCATATCTTTCCGAGCCATCAATTCTTGTTTAGCCGTCGTTCAAACAGCTTCGCCGGCCTTCCACCATGAACGTTTTCACTTGACATTGTCGTACGTGACCCATTCCTCGTCACCAGTAACCAGTCTCTTCAGAAATGGATCGATTTCGTTCCGATGGGCCAAGGAATCGCAGATGGAAACACGATCCATCAAATTTTTTCGGACAACTCGTGCAGCACCCAAGCATCATGCTTCATTTCGAAGCCGGCCATTATGCAAATAGTTCAGAACTGTTTTTTGGTATATCCTCAACTCCTGAGCGATGCTGCGGCAGCTCTTATCATTTCCAATATTTTATCAATATTATCCCCTTAATCAAAGCAAAATTGTAAAATGTACCGAATTTTTTCTTTGTTCTCCTCCATCTTTGACGCTTTAACAAACAACTAAAGCTTTCAATCATAACAATAGCAAAATATGTTTTGCTATACCACAAATTATTCCTTTTAATGAAAAATGAGATTAATACAGAGATTTAGGTCAGTAAAGCCATGTGCTACCTAATACTTTACTGCTCAAAATTAAGTTTTAGGAATTTTCATTATCAGTAAACTTTTCTGGCTTTCAAATTAGATTACCTTGAAAAAAACAACGTTCACTTGAAGAGAAAGAAAATCAAATCGAAAGCTACCAATTTCACTAAATAAAAAACAAAATTTTTTTCGAAATGGCTTCTACAGCGTGAGTCTGACTACTGCGTTAATTCGAACCAGAGATTCTTGAAGTTAAATAAATATTTTATTCATATAACATTTTTCCTAATTTGGCCCCGTTCAAAAGACATAGGGGGTTGATATTTCATAAAAAAATTGCATTTTCACCTGTTATATTCAAACGACTATATCAATTGAAATGATCTTTTGTATAAGGTTTTTGATAACAGTCATGAAGATTTGGGCATCAATAGATTTATTCCATTTCTTGTGGGTTTCTCACTATTACAATACAGATTGGTTGAATTGTATGAAAAACAAGTATCACTTGAACTAAAGGTCCATATCTTGTACTTCCTAGAATCATTAGTCTTTTTGCCGATGAAATCATTCCTCATATTTTTTCTAAATTGCACCATTTTTGAGATATTTGAAGTGGAAAGGAATTAAATCCATATAATCATCTGATTTTATTTTATTTATTCATTCGTATGGCGTACATATATTACAATGAAAGAGCAGAGACATATGTCAGTCAATACATACACATACACAGTATAAGAGGTATAAAACTTATATATTATACCTGGGTGGAATGAACACTGCAAGCAACTCTATGATGAATACAACAACAGTGGTGATAGCGATATTGCAGACGACCTCCTTCACAGCCTGGATGTTGCCAGAGGTGAGCGCTGAACGGAGATGGTTGAGAACTTCTAACATTCAAGTAGAATGGCGTAGGGGATGCTACGTAAGCTAGAGGGGGCCTCCAACAAGCCCTACCAGAAGCCTGGTATTTCAGCCAATCAAATCTCTAATCATATAGTGGAAACCTCTAGAGTAACCCGTGAGAGACATCATACTACCAAAATAAAGAGAGAACTGACAGCCCTAAGAGCCCGATATCCAAATGACTCTGCCCTCTCCACACTATTCCCACTGCCCGAGCTGGATGGGGCCCTGAAACAGACTTAACATGGCAAGGCTCCTGGTTTGGATAATATACACCCGGAGTTCCTGATTCACCTGGGTAACATAGCAAGGAAATAGCTAGTCCACTTCTTTTCCGACGTCCTGAAAAGGGGATTGCTTCCCAACGAGCTTAAAAGAACAAAATCCTGAAGCCTGGTAAACCAGCCACAAAGTTTTATACCAATCTCCCTGCTTAGCTGTATATATAAACTATTGGAAAGACTTTTATACAATAGAATGAGCGGCCCCGTCCTCGAACAAATCCTGGTTGAACAGGCGGGCTTTCGACCCAACAGAAGCTGCTGCGACCAGGTGCTAGCCTTGACAACCTTTATAGAGGCTGGGTTTCAAGAAAAACTTGAGACATATGCCGTGTTTGTGGACCTATCTGCTGCCTATGATACGGTCTGGAGAGAGGGGATGATCCACAAATTGTTGAAAACCATCCGCTGCCGAAAAACTACAGCGCTTCTCAATAACATGATAAGTAACAGGTACTTCCGTACTTACCTGGGAGATGACATAAGCAGGGAAAAGAAACTGAATAATGGCCTTAAATTCAAATTGGTGATCCAAAATTATATTTTTAAAGGCTTAGTTTGGTGGTAGCAGGATCAAAGAAACGGGAAAATTAAAACTATGCCAGTTCGCCGACGTTTCGGAAATATATTTTTCCATCTTCAATGCAATGCAATACAGTTTGCAGATCTCAGGTATGTATTTTTCATGGAAGAAATTATCAGACCGCAATGAAAATAAACAAAATGGTAACTTTGTGACATACGTCGACACACGGAGGTGGATCCAATATATATTGGTATTATTTATATAGAGGATAATGGGAGGATACAATTGTTTAGTCTAGCCCTGAAAATGAAAAAATATATTTCCGAAACGTCGGCGAACTGACATAGTTTTCATTTTCCCGTTTCTTTGATCCTGCTACCACCAATTAAGCCTTTATGAATAATGGCCTTCCACAGGGCTCAGTCCTGGCCTACTTACTATTCAACCTTTACATCTCCGACCTCCCTGAAACCAGGTCGAATAAATTCTGCTACGCTGATGACATCGCTCTTGCCTATAGAACAAAAGATCTTGATCATGGGAAGACGATTGTCACAGAAGACCTAGCCGCTCTGAGCTCATACTTCAGAAAATGGCGACTTAAGCCCAGTGAAAGAAAAACTGAGGTATGTACATTCCACCTAAACAATAAACAGGCCAATAGGGAGCTCCACGTGCAATTTAACGGAAACACTCTTCGTCACAATAAGCACCCGAAATACCTTGGCGTCACCCTTGACCGTACTCTCTCTTATAAAAAACACCTCGAGGACACCGCGGCAAAGATAAAAGCACGCAATAACATCATCCAGAAGTTGTGTGGAACAACTTGGGGGGTCTCACGGGAAAAAATCTTACATCTTCCCTTGTCCTGGTCTTCTCGACGGCCGAGTACTGTGCCCCAGTGTGGCTAAACAGTTGTCACACTAATCTGATCGATGTCCAGGTGAATCACACTTTGCGACTGATAATCATGTGACATGAGTGAGTGAATCATTTCTTAGAGGGAAAATAATGTTTTTAAACAATTCAGATTTAATGGTGTATGATGTGAAAGAAAATTTTCATTTTTGGACAACAGTGAGCGAATGCGGCACCCACTACGAACAGAGCTCATACTCATGCAATACAAAGCCAATACGTTGATTTGATATCTTTACAATGTCAGCTAACTCACGCAACTTCACTTTTTGATCATTCCAAACGATTTTGTGGATTTTCTTATGTTTTCTGGTGTTACCGCCTCATTTGGACATCTACTGCATTCTACCATCGGTGTCTCTACGACCACGTTTGAATTCAGCAAATCAACGTTTGATAGTTGTTGCTGATGGAGCGGAGTTCCCATAACACATAAGCTATTGCTTTGCATAAACGTTATTCTTCCATCATCCAAGTGTAAAATTAAAATACGCTATACCAATTGACTTGTTGTTCCATTTGTTAGCATATTTTATAAATTAATTTTACTAGATCAGAATGTCATCGAAATTTTTTTTTTAACAAGATATCTCCTCGGTGAAATATTATTTACTACGAATTAAATTCCTCAGTTCATTGTTCAGTAGTAAAACTTGACTAATGCGATAATACGTATATCTGAAAGGATTTAGTCACTGCAACTTCGATCAATTTTTTCCACTGATATTATCTGTTCAATGTGGGAATTTTATCAGATCTATTTACCAAACAAATTATCCGCGACTGCTTTAATTAATCTATTTAGTACACCGTGAACAACCGATATGAGAAAAAAAGGTATATGTTCAACGAAATTCCTCCAATATTTAGACCGTGAATAAAATAATGAATTTTTATTCCGTTCCGATGTTTATACCAAGTGTTGAAGAGGAAACAATATTTATCTATACTCTCACTTAGAATAATTAACGTCAGTGTAGTGATTTCGTACTTAAATGTGATAGAGAAACTGAATTGGTAATTAGAAATCATTGATATGCAATCTTTGCTTAATTCAGGCTGGATAATAACAATTAAAGGAACCAGTATGATTTCGAAAGAAACTTAATTCCAATCGATTTGGTTTTATATGTATAATTACATGGCAATGCTAATTTCATAGTAATGCTTTAGAGAAGTGGATAAATCGTTGTTTTAATAACAGTTACGATGATTTTCTGCACATAATTACAAGTTTTTTTCGATTGGCATTTGGAAACCGAATGGAATTTTTGTATGGCTATATCTATGTTTTCATTGAATCCCCTTTAACCACGAAAATAACCGGAATTATATCAGATTGCTTTTTTTATTCTTACTGCTTTCATTGTTGAGGTTTTTTTTGCATAAGCGAGGTCGCAATTAATTATGTACAGAGCGCATATTTTGTATATACAGGGTGAGTCTTTGACCACTGCGTTAATTTTAACCATAGGTTCTTGAGATCAAAAGAAACACTTTTCCTATTACGGTTTTTCCATATTCAGCTGCGTTAAAGAGTTATAAGCATTTTAAGTTTTCACATTGGGCAAATACCCCTCTGTAGTCCAGCATCCTTCCACAGCATCCACTAATGAATCTGAATTGTTTGAAAATATTATTTCATCTAAAAAATGAATCACTCACTCATGTTTCATCCGATGAGGTCAATATCCAGAAGGAAGATACAAAATACTAATTTTCTGGTAAAAAAATTCAACATCATAAACATAGATTTTTGTTGTTCTACTATAATTTCTTTTTACTTCAAGATTATAAACCATCCCTTTCTGGTGAGAAATTTAAAAAAAAACCTGAGAATTTATGGATGTTATCATCATACATTTGTAATTTTCTTCTCAAAATTTCCAAATCATGAAAACAATCATTTCTATGAAAACTTCCAAGGCAAGAGGTTGTCACTGTGCTTTTTTTTCACTCAAAGCCAGAAAAAATCATCTATGATTTTCCAAACACTGATATTTCTGAAGTTTCTTATCCTTGACAGGGATCAGTGCACAGGTCTATGAGGTCTCTTGATATCATACTGTTAAAAATATGAAAATCTTTTTCGAAATCTTCAACAACAATGAATGATGTCACTACGAATAATTATTTTAAAGCGATGTTACTTTGCTTGATGATTATTTTCTGTACTCAATCCCAATAACAATTTACTCAGATATATTACAATAAGTATTCCCAGATCTAGGTGTGCAATAATGCCTGCTTGAAGAAATTGAGTTTGATCACCTAAATTTCAATCTGAAAAAACAACTAGGTGTTCTTTGATCAAAAATTTTTTGTTAAATCATTAATATGAATCTATTCTGTTTAGACTCTAATTACTGATTACTAAACATGCGTAAATTTTTGGTTTTTATAATCAGAGTATCTGTTTTAATTACGTAAACAAAAACATAAATATTGAATAATGGGTATTCATCGATTATGACAAATTTTAATACCTTACCATAGAATATTAATTTATTACCGAACCCCAGGAGAGAACAAATTAATAATTGCAAAGTTTTTTAAAATGGAAGATAATATCTGTAACCATTATTGATCTTTAGTTATAATTTTCTTCAGAATAACCAGAGTGAATTATTATCACATTGAAATGTTATCATAACGTCTCTGTGGTGGGTAGTTCCCAATAAAATAGTGTTCTGTGGTTCCTTGTTGTTTTGATTCTGTTTGAAACTGTCAACAGTTATTTGTAGCATTCTTTAAAAAAATGTGGGAAATATTGTAAATAAATAAATATGAGAGATAAAAGAAAAGTTATAATAGAAATTAATCGATATGATAACTAAATTTTATTGCTTGGCTGAGATCAACAATTTTTAAAAATTACTACATACAATGAAGTTTCAATACCTTGAAATATGCTTATTGAAATGCAATAACCAATGTTGAAATATATTTCACTGTAACAAAAATAAATAAGTTTGAATTCTAACAATTGAAAAAATAAAATACAAAGTATTAATCTAAGATATTTTTGTACACAATGTTATAAGTTTTTCCGTCGGGAGCAAATATCTGTAAATTCCGGGCATTTCTGAATGCACTCCTGCTACCGGTATTATTTGTCCTTGTGCCTTGTACGACAGAAGAAAATAACAATAAATAAAAAAATTAGAAACAGTTGAAACTATAATCAATTGAATTAGATACTGTTGTCACCAAAACTTCATTACTGTAATGCTAGATGGCGTTGAAGTAGCTAAATCTGTCGATTTTTTGACAAACAATTTTCTTTCTTGCGTAAAAAAAATTTTTTTAATAAAATACATCCTATGTTACTTCTAATACCTTCAAGAGTATATGTACAAAGTTGAATGATGATCGGTCAAGTAGTTTTTGAGTGAAAGCGTAACAAACAAACTTACATTCGCATTTATAATAGTAGTATGAAGTTTGATTCAAAACTTTGAGAATGAAAAGAACTGCGTTGCATTTGCGTCTATTAAATAATGTACACATCTCGAACTCTTTCATCATGGAAATATATGACTAGCGAAGGATATACATTATATTTTTTCAAATGTAAAAAGCGTATTTTTCTGAAATTTTTCTATTCTCTTGATATGACATATGGTTAATAGTATTCATATCACTGAAGCATATATAAGGTGGGCAAATACAAGTGTTTTTATATAAAGTAAAATGGTAGTGGAAAAATCAGAATCCTTACTTTTTCTGAGAACTAAATATAGTACCGTGTTAGCTCTGATTGTTATCAACTCAAAGTGGGTGTTAAATTTCAGATTTTGTAGAAAAATTACTCCCAAATTGTTAATTTTAGACTTGCGCTCATTAATTTCAGATTCAATTACATATTAGCTTCATAGTGTCATTACATGACACTTTTCAATATTGAGAGATATTTTATCATTTTTATCAAATGTTTCACACTGTTCAAGTCCTCCTTTAATAAAGAGCAATCAAGTAGACCATAGGCACTTGAAGTCATCCGCGATTATAGTGTATTGGAACTTCGTAAACATTCAGGAAGGTCATAGACAAATATCAGAAATAGAAATGGCCCGAGAATGTTACCTTGAGGAACATCTGAACTTTGTTTTATATTTTGTGATAAGGGATCAGCACCTTTTTTAACATGTATTCTCCAATAAGAAAAGGATTCAATAAATTGATAAGCAATGCTGTCAATTGATTGAGTTCTACTTCCAGATGAACAATCCTTGGACAAATTTGAATATATCCGATCGGCCTTTTACTCTCAATCTTCCGAAAAAGATGAGATATTTTTAGAATGAATTGATTGTCTAAATATCTTGTTTGAGTATGCTACTGGACCAAATGCGTTGAATATTTCAGCAGTTTTGAACATCTGAAATTAAGTATTCTCAAAAACTCATAGAATATCGATCTGATCAATTTGTAACTGATATGACTTTAGACTAAACGCTCGAAAGCTCCTGACATCACGCCTTTTGTATTTTCTACAATAATCATTTTAATTTCTGCTCTTCCGTAATTCTTAAAGAAAAATTTGTTTCTGATTTGCATACGATTATCTCATAAGTTCCATTAGTATAGTATCTGGAGCGTTGTTTATCTCTTTCTGCCCTTTATTCTCATGTTCTCTCTGTGTGATTTACGAGTGGCATAATAACACTTTTCTAATTACCGCTGACCCATTTCTGAGTCCTCTTTCCACACTTGAAGGAATCATAGGCGTAGCTAGTTCAGTATTCCAATGGGAGAAAAACCTGTTTCAGAATTGATTGTCACCAAAAATTCAGGTATTTTTGTTCTACTGAAAGGTAACGATAATCCTAAAGAATTATCGTTCCAATGGAGCGAGGTAGCCACGATTGACGCAAGATCTCCCAGAGAATCAAGACCTCAAGTACAACTGTGAAATTGTTACTAGGAATACGTTTGAATGAGCTGACAAAATTAAGTAGAAGTCGACATGATTGGAAATTCCAAAAACCATTTCTTCAATATGATAAGTTTGGAAAACCGCCGAATGATGAGTGATGTATTATTTGCTCATAAGTTGCTCAGTAATCGGTTGGAATCGCCTTGGCTTATCTCGCAGTTTTGCCTACATGGTCCATTGAGGAGGTTAAGACAGTTGGACACCTTCGTCCTGACCTTGAGGGCTACTAACAGCTCCAAAAATTCCCGTATTGTAAGAGTACTTGAACGGTGCAACTATTTTAGAACTACAATAGATATCTTTCATCTTGATGAGAAAGCAGTTAGGAAATATTTAAGATGTTACTACATGAGAATTTCAAATGGTTTGGGGGAGTAAAATTATGTAGTGGAAAATGCAGTGTATTTGTTTACTTTTTCTTTCTTTCTTCTCACTATAGTATTAAGTTTACACTAGTGTAGTTTGAATAATTGTTGTGTACCTCTGTAAATACTCAATGTATTTGTGAACATTCTTCTGGGTATTTGTTTACCTGTGTATGTTTCCCTGTTGAATAAATAAATACTTGATATCTCATAAGATATTTCAACGAACATTTGCGCGTTTATTTTGGTCATTGTTATTCTACATATTCAAAGATCATAGCGTTCTATAAAGGCTAGGTAAAGAAATTTTTTCTTTTATATGTTGAAGTCGAATAAGTTCATAAAATGATTTGAGAGTGGCTCTTTTTGCCTTCTTGTTTTTCACGTCATTTATTTGAAGTTGTCATTTTGACCAAAAAAATCTATTTTAAGATAATTGAATGTTTCCGCTTCGCCTGTAAGAGATGATATACATCCTCCTATGGGTACTGTTGTTTCAGAAGATTTGATACCGAAAAATCATTGCATTATTGCAGTATCGTTACTGGATTTCAATAACGTTTCAGTAAGAAAGTACGTTCTAAATCATTGATAATTTTTGTCCTAGTTTTTCAAAGAATTATTGGTGCTTTACATTATTATCTACCGTCTAGAGCGATAATTGATGTTCATCGATAATAAATAGATTTAATGGCTTGAATCATCATTTCCAGACAGTAAATATTGTATTTTTCAGAAAAATAGATGTGGATTCCAAGTCGTTGAATTTTAGATAATATGAAATAATTTTCATCTGTTCATTATCCACAATTATGCATAATACTCCGTGTCAGATTCATTGCTTCATGATCAAAGAGAGCAACACCTCTTCTTCGCCCCTTTCATGCAGCCCCTTCTTGTTTCCGATCAAAATAAAGATATAGCTACCAGTTGTACAACGTAGGTAAGCAACGGTAGATCCTCTGGTTAAATCACGCAACCGTTGTTCACGTAGAGTCGTTATTCTACAAATAAGTTACGAATGATATTGTTTACTCTCTAAGATCTGTTAATATCAAAATTATAGACTCATCATAAGAACTTTTTCCATAACAATTAACTACAAGAACGCCAAGAGCTGTCGTTATTAAGAACATGAATAATGACTAATAGAAATTGCCAAGTCATAATTTCACCCTACCATATCAATTTTATTTCCTCTTCTTTCCAACTTTCACGAACACGATTCTGCCTACTGCCGCCGCCACTGAACGAAATCTCCGGCTATGGCCTGGTTGATTTAAGAGCGTTGCCATTTCGTAATCGTACTGCGTTTGTTACAGGAAAATTCAGAGCTGACTGTATTTATATACGAAATCCGAACAAATTATACGGCTTTTCAAGAGACAAAGACAATTTTGTGTACTTTTCACTTAAGGTATTATCCCGGTGTATTTGGACAGCGATTTAATGGGATTTTGGGGGGATCTTATTGATGGGAAGTGTTTGAACTATGCAGGTCTGAGTCTTAAATAATTGAAAAGTCAATAGAAATATGTATGTTTCCGGTCTGATAATGGGAAGAATCAATATTTAAGATTAGAATCCTTGCCTTAGGTGGAGTAAGTTCTTTGAACATCACTGTCATTTATCTGGGAAAAGCTTAATATATAACAGAAAAGATGATGTTTTTGCGATAGCTAATCGATATTAACGTATCATCAGATTGAAATTTATATAAAGTCCATGAAAAGTTACAACATTTGTGTCGCACGAAGAAACATCATAGTACTAAAATAAACTTTGATAACAGTACCGTACTAACAATGTCTCAAGAAATATTTCTTGGTAATGAAAGAAACAAATCAAACTTCACAGATCTTCTCAAAACTTCTGTGGACCAAGTTGAATCAGATGCAGATTCAACCATCGTCTTAGCTGCGCTTACTGCATCACAATCTCATGATTTTGTTATTACTGTGGTAGAGGTCATTAATATTCTAGTATTGCTTACGGTATAAGGAAGAGGACCACCTAACACATCTGCTCAATCATATAGCCCTTCAAGTTTCACGTATGGAGATCTCAAAATACAGAATTTGCTGTTTCTTCATGCTTTTTCAGGATGTGATACAGCATCAGCAGCTTATAATATGGAGTAATTAAAATTTATCAAAATGATGGAGAAACATCCTAAATGAGCTGGTGGTAACGCGTTATTCTTGAGTGAGAAAGTCAACCCATCTCTGCGAACTATTGTTCCACAGTCCACAGTCTCCGATTATATCACCAGGTCCAGTCGGGGATCGAAATACATATATAAAAGTCCTTGAGATTGTGGCAGGAAAAAGCAAGCAACCATTAGGATCCCAATACAAGCTTCCAAGCCTCCAGCACCCCCCGGTGCCATGAAATTAATTTTTTGTAAATGCGAAACTGTGGAAACATGTGTGGCTGCAAAAGTTCAGGCCTGAAATGCTTTATGGTATACCTCCATTGCTATGGCAAAACATGAAGTAATGTTACGGAATTATCAAAGGAGAAAATGAATTGGAAGATGAAATTTCAACTTCGACTCCAATTTTGGCTTCTGTAATTCCACAAACTTCTACATTAAAAGTTGATTTTGATTCTGAACCATAGCCTGGATATCATAGAGAAGTCGATTCGAATAACTAGCTAATAAGTAATCACAAGTAATTAATAAGTAATTATGATGATATTTTAATAAGCGAAGTTGAACGAGTTTTGAAAAAAAATTATAAAAATATATTTACAATGAAAAAAAGATAAAAATGAGCTGAACGTTTCGTTCAGATTTCAATGAGCGTTGACGATCCCGGTCAACTTTGGAGTGCTGTAACAGCGTTTTAAATTAATGAAAAATAAAAAGTCATAATTTTCTTCAGAAGATAACAAAGAAGATTGATAAGAGGTAATTTTTTGTAAAATGTATAGAAGATATTAATAGAGCAATAAAAAAAATTTCGAAAAATTTTTCTGGTTATAACTTCTTTAATTATCAATTTGAGGCAATTATATGAATGCATTCGTAGGTAATACAATTTGCTACTGATTTTGTTTCCATAATTTTTTTAGGACGCATAATTCCCGAGATATCGCGCAAAAAGTGTTCTTCCGTCATTTTTCAACACGCTTATATTAGCTTCACTTGTATGTATGTATGTCAGTTTGTAACTCTCATTCTTTAACAGTGAGTGGCTCATTACTGTGAAAAGCACAGTATAGGGACCAAGCAGTAGTCGCACTCCGCGGATTTTGAACTGAAATCGCTTACACCAAAGGGAACTCGCGCATTCCTCTCTGCGCATGTAATCTTATCGACCGCGAATTTAAAAATTGATTAGAAAAGGTTATTTGCGTTATCTGAAAAATTAAATATGTTGATTTAAGCTGGATATCTCAACTAATCGTAAAGAAATGACGACAGTATGTTTAACCTCCCGAATTTCCATTGGTTCCTGATATCTCAACTACTCGTAAAGAAATGACGACTATACTAAGCCTGCTAAAATTCCATTGGTTTCTGATATCTCAACTTATCGTGAAGAAATGACGACAGTAGGCGTAAACCTCCTGAAATTCCATTGGTTCCTGATATCTCAACTTATTGTAAAGAAATGACGACAGTAGGCGTAAACCTCCTGAAATTCCATTGGTTCCGGATATCTCAACTACTCGTAATGAAACGACGACTATACTAAGCCTGCTGTAGGCGTAAATCGGCTAAAATTCCTTTGGTTTCTGATATCTCAACTCATTGTAAAGAAATGACGACAGTAGGCGTGAGCCTCCTGAAATTCCATTGGTTCCTGATATTTCCACTAATCGTAAAGAAATGATGACAGTAAGCCTAAACCTCCTGGAATTCCATTGGTTCCTGATATCTCAACTACTCGTATAGAAATGACGACTATACTAAGCCTACTGTAGGCGTGAATCTGCTAAAATTCCATTGGTTCCTGATATCTCAACTAATCGTAAAGAAATGACGACAGTAGGCGTAAACCTCCTGAAATTCCAATGGTTTCTGATATCTCAACTAATCTCAACTGATTGAATGAAGCACTACTCAAATAACGGAGCTTTTAATAAACAAAATTTTCTACAATACTTTATATATCACTCACCTGTCGGTGTCTAATGGTATTGAGAAAAAAAAATGTTTGGGATTATTGAATCTATTGTTTTTGCAGTTGTATACGCTACAATTGATAATCATTTAGGAATGAATTTGAAAATAACACAAAATTGAAACAGAATACTCACTGGAATGAAAATAAATGATTAAATAAATGAGGTTTGCTGGTTCATGGTAGATTTTGACCCAAAGAAATTCCTCTGAATTATAGGTTAGGTTGTATTTTTTTCTTCAACTTCTTCTTTAAGTTTTAAATATATCTCAAAAAAATTATATTCTTCTAAATATTAAACGAATTAATTATACAAAGGGATTATTTAAGATGTCTAAAATAATAATAATGACATTATTCCAGACGTCTTAGAATTATTGATGAAAACAATGAACAAGGACCAAAATATGAGGTTAGAATCCCTGCACACTACTTGGTGTAAGAAAATCCACGGAGTGCGACTACTGGTTGGTATCTATACTGTGTTAAAAGATCCCGCTTCTTCCAATGCGTTCGTTGGTCGAGCAGTCTAAGACGCGCGTCTTCTGTGACGTCAGCTATTGGATTCATCGATCGTCGGTTCAATTCCCGTCCACGCCGAAAAAAAATGTTCTAAGACTGTAGAATATTACAATATAGGGCTTCGTTTTAAAACTTGATGCGTGAGCTGTGCATGTGTGAAACATTGGCATTATTGTTTTATGACGGTCACTATAAAATAAAAAATAAATATAGTTCAAAAAAACTAAAACAACACGCCTATGAAAAATATTGGACTGCAGAAGTAAAAATAATTTTAAAAATCAATTTATGACAATAGTATATAAAACATACTAGTGAAATTGAAGAAGAAATGTGTGGCGCTTTGTGCCCTAATTTTCGTACATCAAGTGCCACACGCTTCTTTCTCAATTTGATTAGTATGTTCTATATACTATTGTCATATTTTGATTTTTAAAATTATTTCTAACTTCTTAAGCTCGATATTCCTCATAACCGTGTTCTTTTAGTTTTTTTATCTATATTTTTTTTAAATGACGGTCGAGGAACAAGAGTGGCGATCCCACAAACCTGAGTTTACTTCTATTGACCCCCCAAACATGCCCCAAAAATAAAATAGGATCCTCTAAAAATCCAAAGAAAATACAACTTTTCAATGGACTAATAACACTGCATAATTTTGAGGAAATATACTTACATAAGAGTTTTTTTTGGCACCATATCACTGCGGCGTCAGTTTTTAGAGAAATTTTGAAACACTGCTGTTTGCTGTGGCTTCCTAAGTGTTGGTGGCCTCAACAGTCGCTCACCAGCATCTACTTGACTGTGTATATTCGATTATCTGTACTGAAAACCATTTGAAATCGAAACCACCAAGCGTAAGATCTGCTGAGTTTTTAAACCATTTTTGTGCCTTGAAACAAGGCAATTGCAGCAGTGAATCATTTCGTTATTTGTTAAATAAATTCTATCCTCGAATTATTAGTAAGAGTAGTCAATACCGAATAAAAATGATATTTCGAAAGACTTGATTTTCGCAGATGTTATTTTGTGAGTCGTTTTTTTATCAAATTACCGGTTCGTATATTCAACAATTGGGTTTTTATTGATGAATGGCTATATTAATTCAACTTTTTTATGTTTTTGCAGAATCTTGATCTTACTTTTTTATATTGTTTCAGAAACCTGCACAGCAGAAGGTGATCAAAAAGGTGAACAGCCTCCTTCAGAATGGCAAGGCTATTCCATAGCCTTCCGTGTTCTGCTTCCGGTTGCAGGGTTACTTTATCTTTGGGGTAGGAGAGATCTCTTCAATAAACTGATGGTTCATTTTGATCGTAGCGGAGTATCTGGTGAGTAAATGCTGAAAATATCATTGAAAACAAAATCATTCTCGAGAATTAAAGCAATCACTGATGCATAGCCTGAATTTTCAACTGAATTTTCCCGAAACATTTTGTAAGGTGCTACCAAACACCCCTTATATGTTATTAGAAAACCAGCTATCTCTTCATATTCAAGAACTGACTGTGCATCTAAATCTAAGTGGTGAAGAGCATTTCTTTATGGATTCAATAGGAGAGAGGAGAGTATACTGTCTCCTGTGAAGCACAAAATTGTTACTTATGTGATCGTCCAATATTTTCGTTATGATGTCAAGAAGAAAGTATCAAAATTTTTGGAGAAAAACATACAAGGTGTTCCGAAGTTCAGTGGTTAGGGAGAGCGTTGAAAATTATGACTTTTGTGATCAACCCCAGACGATTCTTGCAAATAACTGTTTTGAATTCTTCGTCAATCATCTCTCAATAAAAAACCACAATTACAGTTCGTCTGTCTTCCGCATAATGACAATATTTACGATGGTTCATACCCCAAAACACCGTGAATATCAATTAGTTGGATAACGGAAGAGAAGTTTTTAGCAGCAGGAGACTCCGGACGTTTCCAAACCATCCGCGTTTGGAATCCGGTTCGTTATGATGGACCCACGTAACATTATTGGTTATAGAACGTTGTGAAAAGGACTCACCCTCTTCGTCCAACCATTGTTTCAGCACTGAACAGATTCTCAATCGATTTTCTTCGTAAACCGGCGAGAAAATTTTGAAAACCCATCTACCGAATGTTTTTTGAAAATTTAACGAGCCAATAATGATTTTCTATATTGAATTTATCTGAAATAATTCCCGCTTCAGTTCCTTTTTCCATTTATTCATTGGAGGACCAATATAAGGTGAAAAATAGGCATCATAATCATATAATCATTGTGTTGAAAGATTTGATTCAATGAAGTAAAATCATTGTTGTTTTGGCTTACAATATTTAGTTAGCAAACAATAAAGCATATAGATCAGGGGTTAGCGACGGGGTGTCATACAATTCGGCGTATCACATAAAAGTGTGAAAGTACAAAAATAAGCTGAAATATATTTTAGGGACTTCTTTCTTCAAGAGTGCTCTTCTATTGATGGAAACAGAGACTTTTTCAAGTTTCCCACATCCAATCTGGAAATAAAAAGACAAAAGCAGAAAAAAGAACTAAATAACAAAAATACAAAATTTGAAAGAGATAAAGAAAACACCCTCAAACTCCCTTTTTTGGATTAACTCGATATTGTGAATCAAGGATTTTTTAACATAACAAGCTTAACCGTAAATTTCACTAAGGAGATAATCTATAAATACATAACCTTTTATGGTTCCTCTTTCACGAAGATTTTTTTAGTATCCGTATGTATCTCTTGAAGGAGAATTATCTCAGCACCATAGTCCTTTGCTAGTTTAGAAATATAATCAATCTTGTCCTTAGAAATACCCTCTATATTCAAATCTAACACACAAAATTTGTCGCCAATCTGCATGGAGGATTCTTCGAATCGGGTCTTGCGGTCCAAGTGATGATTTTTCAGATTTTCTGATGTTTGAAGTCTGCTATGGAACCCATTCAGAGGGAAATCATCATCCATAATTGGGGAAGTTTGTGATATAACACTTATTCCATTGAAAAAATAGCAGAGGAAAAATTATCGACTGACATTTATTATGACTTATGTCACATTAAATAATATTTAATACAACCGTTGTTTCAGCACTGAACAGATTCTTAATCGATTTAAAATCTATATAAGGTTTGTGTGCAAATTCATCAAGAAATAAAAAATCTGTGTTAATCAAGAGACTCTGCCGCTGTCCAATTCAACTGGCCAAATTAACAGGCGTGCCACCATCAGCTGGAGCAAGATTAATAATTTGCAGACTAATTGAAAAACCAGATTCAGCGTGATCGTACAATCTGCAATTCGGAAATTGAAGCAAGTGAACTACTGATTTTGGTGAAATATTTTATTTTCATTGGTGATGTCGGCATTTGGCATTGGAAATATGAACATATTACCAATTTTGGAGAGTTTATTGCCTCCTAATGGATTTGGCTTACTGTATAAGTATGTTATAAAATTTGGAAGGCAAAGTGTGATTCATGGAAAATAAAAAGTTTTGCTACAGGCGGTATTCACGGTTTTCCACTTTCAACATAACTCAACATAAAATTTATAGCACTTATTTAATGACAAGACATTTTCACAGATGAAATACTTTTTATTGATTGCACCGATGTTTCAAACTTTGATTGAGGTTTTCGTGGGGACCAGAGTTTTTCGCCGTACTCTGGAACTCGGGAATTGATACTAATAGAACCGTCACAATGAAAGCACAATCCTCTAGAACGATTTCACTCTGATCAACACTCAAAGGTTCAGCTCTCGATTTAGCTAATGATGTGAATGAGCAAATATTTTCGTCAAGCTCCATCGATATCGAAAAATTATGAAAAATAAATAGGAACTCGTTTTTTTTTCCATTTATGGTCAAACTATCTCACAAAATTATCCACTTCTTTGTGCAGTGAATATTTATTAGTAGGTTCCACACTTCTCACACATCATATTTGTCACCATAAACTGTATATTGATAGATAAAATATCTGAAGCAATTAACTATAATACACATTCAAACTAATGTATTTATGTTGACTTAAAAAGAGCTCTCTCATGATTACTGGCTGTTGAGCATGACATATAGATCGCTAGAAAGTTATCTTGGAAGCAATCAGTGAAGATAGATCGAGTTGTTAGCGAAGAAAGTACAGTAACGTGAGGAGTACCTCAAAGTTCAGTACTAGGACCTGTTTGATTTGTGTTGTATATCAATAAATTGTTCGACATTGAAATGGAGTGTTACATCACTAGCTCCGCTGAGGATACTTTCATTTTTGGCGCTCTTGTTTACCCGAACAGAGTGCCTATCATTTTGCCCAAATGCCTGTCATTTTCGAATATCAAGCCGAAAATGACCTCAATCGATTGGGTTCGACTCCGCGATGAAGAATCCGTGGCGAAAGTTGAGTCTGTCCGGCCGGCCGTATCCTTTCTAGCATTCAAACGAAATGAGCTAGAGTTTTCATATTTTTAGAATAGGTTAATTGTCTAAATATCTCGGTCAAGTTGTTTCGTTATTGGGAAAATCCGTGGGATGGTTCAGTGGTTATGAGCATCTGAAATTTTCCTTCCTCAATAACTACTAGAATATCCATCCGATCAAGTTGATACTTGAAATATTGTTGAGGGAGGCTGAAGCAAAACGGCTCGCAGAATTTCTAAGAAATCGTCACTCTAGAAAATTTTTAAAAAATTCCCAAAAAATTTTTTTAATACTCAATATTTTATAAGACATTTTTCGGAGTCCTACTCTTCCTCGAATTTCATTGTTGTAGCTTTTTTCCATCTGTAGATATGATCATTTTTTTCATTTACTATAGAGTAACGAGAAATAACATAAAGTACCGATGTTTTTCTTTGAACGATGGCCATCAGAGATCGATATTCGATTGACAATGACGGGCTCATTAATCAGTGTCAGTTGGCTTAATATTAATCAAAATTTTTGATTACGGTGAAATCATAGAGGTAGAATTTTGTCTCGATGAGAGAAGAACAAAACTTGGGGAGAATTATGATTAGTAATTTTTGATTTGAGATATAGGTTTGTTCATTCATTAGGCGTTCATATTTGCATCACATTGTCCCATAGTACGGGAAAAGACTATTGTTCACCTGATCAGAGTGCTTATAGATTTGTTATCGTTTGAATATTTACTAGCAAGTAGCTCAACAAGAACGCCAAAGTAATCTGACCTCACGTCAGTGCTTTCTAATTTTTTTTTCTGATCGAACCAATATTGAGCTATATCGCCTTAGTTACCATGTGTCAGAACACACTCATATTTCCCAATGGAAATATGAAACGTCAGTTCATATTTCCCTAGCGAAAGATCATATATATATATATATAGATGATATGATATATATATATAGTCAAATCATATTTCTTTCAGAACGTCAAATCATATTTTATTTCTTTATTTAGTAACAAAATGGAAACTGCAATTGTTGAAATTTCCTCTTAAAGTATTTTCACCAGATACAAAGGAAGAAGAAATATCTTGTTCATAATTATTCGTCATTATAATTATTATTATTATTATTTGGTGGACGGTGTGAGCGATAATATTTCTGCGACTGGGGATCGAATGAATTAATCATACATCAAGAATAACAAGAATCAGATAAACATACCAAATCTTGGAAATATTCTAGCAAAATATCGATCACACCGTCCACCAAATTTTTTCTTTCCACCCCTGAAAGTATTTGTACTCCTCACTGTAGGCAGCTTGAGATTTTGCGGAACCATTGATTCACGGATTGATTTTCAATAATTTTATTTTTACAAGACGTCAAAATGGAACCAGTCAACCAAGATTATCAGAAACATGGCCCATAGCAACGTTAAAAATTTAATTATTACAAAAATATACAATCTAATAATTATTTTTGATTTTTCCATATCAGATTGTTTCAATCCGAAAAACACTAAGGATTACACCACCGAAAATATAAATACATATTTCCCTAGTTGTAATAATAGCTATATTGAAGCGTATTAGACATTATCTAGTTTTCAGTTCAATTAATTTCATTTCATACGATCTACTTTTCGTTTGCTTAATTATTATCATTGTATGTATATAATTATTATTATTATATTCATTAGAGTTAAAAAAAAATCAAGTTTTGCTGATTTTTCTATTTCATTCTGCAGCAATTTTCTTCACTTCCCTATCGATTTTCACTTATAATACCACAAGAGCTTCAAAATTATCGGGTATTTTCCGATAGGTTCGTTGCAAACAAATGAAGGAGTCAAGTTTTTCAGGTTAAAAAATTTTTTTTCTGAAAAACTTGACGATTTTATTTGTTTGCAGGGAACCTATCGGGAAATACCAGATAATTTTGAAGCTCTTGTGGTATTCGGGGGATTATTTTTCTGTCACAAATGTCGGCCAATAGAATTGCAGCACGAGACGAAATGTACAGTTAACAAATAAGAATTTCATAATGAATAAAACAACATTTAATTAAGAATCAGGGTAGTGCAATTAAAAATACAATTGTTGTAAACATTGGTGCATGTTTTCTTCAAGTCAGAGTTATCGGTAATGGTCCCAGAAGAGGTAGATGGCATGAGGTTTATGCTGTTGATGGCATTTTCTGCAGTAGGCTCACTCCTTCGCAGTTTATTGACAATTAATTCGTGGTGTTCCTGGTCGAGTTGGAGATACGGCTTGATGGAGTTACTGTTGGCATGTCCAGTTATTTTGATTATCTGCTGCTCTCCCAGGCCCGATTCCGCTAGATTGGAGTCGGCTGTTGCACGACTGGAGTGATTGGTGATTTTTTTGTTACCAAGGTCAAGCCCAGCTTTTGTGCTGACTCCTTAACCCACTTTGAAATCGTGTTTTGGCCTACTGGGGAATCCTTGTACCACCTAGAGCATGGAACTTTATTCCAGAATGAATTTTGGGTCAGGAATAGTCTGTCGCTCTTGATATTGACATCTCTCTTCTCTCTCAATTTCTGGAACAGTCTCACTGGGCACTTGTCAGGGATTTCTCGATTCTCCACCAGCCACTTGCTGTCTGATAATTTTTATCACCACCTTGTGTGGTCTTGCTGAAAATTGGATTCTATTCAATTCTCCCAGTTGGTTCCCCGTCATTTCGCTGTTCTGCCTTGAAGTGATGTATTAACGCCATGCTGCCCTCACCACCTCTCCAAGCCAATTCCACTGATATTATCATGAATAATTTTTTCTGGAGGCCATCAGGAGTTTCTTCGTCCCAAACAGTGGTCATTGCATCCCAATCTTTTTCCTCCAACGCTGCTGCACTTGCCCTCCGTTTTTCCGGAATAGATTGTAAAGCCTTACGCTTGGCATCACGAGCTCCTAGAGCGGTCTTGAATGCAGCATCCAAAAATGGGTTGATTTTGATGTCGAAATGGTTCAAATACTTTTCTTGAAGTAATTTTTGGCAGTCTGATTCCACATTGTTTTTATTATACCTTCCTTATAGTCTTCTCCATCCATTTTCTTCATATTGGGAGCGTAATCTTTCATAATGTTTGCCAATTGCGCTTCACTCGTTTCAGCACTCAATGTGTACTCCTCTCAGTACAAAAAGTAGTAAATTGGTTCCAAACTGTTTTTTTGCCTTCTCCGTATTGATGGGAACATTTCCTTCGACTTTTTATCGATGGTGGACAGAGAACAAACTCCAAATCGACTCATTTTCATGCAAAATCTCCAATTTTCACAATTGAATTCAACCTGTCAGTTTGACGTGTGCTTAATTTGACTGGATCATGTTTTGTTTATATATAGCAACTACCAGAGAAAATTTTCAAAAAATTATCAGTATAATACCATGTAGGTTGTACCACGTGACGTCGAATGGTGCAATTCTATTGGTCGATATTTGGGTCGGAAAAATAATCATAAAAATCTCCCTAGATCGTCGTACTCCCGTGCTGTATAACGCATTCAACTTATTCGTTTCTATCTCATTGAAACATCTTTCAACTATAAATTTCTGCAGTACTATTTCTAAAATTAGAACAAAAGCGCAAAAATAATTTCAATCAGCCTCCAATTTTTCGAAATCTCGCAGCTCACATTTTTATCTACTTCATATAATTGATCCAATAACCTAACCAACTACCCTTACATTATAACTTTACAACCCCTACAACCTAACGTTAATTTAACATACGAGTTTAATCCCCATATAACATTTTATGGAGTTGAATAAATTCAACAGGAGCTAATAATATAGAAGTAGGTAATTCATTTAATGCCATATCGGCCTGTAATATAACCCTTTCGAATAACTCAGTAATACTATATAACATGATATAATCAAATTAGGTTCATCCAAAGCTAATCTTTTTAACGTTGATGGATGTACTTCCTATTCCAGGAAATTGAAAATTTCAACCCCTCTGTATTGTGATTCCACCGGTGAAAATGAATAATAATTTGGATAACAACACGTGTGTTCTCCTCAGTTGTAAACTATGCTGAAATACTCTCTGACAGAAAAGTATTCAGAAATTCTCAATTGATTTGCCCGAATTGAGCATTTTCAAGTGTTGAAGTCTCTGTATGAAGGTAGGACCGTCCGTGATTACACTGCCAAACATGAAAGCGGTATGTCAACTAGTTTGCTTTCGACAGCTGTTGAAACAAGTCGATCCCAGTGGTAGAAACTAGGCACTGAAAAACTGCGATGGAATTGATTTTCCAACACTTTCAGTAGATGCAACTAAAACAGTATGCAAATCGGATGATGAGAAATAACAAAGAATTCTGTAATTACCTTCTTGTACATTTCGATTTAGTCGATAAAGTAGTAGTGGATTCTGAAGGTGCTAAGAAATGAATTCTTTTAACTCACCACACCGTCAACAAGTGTATTTTATCCTCAATCATATAGTTTGATCATACTCCTAATGAAAACAACTGTGATATTATGTTTCTTTAGCCCTTATAAATATGAAAACATTTATTTATCCTAATAAATTATTTTTGGGTTGAGATGAAAATTCGTTTTTTTTTAATTTGTGCTATCTGGAAGCACATGATCACGAAACATGATTCCATTGGTGCTGCCCAGATTCACATTATTAGATTTTGGTGCAAGCGAGAAATCATAAGTCATGATTCTGTGGTTTCACTTCAAAATGCGTAAAAAAAAATTAATACTAAATCGACAGAGAACTGATCTTGTTTGTAATGATTATACTGATTTTTCCTTGTAGAAGACAGTTTTGCAATCATTTAAAATCGCTAGTATTATAATATTTTGACGCCTTATTTCGGTGATCGCTTATACTGCTCAGGTATCAGACAATTTTAGCTCCACGCGAGTCACCCTTACCATCGAACCCTTCCGTGTAGACAAACGGAAATCATAAACTCAAGCCTCGATGACCTTCAATCGAGAAGGAAGTGTAGCTATGAATAAATCTCAAGAATACTAAACTTATACTCTATTTAATAATACTATTTACAAAAACCTCGGTTTCAATAAAATGAATGAATACATTCCCATGGGCCTCACGTAAAATTCTCATCAATACAATTAGATACTTAAGAATTCCCCAATCAATTATATCTCATATTTCAATCAATTTTTACAACAAACTCTTATATATATACATTTACGGCACAAAGCATATAACAAGTAAAAACTTTAACTAATCCTATGCTTTTATGTTTAATCCGGAAGATCCGGTTAGGACAAACCGAACTATTACACTCAAGGGTCCAGTCACAAATACCGAATTAGTCAACTCGAGGATGCAAGACCGAGTCAGTTGAGTGGATTCAGTCGGAAGACCGAACAGCCTGCAAGCAGCTGGAACTCGCCTTTTATACTGTTTTCTGGGTCTCCCACCTCTCGTCCTCATTATGCGTGACCTAAAGTGGGGCATCGACATGTAGCACTGCTGATGGTTGCTTACGATGACTTCCTTCAGGATCTTTCCTAGACACTGAGTGGGAAATATTGCATCGACGCAGGGCGGAATATTTACGATTTGAAAAAAAATATCGTTACAATATGAAATTGAAGGTTTATAACCGATAGCTAACTAAAGCCTCAAAGCGGCTTCAGAAACCCATCCTAAGCTAAGCAGTGGCGTAGAATTCAAAAACTTACAATCTCTAACATCAAAATCACAAGATTCGGATCTATCGTTCCCCTCCATGTTGAAATACATCCAGTCTAATTCCCTTCATGGCCTAGAGTTAGGAGGAAGCAGCCATAACAATATCGAAAGTCGATTTAACTTTCTTAGTTCTCTTTGATGAATTCAATCATTCTGTAATAAGAAGACTGACGAAATGACAACGTGGAGTCTGAAGGTCTAGAGTTGTTTTCTCTCGGGAACGAACTCAAAGTAGATCCCGAAATAATTCCCGAAGGAATCGGAGTAATAGGAGGAACCTTACATCCCAAGTCGGCATTCATTTATTTTCCAATTAAACTGAGGGTGGTGGGGCGTCATTGCTGACGTGACACCCTTCGAGAACTTGAGGAGTGTTAACATAAAATGAGCTTTACGGTAATCTCAATCGATTGCACAGAAAGAAATTTTTAATTCTTACTTTAGCGACAAGGCAACGATAAATTTTGAACTTGATAAATCTGCAGGTTTTCAGTTATAATTTATTTTTTCATATTAAACGAGTTAACAGACATTATAGAACAAATAAATTCTAGTGAATATAAGTGTTACCAAATGAATGTAAGACCACTGAAATAAGATCAGAAGCATTTGCGCGCTTGTTCTCAAGTCATTCGGGACTGTGGAGCTGCCTTCACAAAGAATTTGAAAGAGCCAACGAACCTATATATTTAATTGAAAATAAGCACTCAACTCACTCAACTTCTATCAAGACTTGAGGGGAGTAATAATGAATGTGAGGAGTCATCAAGAGATTATTATAGCAGGAGATCTTAGCGGAAGAGAGGGATCAAAACAGGATGATGACGTGATAGGACTACATCGAGAAGATGTGACAAACCATTCTGGAGAGCTTCTTATTGAATTCTGTAAAGAACATCACTTGAAGGTACTCAATGGATTTTACTCGCATAAGAGGATACATAAATACACTTGGGAGAGACCTACGTTAAATCAGAGATCCATTATTGACTACTTTATTATAAAACAAAATCCCAGATGAAAATGAATGACTGCCGTGTGAAAAGAGGACCGAATTGTGGATCCGACCTTTTTTGAGAGCAAAAAAGTAGTCAGATAGAGTGTAAATTAGGTGGAGCAGGAACAACTGAAGAATGGAAGACAATAGGGATTATGAAGGCGGAAAACAGCTATCACAAATTTCAACTGGTCAGTATGGATACTTGAGAAAAGCATTATCAGAGTTTGCTGACGGAGAATCGTGATTACCACATAGAGCACTTTGAGCAGAGGGATCAGAGAACTGAATATGAAGGTCCTATGATAACGCGGGAAGAAACCACAAAAAATGTTCAATTGATGAAAAATGAAAAAGCACCGGGGCCTGGAGGTATTTCTATAGAACTAATGATATATGGAGGAAAGTAAATTATAAGTAGAAGTACAAATTTATTCAACAACTGTTCAAAATCTGTACAGACGCTCAAGGAATGGAAGAAAGCCAGGATAACTTCAATTTTTAAGAAGGGAAACAGAAGGACCCAGCTTGCTACAGAGGACTGAGTGTTACTTGCAGTATACCTAAGTCGACTGTTTGGAAGAATTCTACAAGAAAGAGTGAGGCAAGAAACTAGAAATCTGATAAGCGAAGAACAAAGTGGTTTCATACCAGGTCGATCTTGGGAAGATAATCTTTTTTCCCTCCAGCAGATCTTGGAAAATAAAGTTGCAACGGGACTGGAGGTACATCTCGCCTTTATTGATCTCGAGAAGGCCTACGATTCGGTGCCGCAAAAGAAGTTATGGGAGGCTCTCAGACGAACCAACCTGAACAAATCATCTTCAGGATATGTTGAGGGAACTTTATAGAGAAAATTTAACCTATGGGAAAAATGGAGAATCGATATCCAGGTCCATAAAGGGAACAAAAGGGCTTCGCCAGGGATGTAGTTTGTCACCTGTTCTGTTTAATTTGTATCTGGAGGTAGTGTTGCGGGAATGGAAGAGAAGCTGTGCCGGGTAGGGCATACCAATAAATGAAACAAACCTCTTCACACTTAATTTCACCGACGATCAGGAAGCGTTGGCACAAGACTCATACGATCTAGAATTTATGTTGAAAAGGCTGTATAGCGAACACAAAAATTGGGGACTTCAGGTAAGTTTGAAGAAGACAGAATACTGACGCACAGTATGAAGAGCATCTCACAGAAGAAGTCAAGGTTCAACAAGTAAAAGAGTTCAAATACCTCGGAGTTATTGTGGACCAAAATGGAATAGGAGAAAAAGAAATCAAGAATAGAATCCAGAAACGCAGGAAAGTTATTGGATGCCTGAATTCATTATGGTGGGATAAGAATATCTCTAAACGTGTCAAAAAAAGAATTGGCGAAACAATGGTGGAATCTGTTCTTTGTTATGGGAGAGAAATATGGATACCCAATGCTGAAATGAAGCGTAGAATACTGGCAGTGGAGATGGATTACTTAAGACGAGGAGCTAGAATATCTACACAGCATATTCCGAATGAGGTGACCCGAGGAGAAATGAATGCCGAAAGAACTGTTGTGGAAAGAATCGAGGAACGGAGTCTTCGCTGGTTTGGACATCTTATGTGAATGCCTGAGGAGAGATGCCTAAGAGACATTTCAACTGGAAATCACCAAGAAAGAGAAAAGGTGGAAGACCGAGAAGATCATGGAATGAGGGAGTCAGGAATGCCATAGACCAACGAGGCTTAGAGGAGGAGATGACACAGGATAGGCACGCTTGGAGGAAGGGATTGAGCGGACGGCTAATAGCTGTATAGGATAAAATATGTTTTATTAACTTTTTTCTGTATTTATCTTGCTCTATATAAATATAAATAAACACTCATGGTTTTCCATGCGGATGAGTATAGCCGAAAGTATTACACCTCGTACCAGCTGTGGTTACAGGGGTAATTTGCAAATGGAAAAGAAATCTGCGCCAATGAGCTCTACACTAAGGGCATGGTCGTAATCATTTTCGAATGAAAATTGAAGAATATAAAATATTTTCTGCTTTCTTAAAAACTAATTTTTACCCTGGAAAGGATAGAAGATGACTATGAAAACTCAGGTGGCATAAAAAATGGATTATTGCATAAATAATCATCAAACACCAGTTGCATTCTTAATAATGTCTCGTCAACAATATACAAAATATCGATTTTCATGTTTCAAATCGATCGGGTTGATAAAGTATGAGTTATTGAGAAAACCAAATTTCAGAAGCTTCTAACTGTAGAACTGTTCGACGGATTTGGTCCAACAGCGAATGTGTACAAGATATTTGGTCAACTAAGCTATTCTGCAACTATTTAAACCCTAGCTCATCTCCTTCGGATGATGGGAAGTATACAGCCGGATGGCCCGACATGCTAGAAGTTCGACCCACGATTCTTCTTCAGGAAGTCATATCCACTTGATAGAGACAATTTTCAGCCCGATTTTCGAGAATACTAACCGGTCAAACGATAGCAGAAAAAAGATACCATGTATTGAAGACTTCTAATCACCTTGTTTATTTGATATGATGTTTGATAACGCACATCTGAATCCAAAAGTTAACTTATGTCAAGATTTCCTACAATTTCCTGAAATAATGATATGAAAACTTTCATCCTATAAGTAGTTTCCTCACTTTATAGTCACTCTAGACCATCGAGGTAGAATAGTTATATTATATCTCTATACCTATGACTTAATAAATTAATGAACTGTAGACAAATAGTGTGTGTTGCCATCTAGCGGTCAGCTCGCAACTTTCGTTCCACGTTTCGACAAGGTTTCTAACTAAAAATCAATATAAAGATACTGTAGTCTCGGCGATGCTTTCTACATTGACTTTCTAATTTTTGAGGTTGAGCAGATAACTAGGTGGCAGCACAGCCATCTCCAGAACTTTAGTAGGCCTCAATGGAAGATATATGAGGAATTTAAGGGACTAACACTTGAATATGAAAGAAGAAAGTAGAGAATAAATCTTAGTATGAAGATTTGGAATTTTTCATCGCCTTTCTAAACAGAATAAAGATCGATTTAATTTTCTGAATGAAATTCCGAAGTCACTTTCTCTGAACAACGAATCGAGAAAAACTGTTCAGTGTGAAATTCTAGTTGTCGAAAAATGTTGTTTCTCTTCATAATTCTCATTCTTCTTCATAGTGTTCTGCCCATCCTTCAGTCAGCGACAGAAATTATTGAAATGGATTGCAGAGAACATACCAAGTACAAGATCTCCGTCATCTAAAACACTAGAAGGTGGCATACCAGATTTATGGAAAGATGGATCCATATTGTGTACCCTCATAAACATGGCCATTCCAGGTGCTTGTCAAAATCCCCCCAAACATTGGAAGAAGCCTCCTACGCACGCTCAGGCATTGGCTTATAAATACCTTGGAGTTATACCGGTAAGTTTTTTTATCTCAAGACATATCTATTATAAGAAATCATAATCAATAAGAAATTTCTCTCAGCAAAATTCAAGTAAACTTAAGAATAGATATCTTTATGAGACAATAAAATAAAGATTGAAACGAACTGGTAAAGCAAAAGTCCTGAACAACCAAATATCTAGAACATCTAAAAACCTAACGAATCGCAAAATATGAAAAGTGTAAATCAACTTAAGAAGTTTTATCGACAAAAATGATTTTCTTTCCCTTAGGAGATTCGAAGGTAGTGTAGACTTGGGCACCTTCAGGCCATCAAGAAAAAGCAAGTTGGCAATGGTTTATTTCAGAAGTATTTGCCATAAAGCACATGAGAATTCCTTCACCAAAGGATTTTTCATACATGTCGATTCTAGCATTTCTGTCTACACCAGAGAAGCTTCAAATGTGATAACGCACATCTTAACTTATGTCAAGATTTCCTACAATTTCTACTGAAATAATGATATGAAAACTTTCATCCTATAAGTAGTTTCCTAACTTTATAGTCACTCTAGACTATCGAGGTAGAATAGTTATATTATATCTCTATACCTATGACTTAATAAATTAATGAACTGTAGACAAATAGTGTGTGTTGCCATCTAGCGGTCAGCTCGCAACTTTCGTTCCACGTTTCGACCAGGTTTCTAACTAAAAATCAATATAAAGATACTGTAGTCTCGGCGATGCTTTCTACATTGACTTTCTAATTTTGAGGTTGAGCAGATAACTAGGTGGCAGCACAGCCATCTCCAGAACTTTAGTAGGCCTCAATGGAAGATATATGAGGAATTTAAGGGACTAACACTTGAATATGAAAGAAGAAAGTAGAGAATAAATCTTAGTATGAAGATTTGGAATTTTTCATCGCCTTTCTAAACAGAATAAAGATCGATTTAATTTTCTGAATGAAATTCAGAAGTCACTCTGAACAACGAATCGAGAAAAACTGTTCAGTGTGAAATTCTAGTTGTCGAAAAATAGTGTTTCTCTTCATAATTCTCATTCTTCTTCATAGTGTTCTGCCCATCCTTCAGTCAGCGACAGAAATTATTGAAATGGATTGCAGAGAACATACCAAGTACAAGATCTCCGTCATCTAAAACACTAGAAGGTGGCATACCAGATTTATGGAAAGATGGATCCATATTGTGTACCCTCATAAACATGGCCATTCCAGGTGCTTGTCAAAATCCCCCCAAACATTGGAAGAAGCCTCCTACGCACGCTCAGGCATTGGCATATAAATACCTTGGAGTTATACCGGTAAGTTTTTTTATCTCAAGACATATCTATTATAAGAAATCATAATCAATAAGAAATTTCTCTCAGCAAAATTCAAGTAAACTTAAGAATAGATATCTTTATGAGACAATAAAATAAAGATTGAAACGAACTGGTAAAGCAAAAGTCTTGAACAACCAAATATCTAGAACATCTAAAAACCTAACGAATCGCAAAATATGAAAAGTGTAAATCAACTTAAGAAGTTTTATCGACAAAAATGATTTTCTTTCCCTTAGGAGATTCGAAGGTAGTGTTCAAGTGTAGACTTGGGCACCTTCAGGCCATCAAGAAAAAGCAAGTTGGCAATGGTTTATTTCAGAAGTATTTGCCATAAAGCACATGAGAATTCCTTCACCAAAGGATTTTTCATACATGTCGATTCTAGCATTTCTGTCTACACCAGAGAAGCTTCAAATGTTGTTGCAAGAGTAGATCCTACATTAACTCCATAGAATCTATTTTAAAGGCACTCGTAGCATTTTTATATAAAATAAGCAAGTTTTTGATATTTGTAGGGTTCCATATTTGCTTTTCTCTCTGACTCGATGAATCTTCGGTTATCATGGTTCATACACTATTCTTTATAACCATTGCAGCACTCGTGAGTTAAATCTCTAGATTTTTATAAGAGCTACTCATTTGACGTCATGCCTTCATTGAAGATATTCGGTACCATTTATTTAATGCATATATGTGATCATTCAACACTATACTACATCGTCCAATGAAATCGCTCAATTTTTGAAAACGGACCAATAGAAACAAACTGTATCTGAAAACACTCAACCTCACAGTGTTTTCACTTTAAGAAATTTGTTTTTATCAAATGCCTAGTTTGCATAGAATATTAATACGTCCGGATAGCTTTGGCCGTTGGTGGAAGTAGAGGTCGTCATGGTTGCGATAAACAAGCAGTTGTTAGCGATAACTTCAACAGCACATTTGGCAGTTCTGTCAGTTTATTTTCGTATTTTACCATAAAGTAGATAAAAATGAAACGTTTTGGGAATCGTAATATTACTTCAATTGAGGAAAGTGTGAAGAAAAGTGTGCCGCTTAATACAGTGAAGTCAAGATCCTACATTTGGAAACAATTTGAAGAATTCTGTGCTGCCCGGGAATACCTTGTAAATGAAAAAACAAGTTTGTCAGAGCTCAGTAATATTATGCTAGACTGGGCTTTCAATATGAAGAAAAGATGGATCAGACTACAAGGAAAGTGCCGTAAAAACCTTGTGGAATAATACTGCCAAACAGCAGCAGGAAAAATTCTATTCCGAATGGGGCGTTAGATCCGATCCATTCACAGACGTGGCTTTTAAAACGGCGTGGGATGCACGAGATGCCAAAAGGCGTATTTTGCAAGTGAACCCTGAGAAAAGAAAAGTTAGTGCCAAGGCGCCATCTTTGGACCAACACAAAAAGATGGTCAACTTATGTAAAGAAGATAATCCAGACGGTTTGAACAGAAAATTTTATTTTATTGCTGCATTGGAGCTTGCTTGGCGCGGAGGAGAGGGTTCATCATGCCTAATTTCGCATTTCCAATTCGAAATTGAAAACGATGGTAATCCCACGGGCCGAATTGCCTACAATCCGATATTTTCTAAAACAAGACAAGGTAGTGCCCAAAAATGTGCGGAAACGAAATGGCTGACTCCCAATATTGAAGAAGATATTTGCCCGGTGAGGTTATATAAGCTACTTGTATCCAAAAGAACTGCAAACATAACCACTGAAAGACTATTTCTTACTCCACATAAGAATTGGAAATATGGTTCATGGTTCGAAAACTCCCCAGTCGGTCCCAATACGATAGCTAAATGGACAAAAGAATCGGCAGAACTCATTGGCATCAACACAACCAAGTCGAAGATAACCAACCACTCGCATCGAGCTACTGCTGTCAGCCAATTAGCCAAAGCAGGGATTAGCGAGGAACAGCTGATAAAGATAACAGGCCATTCTTCTGCAGCGTCAGTGAAACCGTATCTCCAACTGGACCAACAACATCACAAAAAAAAATAATCACAGCCATAAGGAATGAAAAAAATGTCCTTCAAGAAACAACATCAGTATCTACTTCATCATTCGAAAATATTGCTCTTAATATGTATAATAATTGTACTATCGATAATTATTATTTTGAGAATAAAGATGAATAATTTGTTGTTATGCTTCTATCTGGTTATTTTTGAATAAAAAACTATTTTTATTTCGTTTGATTTATATTGTTGAATGATCTTTCCAAATACCACACGAGATTCGAATTTTTTTTGAGAACACTCTGTCGTTTTTTGAAAATTATACAAATTTCACTCAACAAAGTGATAGCGAAAAACCACTCGCCTTCGGCTAGTGGTATTTTAAGGATAACTTTGTTTCGTGAAATTTAAACGCATAATTCCCAAAAAACAAGAGTGTTCTCAAAAAATTCTCACCTCTAGTAGTATTACCCTTGAAAACTTACGGTTATTCTGCACTGTCATGTTTCCTGATACCCTTCTTTGTTGTAGGTCTTCAATGAAGCTGATTTCGAAAACCCTTTCGACCCAACACAAGAAAGAAAGTTTCTCCTTTATCTCCAGGAGCTTCAGCAGGCTGTCAAGTCTAAGGTTACTAAAGAACTACCCAATAAATTCTCGCAAATATACCTGGCAAAGGGCATGGGTCTGTACAATGGCATGCAGCACAAAAAATCAACATTTTATATTTATTCGAACAGCACAAGTCAAACCTACTGCAACAACGTCTTAGTGTATATAAGAGGTCCTTATGGAACACAAGGAACAGCTACTGTACCAGCATTTTACAACCGAACATCTTTCTCTCCTTTGAACTCCCTACACAGACAATATAGATCTTTGGATGGCATAATTCTGAAGAGGCAACCAAGAAAATCATTTCTGATGTCTATTGCTTCAGACATATCATCTTTAGTAAATCGGAAGCAAATATCTAACGATATACCAGTTCATATAGAAATGGAAACGAATCGAGCTAAGGTTGTGTATATTCCGATAAATGATGGTGTTTATGAAATTGACCTCATCACCAATGGAGAACTACTCGTCAATTCTCCTTACATAGTGAGTGTCAGCGAAAATCACTCAGATATTAGAGAAACACTTGATCCAACAGAAGATATATTCCATGAATTACCCACTATAAAAAAGCGGAGAATTGTAGCAAGATACATCGATTGCATAGACGAAAAGATTCAACTCGACAACGAAGATAGCGATGTTTTATCAACTACAGACGAGTCAGGATTCGATAGTTTTTTAGAATCTAGTATACCAGATCTGCCTGAGGCCCAAAAAGAAGAAAACGGTAATGACTTATCTGTTGAACCTGCAGAAAATCTGACGATGAATAGCATTAGTAAAAGTGTAAGTTTTGCAGAGTGCAACCCTTTACCATCTTCCAACGTAATCCAACAATCCGAGGATGAAATTCTATCAGATATGAAACTGCAAAATCCTTCTGACACTGACGTATCACTTGACCCGATTGATTTTTTTGAAGTAGCTACTGAAGAATCCTCAAGGAGATTCGATAGTTATGCCAAATTAGAAACAAGGAAAGTACCGGAGGACAATTCAAAGGACTTTATTGATAGTTCTAGTGTAACCTCTGAAGTTAAGGTATCTCATCTGACAAAAGCAGATTTAAATGCAGTAGAGCGAATTCAAAAACGTCCAACTTCAATAGTAACACCTTTTTTGATATCACAAAATGCTGAAGACATCATGAACGAAGTTAATGCTTCAGAAGGAACAGGAGAAAGGTATTTAAAGCATGTAGATGTTGCTAGTCGCATTAGCTATCAAACGAATGTAGGAATAACAGAAGAAACTGTTCACCAGAACGGATTGAGAAAAAACAACTATGTTGATCATCTCAAAGCAATACTAATTGACAAATTCTCAGAATCAAACGATGCTAAAACAATAAAAAATATCGTGAATACCAGTAATAAATTGAAAGGTATGTGGAATCCTGATCGCCATGACGAAAATAATAATTATTTTGAAAAGAGATCCCTCAGTGATACTTCTCCAGTATGCTATAATCATATTGCCCCAGAAGTAGAAGAAGCTAACTGCACAAATCCCAAGTTCGTCTCGGTAGCTGAAAGAAGAAAACTTTTGAGTAGACAAAGCTGTTTCTCACTTCCAAGCTCTAATAACACTTCGTTTTCCGAAAAGGAAAATGGAGATGTTTCAAAGAGTTTCGATGAGAACTATAGTCTCAGAGTTTTGAGTGTTATAGACACCTTAAGAAACTCAGCCAATCCCTGCTTAAATAGGACCATATCTAGTAGCACCCCAAATATTACCACTGCAAGTCAAAGCTCAATTAGAAGTACCTCTGAGGGAAATGAGGAAATCAGAACGTCATATACTGAGATAAGAGATTACTGGTTGAATTTATCGTGTAGCTCTATTAATTCAGAAAAAAAATACAGAAAAAATGATATCGAACAAACGCAACAAAAATTTAGGGCGATATCTAACGAAAAATATAAATCTGCTGAGGATATTTCATCAATTTCCAGATTGAATTTCAGTAGAAAACTCGCGAAATGTATGTCCCTCAATCAGAAAGACTTTCAGTCTATTGAATTTGTAAGTTTGGAGGAACGTAAGAAGAGGCTTTTACAAAATCAGTATGAAACAGAGAAGATGACGCCTTGGTTCTCGAAGAGAAATAAATTTTCTGCTACAAAAAGCACAGAAACCTTGGTTGTTCAGGAGAAGCAGGAGAAAGACTCACGTAGGAGTTTAAGAAATGAAAGTGAGTATATATTTGTTTTTTCAATTGTGGGTTTCGCACCACAAGATTCAATTGATGGTCATACAGGGTCAGTACAATAACCCACCGGGTAAAGTCACTAGCAATGCAGAAGCACCGCTCTACTATGCTTATAGTTACTAGTATGAACTTCTCCTAAGATCTTGGGACAATATAGTCATCCAACTCTAAGAGTGTAGAATTATTCATAACATTTTTTTCTCAGGCCTACGAATAGAAAACCGCCGATTAACCATAGGTTACTCTAGCGTTTCAAATCGGTCGACAAGTACCAACAGAAACGTTACATAGTCAGCTGAGGCATCAGTCAACAACTCTACATGTGTTTTTACTATGCTTTGTTTTGTTTGTAGGCGAAAATGGCGAAATTCGAGCCGAGCAAGCATCATTTGCGGGAAGTGTTACTTTTCGCATTTCATTCGAAAAAAAAATACAGCTCAGGCGCGTCAAATAATTGTAAAAACTTATGATGAATGTTGTATTAGTGAGAGAACGTGTCGGGAATGGTTTCATATGTTCAAAAATTGCGAATATGACGTGGAAGACAAAAAACGTGGACCCGTGAAAAACTTCCAGGGTGCAGATTTGGAGATTTTGCTGGATGAAGATTCTTGAAGGATGCAACAGGAACTTGCAAATTTTTTAGGCGTGACTCAGCAAGCGGTTTCTCATCGCTTAAAATGCTAAGGAATGATCCAGAAACGGAGACATTGGGTGCTGTACGAGCTGAAGCTGAGGGACATCGAACAGCGCCTTTTCACGTGGGAACAACTTCTCCAACGGCAAAACAGAAAGGGTTTTTTGCATCGGTTATCAAAAGTGGATGCACCTCTACATCTACTCTTCTTCGTGTTATACAACATAGATTTTATTATTTTGTGTTATATTTTACATACAAAGGTCATGTACCGTTAATTAATTAATAAATAAATAAATAAAAAAAACGCCCGCAATACATGGAAAGACAACGCTCGGCCACATGTTTCCAAGGTCGTGAAAACATACCTAGAAACATTGAAATGGGACATCCTTCCCCTTCCTCCGTACTGTCCTGACATCGCCCCTTCTAATTTCTACCTATTCCGATTGATGACGCATGACCTCGCCGACCAGCATTTTTGTTCTTACGAAGAGGCCCAAAAATCGATTCGTCGATCGCGACTAAAGACAATTTTTTCTACGAGGAATTCAGAAGCTGCCACAAATGGGAGAAAGTTGTGGCTAGCGATAGAAAAATTTTGAAGAATGAGTATGTAACGAGTTTTTTATAATAAAACCTCAGATTTTGAAGTAAATCGGCGGTTTTCTATTTGTACACCTTTGTAATTATATATTATATATACCTTATAACATATTATTTAATATTTTATAAATAATTAATAATCATACTATAATTTTTTATTTTAGGATAAATTAACGTTATTTCCTAATATTTATATAAGATTAAAAAATAATATATCTCTTTCCGTTGGTCATTTTCAAAAAATAATGATTTTCATTCTTAAAAATATACTTCCAACGGAGCCAATGAATGAATGAACACATCGAAATGAAATAAATAAATCCCAAACTCATTTAAGCGCTACCTACTCTTGATAATAAAAAGACTCTTCGCGAAATTTTTATCTAGTGTTTATTTTTTCTAGCACATACGATGGAAACAGAAAAAAACATCATCCGAGATGAACAGAAAGCTTCGAAATCGTCCACACAGTTCAAAAGGGCGTTTAACTTCTTCAAGAATCTCGAAAAATCAGATTCCAATAAGAGGAAACAACCATTCAAATCTAAACCTCAGATAAAACGAAGATTTTCATTAGATTCCTTCCAAACAAGAAAGGAAAAAGAAAAAATTGGTGGGAGTTTGAGTTTACCGAAAACTAATGAAAAATTCTCAATTTCAAGGATTTACAGCGATATTGTGGAAAATAAAAGGGGCAGTTTTAAGGGAACACCGAATAAAGAAGCTCTTTTGGGCTCCCTCACATCTCTGACCAATACAAGCAATGATCTTCCAAACTGTTCAGAAGATACTATAAAATACAGTATTTTCGTTAACAAAACGAAATCAAGAAAACGAAAAAGTTTGAAATCAATATTTAATGTTCTTTATTGAGTATTTGACATTATTGTGACTTTTGAGTTAAATATATTTTTTATTTATTGAACAGAGTTTTTCATTTATCCACACCATCACGATAATGAAACTGTAATGCCATCAACAAAAAAATGAATGAAAAATGAAAATATATTATCCAAAATGGCTTTATTCAATAAATTGTTTATTTTCTCAAAGTTGTCAGACAAAGTTGACTATGATAAAAATATTATTCTTTGAATTCACACCCCTATTAATTTATTCCTTATTACAATATCCATGATCATTAAAATTCCTTCTGTAATAATTATTTAATAATCTACATTTTCTTTGATGAGCTCAAAAAGAGTCGAATTTTATTCATTGCACTTTGTTCTGTAGTCATACACTATTACTACATCAAATATGAATTACAATATTCCATAATTAACCATCACTGAGCTGATGAAAGAATGAAATTCTGAGTTGTCAAAAAAAACTCGGACAAAATGATTTACAGAAATGGTTTTTCATTAAATAGTGTTACATCAAGATAATCAGATAATTCTATAGTAGAGTAAGGGTATGCAACATATTGTTGTTTGTATAACTCACCTAGACAAATTAATAAACTTGCAGGTACGTCGATGCCAGTTACTACCACTTGTTTTGATAAAGAAAAAAAAAATCAGCTTTGCCATGTTTTATTGCGAACACGGGTATAGCGGAATATCTGCGAAGCATTTGATTCTAATGGAGGTTTGCGAATTTTAAAGATTGAAAATTGAATGCCACAATTTTTTTGCAGACAATCCTATATCAATGTGATCGTATTAAAATAGAGCTTAGGCTGATACAAATTGTTTCTATTATCACAACAACTGGAATAACTGGTTTTGATTTACCTGTTCATATCTGTCAAGTTTGTCCAGGTGAATTATGATAACTCTACTTATACACATGGTAAGTATATGTATTTTACTACAAGTATATCATAAAGTTTTTTCAATATCTTAAATTTAAATACTGAATAATTTCTTTGCAAATAGCTGCAAATATTATGTCAAATTTTTTTTACAAACCATTTCTTATATATTGTTGGGTATACAAAATTTTTCTTAAAATATTAAATTATTGGTCTATAAGTACGAGTAAAAGATTTGTTGCATTATTCAATGAATAATCATTGTTTTTGAAATAATGGCTGCAAAAACAATGATAGATGATGGTTATTGCCCAAACAATAATTCTATATGACTTCCATCATCAACAATTTCTCATCAACTAAACTAAAAGTAATGATTACAACATTCAATGAAAATAAGTTGAAACCTAATACTGAATTATCTATTTAAATTATTTTATAGATACTCTATTATGATAAATTTATTTGATCGTTATTTTCATCATTTAATTGAACCCTTAGGTACTTTCTTTTCAGAAAAGGAGAAATATTATATAATATTATCATAGCAAAAGAAATGAAAGTGCACCAAATAATAAACGATTTGAACTGATTAATCGCTTCAACGACCTTAGATGAATCATTCATTTTGTCTGACTCAATAAGCTTTTGTGCTTGAAATTTATCAATTATATTAACAGAATTTGCATCATTTTTCTTCATCTCTTCTACAATTTCAGATAATTTTCCCAAAAAAATTCCAAATGTAGAATTTTCGAAATATGCAAATTTTTCAATTTCATTTTTGAAAAATTCTGACAAAGGTTCTACAAGAGTAGTTGAAGTGTTATGTTCCTCACTATCTTCTAGTTTTTTAACTATAATATACAATTCATTCAAAAAATTTCCAAGGGATTCATTCTCAAACTTCAAGAACTCTTCAACCTGAACCCTCAAACTGTCAGAAAAACCATTGGTCAGATTTTCATGTAAAAATTGAATAGTATTGTTGAGATCCGTTAGTTCTATTTCTGGTTTATTTGGAGGGCTAAAATTTTTGAAAAACTTGTAAAAAAAAGTTTTTTTGAAGTCTTTCTGAAAAAAATATTCAAGTTCTGAAGTGACATCAGATTTAACTGATTTTGGTGGTTCATTGTCATTATCATGGCAGGAAATACCGTTAACATTTTCTGATGATTCCGTTTTTCCTGTATTAATCAAGATATTTTTGTAAGGAGACTCTGACAAAAGCTTTGCAACAGAGATACAACTTAAATTATTACCATCGATATCAATGAAAATTGTTGTTCTCCTGGAGTAGTATCTTTCAAAATTTAATGTTCTAATCTGATTTGACCTCAAATCGATGTAAAAATGTCGGCTATCAATTGAACTACCATTCATCCAAAAAGGAAATATATAAAGCGATAACATTTCTATTTTATTAGACTTCAAATATATTTCTTTCAAACTCCTCAAATTGTTGAATACCCCTGATGGCAAATATTCCAATCTGTTAAGCGAAATATTTAAAACTTCAAGTTTCTCCAAACCAAAAAATACACCTGACTCAATAAAATCTATACTATTTTCTGAAAGATCTAACAAAGTTAAATTTGATAAATAGTGGAATACCTTTTTCTCTAAAAACGAAATGTTATTATTTGTCAAACGTAGTTCTTTTAACATTGTCGTGAATGTGAATATTTTTGAATGGATGACGTTCATTTGGATACCAGATATATCCATATATTCAAGATTTTCGAAATATTTAAAACATTCAAACGGGATGCGTTTCAAAGAATTAAATGATAAATCAATCTTCTCCAGTTTTTTTGAAGACTGAAGGGTGCATATATCTAAACTTTGAATTTTGTTATTCCCAATTGATAACTGTTTGAGACTTGTTGGTAAGTACGTGCCGTTCAAGAATTCAATTTTATTATAACTGAGATATAAATTATTAAGAATTGATGATTTTAAACATTCAGGAATTCTTGATAACAAATTATTATTGACATTTAAATCGGTGAGATTCGGTAATGAGACACAAAAATCATCATTGATGGTTGTCAACAAATTGTTCGATATATCAAAATATCTGAGTGAAAAGTGTTGAAATAAGTTATCTGGAAAATTAGTAATCCTATTGCAGCTTAGATTCAATTCCTCTATATTAACTGATCCATGAAAAGCTTCATCTTCGATAAGTGATATAGAATTGTGACTCAAATTCAAATATTTCAGGCTGATGAGTGAATTGAAAGTACCCCTTATAATTTTTTTCAGATCATTATATGACAGATCTATAAATCTGATATTAGGAAGATGTGAAAATGCTCCTACTTGGAGTCTCTGAATGTGTAAACCATACATTTGGAGTTCTTGAAGCTCCACAGCATCTAAATGAGTATTTGTTGGGATAACTGATATATTCATGTCTTTGTAGCTGATTTTGATGCAACGTGAACACCAGATAATTGAGTTTGTGAAACTGTCAGAGTCAATACAGATTGTTTGATTCAATTGCTGCGGTGTTATAGGATACTTCGCTATGTTTCCATTGTGATTTCTTATATCTGGATCTAGATAGTCATTCTCATCGTCATTATTATTATAATCATCATCATTATTAAATGGACTATACCCAGCTCCCACATTAATGTTTCCTGGTAATACTGGAGGGTTTTCAATAGGTTTCAATACTTCTACAATTTCAAACTTGCAAATTTCTGCATTCATAAGAGGATGGGATGTCCAGAAGAACACGATTATAAGGAGAACTTTTGCCTCTGAATCCATTGTGTTGTTCTGCAAATTTGAAAAATTTCGAATAAGATTAATACAGGCAATTTTTGATATGGAAGGGTGTGTAAAAACTTATGAAGGGCGTATGAAACATAACATTACACACTCGTCTAAGTCACATTAAGTAAACGTCTATTGAGATCTAAAAACATCTTAGTCTAATAAAAAGCATACAGCATATGTCATTTCCTAGACATGATTTAGATTGATATCCATAAATATCCGATATATCCATGAAGAATATATTTCAAAGTTAATCGGCAACGTCTATTATCATCTAATTAACATCTAACTAAATGGATATTTCCGTATAGAAATTATTTGTAGTAGGTACCTATGATTCAGAATTTCTGAACCGATACCAATGAATAGATTGGCGACCTCATTTAGAATTCATTTGCATTTGCCAAATCACCAATCTTTTTCATGTAATTCTTCTAAATTTTTAAGATTCATCTTATTTCTGTTCATAAAAATACATCGGTACCTAACCTTCTTCGATTTTGACATTGTTTTCAAAATTTTTTCAATATTCCAATGACGTAACTTTTTTATTGATTTTTCTACATCATTCAACCCCTTGAAATTCAGAAAATATGTTTTTCTGTTACATATATTACCCCAATTCACTCCAAATTTGTTGAAAAACCTGCCTAAACAATCTTTCAATTCATTGAAAATGACTGTAAATGGTTCTCCTTACAATACCAACAACATCAAAAATGAGAATATGTGTAAAACTGCAAAATAAATAATTTAATTAATCAGATATTGAGCTTGACACTTTTAAAGGTCCTCCAGTTACTGAAGAAAGAAAGCAGTTGTAAGGTGCATTAAATTTTTATTATTTCATTTGAATGTTCTGATGTCTCAAATAAATATTTCTATTTATTATAAGGGTTCGTCGACTCACAGTTGGAGGATAAGTGAATGAATACTATTTATTCTACGCCAAGCTTTTGCAATTTTATTTAATGCATCCTCATGGCTTCTATAAAAGTACAATAATAATAATACAATAAACAATTTTTCTTTTTCGTTTCATAACTTACTAATGAAAGATATCTCAAATTATAGAAAATACATTTTTTATAATATGACGAATCTCTTGTTGCGAAATGCCAATAATTTGAAAAATATAACATTCATTAAGTTATGAAACAAAACAAAAATTTATATTTTGTGTTATTATTATTATACTTTTATAGAAGCCCTGAGGATGCATTGAATAAAAATGCGAAAATGCGTTAAAGGTTTCATTTATCCCCAACTTAAGGTAGACAAACCCTCAAATAGTATTTATTCATTTATATATTAACTGAAGGTAGATACAATCCTATATTTAATTCATATAATTAATACTAATATATAAATATATTAATATATATACTATATATTAATATAGTAGAAGTAAAAGTACCATATAATGATCATACAAAATTCTTCAGATGCCGTATTTCTTAATTTTTCTAATGAAAATTTTACGGAGGTCATCATAATCTAGGCGAATCAAGATTGGCTGAGCTTAGCTAACCAGAGGTATCTTTACTCAAAAAATAAAAAATAAAGATGTGATTTTTATGGTTGAATATTACACTACTTTTATATCTTGTAAATCCTCACCAAATTGATATTACTACTTCATTTGTTTTGGAAAGTCTTTGAGATGACATGATAAATACAAAATTTCGTTGAAAATATCCTGAAATTGTTTTGAAATCAATCAATTATGTTTTATGGTCATGAAAATTTATTTGTCTTTATGAACTCATTTCACTGACCTAGAAAAGGCTATTAACGTAAGAAAATATTCAATAAAGATTTACGTCAAATGTTGAGATCTAGTTGAAACAAGGATACTGAGAATATAACCTTAATTTGACATCTATAGAAAATGTTTGAAATTAATTCGATCATGATATGAATTGAGTTTTAAAGAATTGTATTTCATAGATACATTATGACAATGAATATATCCACTCGTTTAGATAGATCTATAGAGACATTAAAAAACGTTTCTTCATTACATAAACTAGAGTGTTCATAAAACGCATTCTCGACATAAATTTTATCAAGGAATATTCTCTCTATTAGATATCTATAAAAACTGATGAAAAAACGTTTCTTCATTACATAAATAAGAATAAGAGTATTAAAAACACGTATATCAGACATTCATTATACCAATGATTAAACGTTTATTAAACATAAATATTCGTCATAATTTTAGATTCCCTCTATCAAATGACCTCTATCTAGCATCTGAAAAAAATTATGAGAAATACATAAATTAAATGGACATTTAGATATCGTTTTGATAAAACGAATCTTTTGAAATACGACTGTCATTAGATGATCTGGTGAACATCTATTATACATCTCAATTATGTATGTGTGTTACTTGGGATATAATAACTCCCGAATGTCTTAAACCTTATCCTATGAAAATTGAAGCAATTTTACGTTTACCTTTGCTCAAAACAACGACAGAACTAATAGGAATTTTGGGATTGACAGGATATTTCGGAAATTTATAAAAGACTATGCAGATAACTCAAAAGCGTTAACTATTTGTCTGAAGAAGGGAAGAAAAATTATTCATTCCAACGAATTCATGAGTGCATTCAACAAGGGAAAAGAAATATCGAGAATTCCGCCAATATTACAATATCTTGACTTTTCAAAAAAATTCATCGTCAGCACAGATGTTACATGTCACACGTCAAATATAGCAATAGACGCTATCCTATCTCAAGGACCTATTGGATTAGATAGACCAATATGCTACGCTTCAAGGACATTGAACCAATCAGAACAACACGATAGAGAAAGAACTGTTAAGCAAGTTCATGATATGTACAGATCATCGACCCTTAATTTGGCTTGACAAATTAAAGGAACCAAATGCAAAATTACAAAGATGGAAAATAAGGCTTGAAGAGTTCGACTATGAAATCGAATATAAAAAGGTGCAATCCATATGAATGCAGACGCACTATCAAGAATCCAACTGAACGTTTCGGACACCGAATCGCTAATCAATAATGTGGACGAAAATGAAATCGGATAACTACTTGACGAAGTTTCATCAGTTGTAATCACCAAAACAGGAGTCCAATGAAGACACAATAAATTCAATGAACCCAGAGTTAGCAGTTGAATTTATAAGTGTTAGTTAAGTTATTATTTCGGGATTATTATAATTGTTGAATAAATAAATTGGATCGCTAAAAGGTGTATTGATGTGATCACCCTGGGGTACCACAAGAAGTATTCCAAGATGAGGAACTTATCACCCAAGCGATACAATTCCAATATGAAGAAAAATCGAGGAGTTAGTGAAACCATCCCACAACTTCAGCGTAAATTTTCCGCCATGAAAGAACATGTCTCGAAGTACATAGCAAATTGTGAAGTTTGCAAAAGAAATAAATACGAGAGAAATCCACCACAAATTAATATGATGTTAACAGATACTCCATTCCGACCCTTCGAAAAATTACACATTGATATTTACACTTTGGAAAATACTAAATTTTCAACTCTCGTAGATGCTTTCACAAAAGTAGGTCAAGCAATCAAACTAAAATCCAAAAACCTGAACGACATATTTCACACCCTATTGGAATATTTCTCTTATTATGGAACACCATTAAATATTAGTTCAGATAAAGGAATGGAATTCTTCTGTTATGTCATTAAAGAATTATTAGAAATTCACAAAATAAAAATCCATATTACTACAGCACATCATCCAGACTCATGAGGAATCATTGAATGATTTCACTCAACTATTGCGGAGCATTGCAGAATACTGAGATCACAATTTAAAGACCCTGTAGAAATAATCATTAAATATGCAATTATAGGATATAATAACTCATTGCATTCGACAACGAAATTAACACCTTTCGAACATTCTTCAAAAACAAATATTTTCACTTAGGCATGGAGGAGTTACATATAATATTAGAATCCTACAATATGTATGTATTTTACGTTGCTATCCCAGTATATCATATTTCCATGATAGGAATTCACCTAATTAGGAAGGGATGTACTATGCTACCTAAAGACTAGTTCTCTGTTATTTAAGGCATTATTGTTTCCATTGTCGTGACTTTAACATTGTCCGCTTTCTACAATGGTCAAATAAAGTTCTAAAAATTGAAGTTTAGAATCACTGAATGTATGTAGCTCTCGTATGTTAAAACGTTCTGATTACGTATAACCTCAAAGATGTCAAGATTTACGATAGAGCTGTCAGTTGGCAGATTGCCACATTAGGGTTATCGAATTCCGAAATATAAAAGGCAAGCCTGGTACTAGCTATCCAAAATCTTTTCACAGAAGTACATCTTGGTTCAACATCTTAGAAAAAAATAGTTCATTGCAAGTTATCCCATTCTCAACAAAGAAGAAACTAGGCTGGTTTTTTTTTGCACCCTTCAACTCAAACATGAGAATAGGGACAAGTTGGCCATGAACCAAGACAATTATAACTTGAGCGATTCCATCAAATTTCTGGGATCGCATCTTGATAAAAATCTAAATTAGAATAAAAATGTTGAGAAGCTGAGAGTGAGAATTAAATCATCATTACCTCTATGGAATTAGAGAAATATAAAAATATATTAGCAGAGTTGTGATAAAAATAGTAAATCGGGCAACAATTGAATCCAAATGTAGGTCTGGAATAATTTTTTATGGTACATCGAACATAGAGCATCTATTCATCCTACAAAAAGAAAGTAGTGAGAATAATGAATGGTCTTGGATGCATAGATTTCTGCAGAGGCGCCTTCGGGAGTAGCGATCTATCAACAATATTTGCAACATACAAGAGTGCTTTCTAATGAAGAGAAATAGCCAAGTTTCCCAAAAATTTCAAAACAAAAAAACTATCCATGAAACCAGTCGTGTAGACTACATATACCCTAAGTTTACTCTAACAACCAGTCAAAAACAGGTAGAATATACAGGGTGTCCCATAAATACCACGCGGAAGTGATACTGGAGATAGATTGGCCTTAAATCTATCAGATAGCATCTACATGGCTTCAGTAAAAGTCAGCTGGTTTTCGTGTTTTTTTCAAAAATCTCCAGTTCTCGGTCTTATATCGCCTAACATTGCTAGAATATACTTCAAACTCATGTTTTTTTTTTATCTAGGCTATACTGAATAGTTGCTTTAAACAATGAAGTAATAACTTCACCGAGAACTAGAACAAAATTCCTCAAAAATAGACTAACTTCTTGTATTTTATGCCGAAGTTAAGACGTTAACTTAAGTTTGACTGACTGCTGTGAAAAAGAATTATATCAGACTGAATTGAAAATAATCTTAAAAGCTGGTTCATTTCATCCCCCTTTCAAAATGATACAACACTACCAATTTTTTTAAGTCAAAACCTTAGAAATTCTAATTTTGTCGCGAGAGGTGTGCTTAAGCCGAAATAATTAAATATTATTTCAGCCACCGAGATTGAATTCTATCTATTATTTCACGTTATGAAAAATTTTGATTAACATTACGCCAACTGACACTAATTAATGAGCCCGGCATTATAAATGTCAATCGAATATCGTTCTGTGATGGCCATCGTTAAGAGAAAATCACCGTGACTTCATGTCATTTCTCTTGAGTGAATGAAAATAATGATTATATCTTTAGATGGAAAAGAGCTACGACAATGAAATTTGAGGATAAGTAAGATATCGGTCACCTCAATATATTCACGAATTTTTAGTGATATCCGAAAAATATCCTATGAGATAGTGAGTATTGAATAATTTTTTTTTTGGAATATTTTGAAAATTTTCCAGCGTAAAGATTTCTGTGAAATTTTGCAAGTCGTTTTGTTTCAACCTCCCTCATAGATATTTCAAGTATTATCTTGATCGGATGGATATTCTAGTAGTTATGGAGGAAACAAAATTTCAGATGCTCATAACTACTGAACCATCCGACGGATTTGGCCCACTAACGAACTTGACCGAGATATTTGGACAACTAACCTATTCTGAAAATATGAAAACTTTTGCTGATCTCGTTTGGATACTAGAAAGGATACGGCCGGCCGGACAGACTCAACTTTCGCCACGGATTCTCCATCAGGGAGTCGAACACAATTGATTGAGACCACTTTCGGCTTGATATTCCAAAATTACAGACATTTGGGCCAAATGATAGGCTCTCTGTTCGGGTGAGCAAGAGCGCCATAAATTAGAAAAAATGCACAATTATCACCTGTTGCCAAATTACATGTTGCTTGATATTCTTTGCTCGCTACCGTTTAAACTAACCATTATTTTTGCTTTTCCGTCTCTTTTATCTCACTTTCTCTTTCATTGTTTTGTTTGCAGATAAGTAGATAGTAAAAAAAAAATAACAAAAAAAGTTTAGTTATTTAATTTAATATCATTTTACCGCTGGCTCTTATGCATAATCTTTTCAGTCTCCTTAAACTGGTGGCTGATATTTCTCGGGCTGCTTGATTTATGCGCTGGCGCAGTTCTTCTTCTGTCCTAATTGGTTTTGCTTAAAGTTTATCCTTTAAGAATCCCCAGTCACAAAATCTAATGGGTTTAGGTCCGGTGATCGTGGTGACCACAAAATCGGGCCTAGTCGGCCTATCCACCTTGAACGGCATGCGTGGTCATGGTGCGTTCGCACTAAGCGAGCATAGTGTGCTGAGCACCCATCAGTTTGATACCACATCTTCCAGCAGGATAGGTAGGTGATTTTCCAAAAAATCCAAATACATTTCTGCATTCAGTGTGGTAGGGAGTTCAAATAGGCCTACTATTTCACCGTTAAAATCCCGGTCCACAAATTAATCTTAAATTTGTACTGAGACCGCTGTTCTCTTTTCTCAAGAGGGTTCACCAGCTGCCAACTATGGATATTGTGGAGGTTAAGGTAGCCTTCTCTTTTATAGGCTGACTCATCACTCCACAGTACTTTATTGAAAAAATCAGGATCTTCCCTATGCTTTTGTATCATTGTTCGCCAAAACACAACGCGCCTGGCGTAATCGCTGGTTAATAATGTCTGCACCCTTTGAATGTGGTAAGGGTAGTATCGGTGTCGGTTTAGAATTCGTTGCGCAGATGATTTGCGCATTGTATTAATTTCTTTCACTTTTGTTATTTTAGTTTTAACACATCTCTCGTGACAAAGTTAGAATTTCTAAGGTTCTGAATAAAAAAAATTGGTAGTGTTGTATCATTTTAAAAAGGGCTTGAAATGGACAAGGTTTTTAAGATTATTTGTCAATTCAGTCTGATATAATTTTTTTCACAGCAGTCAGTCAAACTAGAGTTTTAACTTCGGCATAAAATACAACAAGTTAGACAATTTTTTGAGTATTTTCTTCTAGTTCTCTAGTTAATTTCTGGATATCCCTAGAAAGCTACAGGGTGATATTCCAGCTTTATGGAAATACTGAGACCATTATAAAATCCATACTTCTTGACGGATATAATTGAAACTTGGGAGGTTATTGGCACATGTTAAGATCGACTCTGAAAGATATCAATTATTCCATTATTCCAGGGCCGGACTCATTAATATTCATTTAAAGTGTTCAGGGTAAAAAAAACACTTTGTATTCCGAATTACAAATACTTGATTCGCTTTTTGGAAAGAAGCTAAATTATGCTTCAATATGTGATATCACTTAAAGTTGTCACATCAACAATTATTCAATTATGAATTTTTGAATTTGGATAAAGTTCGATAAATTGAATTTTCACCATGAAGAGAACTGAAAATCACATGTCTGAATATAAAATGCGAAAGTATTAGTAGAAAATTTTCAAAAAAGTGCAGAGCTTTGATTAGCACATTCCATAACTAAACAATAACAAATGAAAGAAACTAAAATACAGTAATGAGTACCTAATAAAAATGAACATAGGAACGAATGAATTGCTGATTCAATGTTATTTTAGAAGTGATTCGAAATGAAAACCATTAGCTTGTACACATTTCTCTTATTTCTTAAAATATGGCAATAGTTGGTTATTCTGTTCTCTTCACTGGATTTCTTCAGAATATAGGTACCATATCCTTCAATTTTCCCCATATCGAGGAGGCCATGGAATAGGTCCTCCTCGACCTATCCACCTATTTGGATAGGTATTGTCGAGGTTACTTCTAACTTCCAAGCCAAAATGTGGTCCAGCTCCATCATGCTGGAAATAAATTCCTCTAATATTTATTCCTTGTAGCATGCCTGGTAAAATATTCTAGATAATCTAGATAAATCGCACTTGTAAGGCGACTGTCAAAAAAAAGAAGCCCGATCAAATGTTTGTTTATCACAGCGCACCAAACATTCACTGAAAATTTTTGTTGTGATTTTCTCAGTCTTATACTGTGTGGATTATTTTTGGCCCAAATGTGCGAGTTATGTGTAATGAACATACCATCTCTGGTGAATTGAGTCTCATCACTGAATATTGTTCTGTACAAAGTACATTATCGCCAGGTTCCAATCGTTGTACCTATTGTATGTATGTGGAACGTACATATGGTACATATTTTCCTCTTTGATTATTCTGTGCACCTTATGATTCGACAAATGTAATTTTGCACTTACTCTTCTTATACTAGTTGAAGGTTGTGCTTGAATTAATTGGAGTACTTCATCACCTCTTTCTAATTTCCAAATCTGATGACACTATGTTTTCCAGAGTATAGAAATCCGTGTGTTGGTAAGCAATAGCAATGTCTTCAGCATAAACAAACTTTTGAGATGATGTCGTGGGTAAATCACTATAAATTGAAAAGTAAAGGAGCTAAAACTGATCCTTGGGAAGACCGTTTTTCAATGTTTTGAAATTGCTACTCTTATTGTCAATAAAAACACGAAATCTTCTATCAGATAATATATTTTCTAATAATCGTACCATTTTCCCACACTTCAGATGGGAATAGAGTTTGAAAATTAATCCATCTTTCCACACAGTGTCATATGCCGAAGATAAATCAATGAAAGCAGCTCCTGTTTTCAACCTATCATTGAAGCCTGATTCTATGAAAGTTATATAATATATAAATACTTATTGAGCATGGAACCATATAGTTTATTAGATTATGTTAAATGAGAATGTACTTAATTATTGAGACTATTTCAACCCATCTGTATGTTGTACATTTTTTTTAATTGAAATAAAGGAACGATATTATTATTATTATTATTCTCCATGAACTGAAAGTCAGACCGATATCTTCTTCTTGGAAGACGGCCCATCCCAAAATTAGATCCTTCGATAAGGAAACTTCATTAAAAATGCCAATAACTACCTGATATGCTCGATTCCTGATCAACAAGAAGCAAGTGCACATAAATAAAATCCTCACTTACCTCTTGTTGCAGCTGAATGCCTCATTGATATTTTCACTACTTTTAAACTCGACCGGAAAACGAAATCCACAGTGAATTAGAAGAGTCACCAATAGGAAGTGACTATCTCAATTAATTCCATGTGATACTGTAGAGATATAATCCTGATATCTGCAATTTGCAACAATGTATTTGCATTATTTTGCTATTCAATGATATCAAGTTCAAGCACTGACGTCAAGAGCTTTTGCGCGATTTTTCTAGAGTCTTTTCCCGACCTCTGGAACAATGTGATACGAAAACTCGGCCAAGATGAATGAACAACCCATATCCCAACTTCAAAATAACTACTCAAAGTTTCGTTCGATGGTCAAAGTCAGTGCTTTTCTGAATTTTGACAACGTACATTATTTCACTGTAATTGAACCATTTCGATAAATTTTCCCCAAACTGAAATTGCATTAATAGGTCCGACTGATGTCAATAGCACATACAATTCTGACTGATTTTTTGCTATTCTCTTGAGTAAATGAACCAATAATCAAATATTTTGGTGATATAAAGCTACGACTAAGAAATTTGAGAACATATATGATAGCAATAACGTTCAGAAATGCAACCCGTTCTGGTTTTTGGTTGACAGTGAGCAAACGTGGCACAGAGCATTCTCATGGTCATAAGCTATTGCATTATAAAGCCAACATGTTCTTTCGATATGTTTACGATATCAGCTAACACACGCAATTCCACTTATCGATCAGTCAAAACGATCTCGAGGATTTTTTTTATATTTTCCTGCGTTACCACCTCAACGTCAACTGGACATCAACTGCGTTTTGCATCATTGGTGTTTCTATGAGCACATTTGAGGTCTACAAACAAACATTTTATTGTTATATATAAGTAATATTGGTTATTCTTTAATCCAAAAATTATTGGGACTCAGAAATAAAGACTCAATTGCGTTTCATCTGTACACAAAAGAAACAACATTTACAGCTTTTATTCACATATGATTCAATAAACAAAAACTATTCCAATAATCAACTTGTCTTTCACAGAATGGCTAGGAGAAGGAAACTCCTCTGTCATTGAATTGCGGCTTCTCGGTCGATATCACAGAACACTATTATGTCGATATGTTCGATCTATATGCTCAGTCGTTAGGGCGGCAGAATTCAAAATTAAGGAAGGCAATGACTCACAGGGTGTCTTGTTTTCTTTACATCTCCCTCCTTTGGAGAGAATAAATATTCGAGTTAGGATAATTATTCTATGAGTTTATTCACTGGTGTCAATTTTGTTACATGGAAAAGATTTGATTCCTTTTTCTTGTGTCCAGTATCCACTTCATAAATGGAGTTTGAGATTTTCTTTGATATCTGGTACAATTCTTAATTCATCGAGCTTCTTCTTGTTTAATTTATTACCATTTTCCACGTAGACTTGATCTCCAACATTCAGTCTTATTTCGGTTCGGTTTTTATCGAATTCCTTTTTATTGTAATTATGAGATTCAATTGTATTTCTCCTTTGAGGTCATCTTGGGTATATTCTATGTTGAATTTTTTCGGTAGGATATTAAAGTCTTCACCATCCAATAGGTATTTTTGAGTGAACCCTGTGATTGTGTGTTCGGTTTTGTTGTGTGCTTCGACATAGTTTTGAGCTATGGTTGTCCAAGCCCACTTTGTTTTATTCTCATTTACTGCACATCGTATTTCATTGACAAGAGTTTGGTTTAACCTCTCGTTTAGGTCATTAGAAAATGATATATAATTTTTATATTTTGGTCCTTTAAAAATTTTTTTAAATTCTTTGGAGTTTATGCCAGGCTAGTGATCGGTTAAAATCATTTTTATATCATGGTTTTTTAGTACGTTTCTTGTAAATTTTATAAAGTCACGGTAGTTGATGTAAGGATGTACGCATATCTTGTGAAGTGGTCAAACAATAAATGTATGTATTTTTTGGTTGATCGAGATCCACCAAAACCACCGATGGTATCAATAGATATAATTTCAAATGGGTATTTTGCTGGTCCTAAATGTGACATCATTCCATAATTTGATTTTTTATCACAGATTTCTTTTATATTTACAACTAGATTTTTCACTGTGTAAAAAGGTGATATTTTTTTATCATTTGTGTGATTCCAAGATGGCAGTAAGTTTTATGCACATTTTTTATTAGGTTTTTACTAAAATTTTCTGTCAGTATAATTTTTTCTCTTTGATTTTTCTTTTAATATTGCTTCCAGTAGCATTGTTAAATGTTCGATGTGTTCTTCAAGAGTTTCAGAGAATATAAGGATATCGTTTATGAAGTTTACAACAGATTTTGACAATCCATATTTTCTGATAATATTGTTTAGAATTCTTTTAACAGTATTGACCAAAATGCTGAGTTTATATCTAAAGTCGTAAAATATTTGCTATTTACAGATTTTACCATTAGATTCTCAATCAGTGGGAAGAGTTGTGATTGTGGTGTTACAATTTTATTCAGATCTCTGAAGTCATTGCACAACCTTGACTTCCTTCCATCTTCTTTTTTGAATACTAAGGTAACTGGTGCAGCCAATGGACTATACGATTCTTCAATTAGATTTTTTTTCAATACCTTTGATATTTGATATTCTATCTCATTCCTGTCTTGAACTGGGCATCTATATGGACGTTTATGACAATATTTGTCTTCCATAAGATCAATATGTGCTTCGTAATCTTCAACAGAGCGTTTCATCTGTAAACAAAAGAAACAACATTTATAGCTTTTATTCACATATGATTCAATAAACAAAAACTATTCCAATAATCAACTTGTCTTTCACATAATGGCGAGGAGAAGGAAACTCCTCTGTCACAGAGTTCCGGATGCTCGGTCGATATCACAGAACACTATTATGTCCATATGCTCGATCTATGTGCTCAGTCGTTAGGGAGGCAGAATTCAAAATTAAGGAATGCCATGACTCACATATATGGGTGTCCTGTTTTTCTTTACATATATATAATTTTTTTTTCTTTAGAAAATTTAACTTTAAGATTTTAGCTGGGGTTACTGATGAACCTGTGTTGATTTTATGTTGCCAGTAATTATCAAATGGATGTATTCAATTGTGCATCGATTTTTTGTATATGTGCACTTTTAAAGCAAACAGAGCAACAATACTCAGCTGCAGAAAGGACTAAGGCTAGAGATGCTGTGCGAAGAGTGGAAGCATCAGCACCCCAAAATGATCCAGCTAATTTCTGAAGAATTATAAATTATGTTCGATATGACAATCATTGAAAGTTACAGCTAATTTTCTATTCATCATGTTTATTTAGATAAAAACAAGAAATCTCTGTTTTGTTAGGATTGGACAAAATCACCACTCAATAACATAATTCATTAAAATCTTCTAATTAGACGATAGTATGTTTTCCAGAGTATGATAATCCGAATGGTGGTAATCAATAGTAATGTCATCAGCATACAAAAATTTCTGAGATAATGTATGTCATGGGTAAATCACTGAGATATAAATTGAAAAGTAAAGGAGCTAGAACTGATCCTTGAGGAAGACCGTTATTCAATGGGTTGAAATTGGTACTCTTGTTGTCAACAAAAACACGAAATCTTCTATCAGATAACAAATCTTCTAATGATCATATCATTTGCCCAAAATTCAGTTGGGTGTAGAGATTGTAAATTAATCCATCGTTCCACACAGTGCCTAATGCAGAAGATAAATCAATGAAAAAAGCTCCTGTTTTCAACCTATTATTCAAGCCTGTTTCAATGGAAGTTGTAACGCTGAGACCCTGATCTGAACAATTTCTACATTTCCCAAAGCCTCCCTGGAAGTTTTGTAGAGCATTTTCTATGGGAGATTAAATTCTAAAACAATTAATCTTTCTAATATCTAGAAAGGAACAATCAATAAACTGATTGGTCGATAACTATTAGGATCACAAAGATTTTTTCCTCGTTTCAAATTACCTATTACTTTTACCTTACGAAATTCGGAAGGAAAGTTTCCTGAATTCAGAATATTTCTATAGAAAGGCAATAATGATACAAGGCCTATTCCTAAATGTTCGATGGATTCAGGATAAATTCCGTCAAAACCTGCTGCTTTTCGAGTTTTGGTAAACTTAATTGCAACCCTCAATTCATCTATATTGAATGGATGCGACACATGTTCTAAAGTAGGATCTGTTCTCCTGAATATGTGTAATTTTATTCTTCATATTCTTCATTTTAGATTGGGATATATCAACTGATTCAGATGCATAAACTCAGCGATTAATATTGGATCAATTTTTGATGATGATGAGGCAAGGAGAGTAGCTTCACCTAAATTTCTCAATATATCCCATAAACTCCTACTCGAATGTTGAAATTAATTTTTGATACAACACTATCCCATTTCACTTTTCGACTTGTATCGATAGAATTCATAATCCTTTAACATTTATTTACGGATAGTTAATTTTGATAGTCCCTATACAAATTATCGGTTTCTTTGGACCAACCTGGAATATAATCGTTCCGGAAACCTCTTGGAACGAACTTTTTTGCTGCGGTTTTCACAACTTCTATGAATCTGTGACAGTTATCGTGAGTGCGTTCAATCCACTTAATATCACTGTCTACTTTCTTGGCAAATACAATCCAATTGGCTTTCTTGAAATTCCAACGAGGTCTTTTCAAACATGCAGCATATTGAATTAGACTTCTTAAGGTCAACAGAAATGGAGTATGTTGGCTATGAAGAAAATAATAGAATTTTTCGTTTTAGAGGAAGCGCTTTGGAAGTATTGTCACAAGACACATGGCAGAAATCAGGATTGTAGCCTCTATTCTATCTACAGAAAGAAGAAGGCACATCTTATCCATCAAAAATCAAATAGAAATAGAAATTATTATCTTCCATCCAGTCAGCTAAAGCTATTCCACTTCTATCATTTTTATTATAACCACACATTACATGGTGAGAATTGAAATCACCGCCATAAATAGAAGGAAGAAGAAGATTTATAATCAAATTTTTTGGCCAAATAGTATTCGGAGGTTTATAAATATTAACGATAGAAATATTACAAAATTTGAAAGAGATAAAGATATCACCCTCAAACTAGCCTTTCGGATCAACTCTATATAGTGAACTAAAGATATTTTAACATAACAAGCTAAGCAGTAAATTTTACTAAAGACCAATGAAAACATAACTTTTTATAGTTCCTCTATCACGAAAAGTCCGCATGCGTCTCTTGAAGGAGAATAATATCCGCACCATAAGTCCTCTGCTAATTCAGAATTATAATCACCATTGTCCTTAGCAATACCATATATATATTCACTGTAAAAAATAAATTCTGCGCTCAAACTCCTCAGGAGTTTGAGGATTTTTTTTTTCAATCAAACCATTTTAATTTGAATTAATCTAAAATTGATTACGCCAAATGAACTATTTTTTTGATTAAAACAACCTAGTTGATTATAAAGAACAGCTAAAACATTCGCCTGAAACTTTTTACATTTCAGCGAAATGAAAGAAACAACTGATTCAACATAAACATACAATTACAAGAAATTGTTTATGCACTTGTCTCAATATCCATAATTGATTGATACAAATACATTATTCTAAATAGGTTTTAACGAAACCATTCGTTCGTTTCATTTTTATTTGTTCAATAGAACGAAGGTACGGTTGTCGTAAATTCTGTCAGTTGATGCAACGACTACAGTTTCTTGAGACAAGAATCTCGTGAGATTATATTATTCGCCTCATTTACTTGAAGAAAACTATAAATATTTGAATAAAATTGAACATATAATTGTTGCAATATGAAGTGACATTTGTAAAAAAATATTGCGTAATTGATTTAATAAAACGAATTAATTGTAGCAATTTTTTTATATTGGCTGCAATTATTATAAATCAAAACTCTATCTCTTTTATATTAAATATATCCCATTTAAATGCAATTATTTGTGCATTTTACTCACAATATTGTTGTATCCGGTGATAAAGATGACATAGAATACATGATGAGCAAGCTAATTGAAGAATCCGAGAAGTGGGGCTTAAATGTCAACTTAGAAAACCAAATATCTTTGTGTTGGTGGAAAACCGGGTGATCTGGTATTGGATGATGACAGGGTGAGATGATAACCCACTGCCTGGACTATAGCTTTTGTAGCGGCACTCTGTCAGCGGCAGGGAGTGTATAGAGATCTCTTGGCGGCACTCTATATATAGAGGTTTGCGCTCAAGTTTCACACCGACTAGGTACTAGGTGCCGGGTTCAACTCCCGGCGGCTCCCTCAAAACTTCTAACCCCTGCGTCTATGGCATGGCGCACACAAGCCATACTGATGAGTCCAAATGAGTGCGCCAGGGACGAAACGCATAAGTAGGGATAAATTCCTTCGATTCTACATTGGTGACCCCGACGTGATGGGAACGGTTGTCTTTACGACGTGTCTTGGAAAAGCAGACGGTTGACGCTTGAGGTATACTCGCTCCCTCTCTGCAACTACCAACGAAGCTCTAGACGCCTTTCCCATTCCGTACAATATTCATGGTCTGCCGCGGTATTGCGGTATTTGTTAATATAAAGAGAAATTATTGTTCTGTGAAGAAAAATAATGATTACATACAAATGTTTTTTTTTGTTTTATCAAATTATTCCTTTGCTAGTGTCAAAAACCCTTCAATTTAGCTCAAATCAATCAGTTTCTTAACCCAAGAAACTTTCACTTGACATAAGAGATATTATCATTTTTATCGACTGAATTCTCGACCCATTCAACTAAGATCCTTTAAATCAACTACAAATCGAGTTTCAGTGAAATGTAATATTTATTTACATGAAACCAAAATTTTTATTCTACGAAAAGTATCAATAGTTACATACTAATTAATATTACCGTTGGATCAAATTTTTTACCACCTGAGTCAAAAACTCTGAGCTTGGTTGAAACTTATCAGTTTCTTAACTCAAGAAACTTTTATTTAGAGTAAACGCCATTCTCAACCGTAGAAGGCGGTAGGGTCAAAGTACTTTATGCATTTGGCTGTATTCAAACGTACGGAGTACTTGAGACAAATTAATATGGTTTGAGATGAGGAACTATTTTTTACAGTGTTCAAATTCAATACAGAAAATTTGTCGCTAATCTGCAAGGAGGATTCTGCGATTATATGATGATAATTAAAATCAAATCCGTGGAATAGTTCAGCAGTTATAAGCATCTGAAATATCTATCTGATCGATTCGTAACGCGAAAATCAATTGAATAACTTTGATAGAAATAAATTGGCCCAATAGCATGAAAATCGAAAAATGTCATAAAATGTTTTCGAAATTATTCAACATCTCGTTACATAATGATCATGATTTTTGCATCTATGAAGGAGATTGCTTTGATGCTTTTCGCATTATTGAAGATTTTACATTCGATGCAATAGTAGAACTTCATGGAATTAAGTTTCAGATGGGTATTTTTTTCTTATGTGTTTCAATGAATGATAATGGTAAACATCAAAAGGGAGGTTTTTAAAATCGTTATTTCTGATTATATATGGATCATCTCCTCAGTGTTTGTTAACATTCTTTCATATCAAAAATACCTTGGAATTAATGGTATTATGAATGTGAAGATGAGTAAAGAAATCCATTTTTATGTAACTTTCAATTCACTGCTGTTGAAAGAAGATATCGATTGTGCCTCGCAATTTTGCTGACATATCCAGAACTGAACGAAAAGTTTACGATAAAGAGACTTCCTTCGATAAATGTCATTAGTTTTGAAATCATCGTGGACTGTATCACTGAGTACAAAGATTTAGCTCTTGTTTTACATCAGTGATGTGTGGGAATTTTTCAATGAATTAATTTATAGAGATTAAAGCAAAAATTTTGTGTCGTCATTAAGAAGAGGTGAGTCAACTGCTTCAGTTCCAATATTAGATTACCAGAAATATTCTCTCTAAGACAAAATTTTGTTTTTTTTATCGATTCTTTAATCAGTTATTCATAAGTTGATCAAAAATACATACGAACATTAACATTGCCAAGGTGGTAATTGTTGAATAAATTATTGTAAGAATTTTTTCTTTGATGGTGCAATTTTTCCATTCTCTAAGAATTTGGTAGGTAATGAGATTCACTTAACAAAAATGAAAATGAAAAGATTAGAAAAGCACCGACGTAAGGTCTGATGTTCTAGATATTTTTCCCTTACTCTGGAAGAGCTGATATTATTAGGTTGAAAAAAAATTTAGAAAGCACTGACGTGAGGTCAGTTGGCTTAGGCGCTCTTGTAAACCACTTACGAGTAATTATTCAATTGTTTGAAAGTAACATTAACACCTATTTGAATAAAAATACAAAAGTTGAAATATCTAAGATTAAGTCAAATAATAATCAATGTTGATAAAAACTTCTTGAGTTCAAACTCCGTACGGAATTGAACCTGTACTCTTCTATTTGGAAAATAATTCTGACGTTTCTCACCGTTACTCAACCGAACGTAGTTACTTTCATGGAGATATAGAGATCCTTCAATGTCGCTGACAATTATTTAAACTTTGAAAAATCATATCTCCAGAACTATTAGCTTGTCGAAGTCGAGAGTGGTATTTTTGTATACGTCTGATAAAACTGCACCATAAAAATTTTTTTATTTGAACAGTGTCATTTGAAAAAAAATTTTTTTTTTGTTACTCCGAACCTATTCGGCCGATTTGACCGAATAACGAACTTGGCCGAGATATTTATACCTCAAACCTATTCTGAAAGTTTCAACTCTCTAACTTCATCCGTTCGAGAGTTATCGTGTTCACGGAACGGACGGACGGACAGAATCGATTTTGACCACGGATTATTCATCAGTAGGTCCAAACAAAACGATTGATACCACTTTCGCCCAAAAATTCGAAAGTCACAGACATTTGGGCAAATTGATAAGCACTCTGTTCAGGTGAACAAGAGCGCCAAAAAAAGAAATTAATTATTTTGTTGACACATGGCTTCACTGACCTATCACTCTATTTGTATATATCGCATCTGATCGAACATTTTTTCTTTGAGAAGAAGGATTTATGTTCAAGCAAAACATATTTTGTCATTGTTGTGCATGAACGATTCAGTTGTGTGCTAGAGAGTCAAACATGGAGATGAACAAAGAAAAAATTCAGTACAGCAAGTCAGGCTACTGCAATATATAGTGTCTTTATCGGCCCAATACTAAAGGGTTTTCCTATAAAGACTTGACAACTTTGAATCTAAATAAAACACAAACAATTTGAGATATTTCAAAAAATTTATTATTGGCTTGAAGTACGAACTTAATATTTATGAATGAAACTCGACTTCGTTCATATGGCCACCACGGGCCCGTTTGCAGCGGTCAATTCTCTGGAATTTTCGATGACTCGGCCACACCTTCAGCCGAAACGACCACTATTCGCGTTCAATCTTGTCTCTGGGCTATTGCAAGGTCGTCGGCTTGTTGGCATAGACCAGTGATTTGACGTAAAATCAAAGAAAATGGACCAGAAGCGTCAAATCGCACGAACGAGGCGGCCAATCAACAAAGCCGTTTCTCGAAATTACACGCTCACTAAATGTTTGCTTCAATAAACCGATTGTTGCGTGTGCTGTTTGGCTAGTGGCACCGTCCTATTCAAACCACATGTTGAACAAATCCTTACCTTGCAATTTGGGCCAAAAAAATTCGTTGTCATGCCGCTGTAGCGATCGCCAATGACAGTAACGTGACGATTGTTGGCATCTACGGCAGAATACGGTCCAATGATGCCGCCGGCGTGAAGAGCGCACCAAACCGTGATATTTTGGGGATGCAATTGAGTCTAGTGAGTCACGTGTGGATTGCTGCCTGTCCAATAACGCATATTTTGCTTATTGACAAAGCCATTGAGCCAAAAGTGAGCTTATCGCTGAATATGAATTTTTGACGATAATCATGATCGTGGCGCTGCTTTTCCAAAGCCCAATCGGAGAGCGTCACCTCAAATGGTTCAACAGCTTCATTTCTTGAGTCAGCTTTATCTTGTGCGAACCCTATGCCCTTCCAAGTTTTTTCTCTTCAGTTTCACCCTTTCCCTCATTGGTATGTGTCACAGAACACTGTTCAAAGTCCAAGCAACCATCCTCCAAATCATCAACAGTATACCTTTCGCCGCCAACATAAAGGCTCCAACCTCTTCTAGAAGCTCTCAGGTTGTTTATTCTTGCTTCCCTCAGATATCTAATAATTATTTTTTCTTTTTCCCTATCTTCCTCACACAAATCATCATTAATGAAGATTTTACTACCTTTCAGTTTTGTCTTATTCTGTTTGACTTATAACTTAGTATGTAAATTTTGAGTGTCTTCTCTGTTTTCTTTTGAATGTTCATTTTAACTTTGGTTACTTAGAGTAATAACATATAGTGACCACTAATTGATAGTTCAACAGATGTAAGTCGATTTTACCTCTATTTCATTGACATTGTAGTTACTTTTTTATTGTTAACAGATGTTGCTAGGTTCCTATTAGCAAATAGGAAAGGTGTCATATTTCATCAGGATATAGCCACGCCTCACACGTCCTCGAACACCCGCCAAAGACTCTGGGACCTTGGTTAGAAGGTTTGCATCCGCCATATAGTCCAGATCGGTCACCAAGCGATTATCATTTATTTTTGGCCCTGTCTAACGCTCTTGATTGTGTGAAATTGTTCTCAAATGAAGATTATAAAAAATGTTTATCTCATTTTTTCGCTGATTGGGACAAAACGTTTTTGGAAAGAGGCATAATGAAATTCCTTCTAAATGGCAAAAAGTAACTGAAACCACGGGTGCATATTTGAGCATTAAAGAATGATTGTAACTATACTATATTATATGAAGCCCAAAAATGAAAGTAAAAATAATAGATTTCTTTTTCCCCACCCTGATATAAATGTCATTTTGCTATAATATTTTTTCAACCCAATTCGAATATACTACATGTTAAAACTCAATTCGATGGATATTCTAGGAGCAATTGAGGAAACCAAATTTCATACGCTAATAACTCCTAAATCATATGACTGATGTGGACCAATAACGAACTTTATCGACATATTTAGAATTTTTTTCAAATTTTTTTTATAGCTTATAAGGTATACTTCGCATTCAAACAAAAATTTGTGCATATATGAACGTAATCGATATCTTACATATTTTTAAATATCATTGTCGTAGCTTCCTTTTACTAGAAGATAGAATTTTTCTTTTTTCACTTGAGGGTAGGCAGTTGCAGGTTCGTATATGTTCCCTACTTATGCGTTTCGTCCCTGGCGCACACATTTGGACTCATCAGTATGGCTTGTGTGCGCCATGCCATAGACGCATGGGTTAGAAGTTTCGAGGGAGCCGCCGGGAGTTGAACCCGGCACCTAGTCAGTGTAAAACTTGAGCGCTAACCTCAAGGCCACTGAAGCGCTGTGAATTAAGCTATGCGTGGCTATATAGAGTGCCGCCAAGAGATCCCTACACAGTCATAGAATGTAGTGTTCACTTCAGGTTAACAGAAAATATTTACGTCCAATATCTAACCCAGAAGAAGCTTAATAATGTGCCTTAAGGTCCTGTAAAGTTTCACAAGATTCGAATTTGAAAAGTCATCATTTTTGTGTAATTTGGCTTTGAATATACCAGGTATACCGGTATGAAGTGAGCGTCAAGATACAAATGTCTCGGTAAGGAACATTTGTTGTGAACTACCCTTTATTTTTTTTTTGTTTGTTTGCTATGACATCTGTAAAATATATTTAGTATACATCAAGTCATTGAACAGACAACCTCATATTTTTTCATCGTGTTAACGATGTCGAATGTTGTACCAGAAAGTGATGATTTGCGGATAGCATTAAATTTTTGTTTTCATTTGAAGAAAAGTGCTCTATCAGAAGCGTCTTGCAAAAGAAGGTTTCAACGGTTCAGAAATAACCATTTTGATGTGAGAAATGAAAAAAGTATAAGACGTTTGAAGACGCCGAATTGCAAACGATATTGGATGGAGATGACACTTTGAATCAAAAGAAAATGGCAAATATCTTGAATGTTGTACAATAAACAACTTCTGACCGTTTGAGAGCTATGGGAAAGATCCAAAAGTCTGGAAAATGACTGCCACATGAATTGAATGAAAGAGAGATGGAAAACCGAAAAATCACTTGTGAAAGTTTGCATCAAAGACACGAAAGAAAATCGGTTATGCATCGGATTATTACTGGCGATGAAAAATTGATTTAGTTTAAAAATACTAAACGGAAAACAAATAAATGACCAATTTGATTCATGCATTGATCGAGAAACGATCAGAATGGGACAGAAGACACGACAGGGTAATTTTGCTCGATGACAATGCACCTGCACACGAAGCAAAACCAGTTCAGGATACAATCAAATCACTTGGCTGGGAGCTGCTACCCCTTGCGCCGTATTCACCAGACTTGGCTCCTTCTGACTACCATTGGTTTTGATCGATGGGACACGCATTGGCTGAGCAGCAGTTTGATACCAACGAGGAGGTCAAAATTTGGGTATCTAGTTGGTTTGCTTTAAAAAACGAACCATTTTATGGGCGTGGTATCCACAAATTGCCAGAAAGGTGGTCAAAATGTGTAGAAAACAATGGCCAATACATTGAATGAAATGTTTTTTACTTTCCCATAAATAATTTGTGTTTTATATTCACAAAGTAACGCTCATTTTATACCGATATACCTGATATAAGGTATTTAAAAGGAGAAATATATTCTTAATGGGTTTCGATGAAATAGGTAGGTATGCCTACTTTTTGTTTGTTTATGAGAGAGAGGAATTTGAGCCTCGACCAAAACTGAGGGGAAACTGTGAGTGGTTACTTTTAATTTGCGGTATATGTTTGTTCATTCATTATGGTGGTTGTATTAGTATTTCACAGTTCCACAGTATGAAAAAATCCTTCTGAACAAGCGCGCAAAAGCTCTTGAACTAACATCAGTAGGGCTTTTTTACATTTTTTGTCCTTTTTAAAATTTGTATTTTGTTTTCAGGTCTCCATCAGTTTTCAACATGTACCGATCTCTGGAGTTGCTTTTGATAGTAAGTCTTCTTCTCAACATTGATAATACTCAGAGTGAGTGTCAGCGACACATTTACTATCAGGAGGAATGTTATAATGGGTGTCGGACCGTAGAGAGAGAGAATACCATTTGCAGTAACTTAGAAGAAGTTCATTCTACCCTAAGGATTTGTTCTTATAAATGCCAACTTCACATTGTGGGACCAATCAGAATTCTCAGAACGAATTCCTTCCCAGAATTGGAATTATTGAATGTTGTATTTCTGAACAACACAAAAATACAAAAAATCCAAGGAAGATCCTTTTCTGGGTCTCTTTCTCTACAGGTGATACATTTAGAAGAAAATCAAATAACAAGAATACCCAAAAATGCGTTTTCACAACTTGAAAAACTTGAATACTTGAACCTTAGTAGAAACAAGATCGAACTGGTTGACGAGGAATCTTTCATTGGTTGTAAATCATTGAAAAGTGTGGATTTCAGTCAGAATAACCTTAAACAGTTTTCATCCACAGTTTTAGAATCATTACTGAATTTGGAATCATTGAATCTATCACATAATTATATTGAACATATGAGTGATAACTGGTGCTTTCATTTTCATTCGTTGAAGACCCTTTTATTCGATCACAACAATATTAGTTTGTTGCCAAATTGTTCGTCAAACGTCAATTTAAAATTATTATCTGTTTCGTACAATTCCTTACATATATTGAATGGGACATATTTTCCATCAAACTTGACGACTCTCAATTTGGCAGGAAATCTGATTTATAACATTTCGAATAGTCCATTTCAACACTTATCTGATTTAAAAAATTTGAATCTTTCTCGAAACAAACTGACAAATTTGCCATTTGAATTATTTGTTAATTTAAAAAAGTTAATAAATCTGGACGTTTCTTCGAATCGTATTGTAAGTCTGAATGAAGGTGTTTTCCATGGTTTGAATTCACTGAAATTCCTCAATTTGAGTAACATTAGTTCATCTGTTCTTCCAACAAGAATCTTTTATTCTTCAAAAAACATCTCATACATTGATATAAGTGGAAACAATATTCAAGATTTCAACGTCGATGCTTTATCATTTTGTGGTGAATTGAAATTTTTGAAAATAGATGGAAATTCATTTTTGTGTCCTGATTTAGAGAATATTTTACGGAAAGCAGATAAATTGAGTATTTCAGTTTTACCCGGTTTGACTTACAATAGCAAAAATTTGAACGGTATTCAATGTTCCGAAGAAGAACTGATATTTGATACTCATGAGACGAATCAAAATTTGAAGTTTTTCGATGAGAATTTCAAGAAAAGTGCTTTTTTCAAGTTTTTTTCAACTTTTAAGTATCCTAATGACAATTCAATAAAAGAGTTAATGAAAACAGACGAAGAATTATTTAGAAACTTATCTTCAGTAATTGCGAAAACCGAAGACACTTTAAGAAAAAGTTTGACGCAAGAACAGAATAGTATAGAGAAAATCAATTATTCTAACGAAGTTTTACAAAAACTTATAAAGACTGTTGTGTTGAACAAAGGATCACAGAATAATGACAACGTCTCTAGTGAATTGTTTGCCTTGTTAAGTCAACAAAATAGAGCTGCGTTAACATCTGAAAACTCTGAGATGATATCCTTGGTTTCTTCAATTAATGGTTTGAAAGTTATGTTATATGTGTGTACCTTCATTTTCATTTTATTCTATATTTTCAAAATATATAAACAATATAAAACCAATTTTATGAGTGTGAAATTCGATGAATCAATTCAAGAAATGCCTATTATAGAACGCCATAATATCTTAACGTAATATTGTATATTAATTTATTAAAATGGTTGCATTATGTTGGTTTTTTATTATGTGTATCAGGATATCATACTTGCCTGAATTTTCGTTCCCAATGTGAAACGTATATCTGTCTGTTTGCTATCAAAGAGGGGGCTTTGAGACTGCAGCCCCCGTCACAAGGAAGCAGATCTTTCTTCACCTTACATTACTAATTGTTGCCCCAAGAAAATTTCCTTGATGCACCACTGGGCGTCGATACTGAAATTGAATATTATAATCACGTTTTCTAAATCATTATTGAATATGAAAAAATTAAATAGATCACAGAATTACCTCGAAAATATGCGAGTAATAATTAGTGTTTCCATTTGTATTCGACTTTAAATCGACCACATCTAAATTATTTTATTGTCCAATTTTTCATCAAACGTACATTTGAAGTTGTTGTCCATATTTTGAATTTGAGAGAAAATCTAATTCATGATATTCCACATAGTCCTACCAAAGATTATCAGATCTAGTTTAAAACAAACACAAATTTTCCATTTTTCAATTCAAATTTTAGTTCATCTGGAAGTTTCTTCAAATCTCTTTTCCAGGTTTAAAATCACTAAAAATCCTCAATTTGAGTAACATAGGATATGGGTGTGGAAGGTTTCGCGAACAAATTAATAGAGAGCTACTTAAAAAGTAGGAAACAACAGTTGGGAATTGGAAACCGAGTCCGTGCTTCGTCACAAAACAATATGTTGTAAAAGTTGTTGAATCGTTTTTAAATGTAACTTTCTTTAAATCGAATTCAAAGACGATTTTTTGATGTTCAACGCTTCGCTTCGCTTTCGAATAGATAAAGACGGATTTTGACGAACCGATGTCTCAACTTCATCAATTATTTCTTCATCGCGAATGGAATGAGGACGACCAGAGTTTTAATTCACTATTACGATAATACGCCCGTATAGTCCAGTAAAGGAAGGGCTGAAATCACTTTTTCTCGGAAAAAGCTGCATTTTTAATATGTTGATTGTAATAATGAGAGAAACATATGGTCAAAAATGCAGGTGTTGAAATTTTCAGGAACATTGAAAATTTCTTGAAAATATAAGAAATAGTACATTGTTTACCCGGTAGGAAAAGCTTAACATTCCTGGACGACTGTGAAGATTGCTAAATCGAGGCGCAATCCGAGACTTAGCAACACAGAGTCCAGGAATGTGGCTTTTCCTACGAGGTAAACATACTATTTTTCCGCAAATCGTTTAAAATTCGACAGATATTGATAGATTTAAAAAAAAACGAGATAATTTTACTCCCAAATAAATGGTGCTTTGAAATTCCTAATAAAATTACTTGGTTACTATGGAAACGTATTGAGGTTGAATTGTCAAACTTGACGCTTATAAATTTAATTGCTGGTGTTCTCGAAAGTAAAATGATAAGTGATGATGAAATTTCCATTGCTGGGACTCCTCCAGAGCTGGTTGAGGCAGTGAATACTGCTTCATTAGAATTATTGCTTAAGAAATCAAGAGAAAAGTACGAAAATGCATACAGACGTTTTATGGATTATCGCATGAGTAAAAATACGAGTTCCTTCTCAGAAAATGTTGTAATGGCATACTTCCTAGACCTTTGTTTAAAGATGAAATCTTCAACATTATGGGCCAATTATTCAATGCTGAAGTCAACCCTTGCACTTAAACACAATGTAGATATATCTACATACTCAAAACTTCGTTCTTTATTGAAACGGCAAGCTCAAGGTTATAGGGCAAAGAAATCTAAGATTTTAACGAAGGAAGAAATTGAAAAATTTATCCAGGAAGCTCCAGATAAAGAAAATTTAATGATTAAGGTAATTTACAAGTTTTTAATTTCTATTTAGATTATAGCTTTATTTATATTTTAGGTGGCTGTAATATTTGGTATTTCTGGGGCCTGTAGAATGGATGAGTTAGTCCGAATGACTGTACACGATACAGAAGACTTAGAATCTAAGCTTTTAATCAGCATACCTGATTCGAAAACCAATAAACCAAGATCATTTGTAATTAATCAGATCTACTTGAATGTTTATCGAAAGTATGTTTCGTTAAGACCAGAAAATATGAACAGTGACCGATGTGGTTTTCTTTAAATATCATGACAAAGCTAGTTTAAAGAGGCTAGTTTAAAGAGCGGATGGCGGATGAAGTCATCAAACGTTGCTGAAGGATATATCGAAGAATCGCTTAACAATAAGGTTGAGGTGGCAAATAAAATTTTCACAGTACAAAATATTCAACAAAATGACCCTTCCACCCTGCATGTTGTCCAAAATGTTTCTCATAGTTCTAAGAGTGTTCCTCCAATGTTCAATAATGGTACTAACTGTCAAGTTACTGTAAATATAACAAATTGATCTTAAAAATGTATTCAGCAATGACTTGATGATGTTTTCAAAATATAAATTATTTCCTTATAAGCAATATGTTTTCTATCATTCATGTAGAGACCAACAACTGTACGGAAATATCATTTCCTTACAGTAAGGAAATGACATTTCCTTACAGTGAGGAAGTCCTGACTTTTTCTTCAAGAAAATTTGACAGTAATGTCAAAATTTCCTGGCGATTTGCGGAAAACGGTTTTTCTGATATTTTCGCGAATTAGAAGGTTTAGTAAGAAAAAGTTTTGAACAAAAATTGTAGAGCGGAAAATTCTAGTCCAAATTATGTACTTTAACGTTCTAGACGCCCCGTTCCGAATATGGCGCGAAAACAAATACCCGAAACCCTTTCTGGACACCTTGTACATTGTTATACAATGTGGAAATAACATCCAAGATTTGGACGTCGATGCTTTTTCATTCTCATTCATTCAATTGAAATATTTGGAAAAAGATGGAAATTCGTTTTCACGTCCAGAGTTGGAGAATTTTTCACGCAATTTAGAAAAATATCTTCTGTAGTTGTTTTTGTTTGTTGGAACATAGAATCCACATCAAAAACTTAGAACAAAGAACATTGAACATAAAATATAGTACAAGAACATAGGAAAAGAACATAGAACACAGAACATGGAACATAGACCATAGAACAAAGAATATAGGACATATAACGCGATATAATTTTTCATCTGTTTCGTCATAAGAGCTATAGTTATGGGTTGGTTTAAAAGTAGTAAATTTCCTTTGTGCTTTTGTGAAGTGAACGGTTTCTTCCCTTTAGCCTTCGTCTATATGTGGAACTGTACCTTCATTGTGGTATTTGGTTCAATTTGATCTTAATTATCAATTTAGTATTCGTCCTTGAAAGTTTCCTTGTTTTTTATATATTTCAATTTTTGATATCCTTTATTATTATTTTCATTTATAATTAATTCAATCGATAAATAAATCACACTGCCGGAGCCAGGGGAGTCTGACTGGCGTATTTTCATCAAATATCATTCAATGGCATTAAAGCTTTGAGTTTTCAGATGTGACTATTCGTGATTCATACAAATGAGTTCTGAGCAGTGATAATAATTATATCGAACATTATCATTGAACATTCATATCAGGATAAACTTGAAATGTGTCATTCAAATATTTAGTTTTGTTGAGTAAGTCAGAAGCAACTGTATGAAATTGAAGGTGAGTATTCATTTGAAAAAAGTTGATCCGATATACTATATAGGGTGGGTATATTTCGATATTTTCGCACTACAGCTTTTAAACCATATGGGCATGACTAAATCTGGTACCCCATTTTCGTTTACTTTTTCCTCATAAATTTACCCGTCACTAGTTGTGTATTTCCGAATCTTATTAAGGCTGCAATAGTTATTCCGGTTCCAAAGAATAAAAATGACATTCAAAACATTTCCAACTACTATCCTGTATCTGTGCTGAGTGTTATTTCAAAGGCGATTGAAAGTATTGTTCTAAAAAGAATCACACAGTTTCTAGATAAATACAGTATAATTTCTGACTCTCAGCATGGGTTTAGGCCATGCCATACCAAATAATTTTTTTAAGCCTGATTCGAATGCTACTTGAAATGTCAAATATAAACGTGGCTATCCTAGATCTAATTGTTTACACATTAAATGCAAAACCGCCATAGAAAAATATTAAATTGGCAATATTTCGAAAACTTCAAATTTTAGGTATAGATAACCTCATACAAAGTTACCTTCATTTTTGATGATTAATGCTACAAAATAATAAAAACGTGGGGTTTCCATTTGAAAAAATCGAGTTTTGTCAGTTTTCTCAATCTCATTCTAGATCTTTTGTTTTGAACACTCTGTATGATTATTTGTCCAAGTATTATACAAAATCTATTGAAGTTGGTCTTTTTCAACAAGACATCTAACCCAAAGTAAGCAAAAAGGGCTTCCTTATAGGAACAATTGATAATTGAATTAGGGCTTGCAATCGTAATTTTTGACATAAAAACCTGAATATGTCAAAAACGCTCAGACTTAGGCCGCTCTTTGTGGAGAATAAAATTTTGACAGTCCCTTGTATATATATTTATAAGTCATTGCTCTTGATCAAGCAAAATTTAAGAACTCTAGAAAGATTGTCCAGTCTAGACAACGAGAAATGACAAAATCCTGTCTTTGCCTAAGCACTGAACAACGAAGTTTGAACATTCACCTACTTACCAAGGTATTGAAATTTAAAATAAATTACCAGAATGTTTTAAAAATATGAATTTTGCTTGTTCGTGAGGGAGACTAAATCCATGTTATGTAAAAAAGGCTATTATTGCCTAAATGAATATATGGTTGATCATTTGTAATTTGATATCATTTTTTTTTTTCGTTCTTTCAGATCAAAATTTGTTAATATATACTTTTTCCTGTATTTTTTTTGACTTGTTTCATACAATTAATGTTTAAGGGTATAAATAAAGATTATTATTATTATTATTATTAGTGGCCAATTTTGAGGGTTGTAAAGATCGTCAAGTAGCTAGATGTCAGAGCCAACTTTGAATATTACACTGCCAGTACCAGCACGGCCAAGAAGCTTTTCAACTCAAAAACGTCCATTCGGGAATTTGTTTTCAATATGATCCCTAACCTGCATATCCTGTACGTTCTCGCCCACTCTGCCAACATATACCCAGGCTCTCTTCGGTGCACCTATGAAAGTCGACGAATTTACGTTCGTACCTGTTATTGAGATATCCCCTTTTAGAGAACTACTTTCCCAAGAGAAGATATCAAGTTTGTTTTTGAGTTCTTTTTATTGTTTTCATATTTTAATTTTCCATGTTTATTTGTCTTACTTGCAGATAGCCAAAATAGACCCAACATTTTTCCAAAAAATGAAGGAAAATTTCGATGAATGACTTTACTTCTGTCAGCGTGGTCATGATGGACATTTTCCAGATATCATTTTTAATTCATAATTGCCAAATTTTTTTTTGTAATACAATAAAATTTGTATCATCGGCATCAAAATTTCTTGTTTTATTCTGTTTGAAAAAACAAAGTTCTTGTTGAAAAACCCTTTATATATGGTTGTTGCTAAATTCCACTTTTTCATAATAAGGAAAAAATATTTTTCATTTTTTTCCATGAAACATCTACAGTATTATTTTTTGTAGTTGATTCTATTTGATTCAAAATTTAGCAATGATTCTTTTTCAGGTTTTGAAGATATGAAGCTCCTAATTTTTCTGGTTTCAATAATTTGCAGTTCCCGTTGTACTGAAAACCAAAAGTGTCTAAATAAAATATTTGAAGGGAGAAGGAGACAAGTTTGTGATAATTACTGCCGGTATGTTGAAGAAGAAGGTAGGCAGAACGTGACTTGTTCAGACTTGCACCAGATGCACGCAACACTTGACTCCTGTTCCTACAAGTGCACGATCAGATTCACAGGAACCATTGATATATTGAGGACCAATTCATTTTCATTGATGAAGAAATTAGAACAGCTATTTTTGAATGCATCGTCTATAAATACCATTCAAGCACGATCATTCGCAGGATTACCTTCCATAAAATTAATTAATTTATCGAAAAACCATTTGACAGTCATACCCGACAACTGTTTTTCGTACCTTCAGAGTTTAACATTTGTAGACCTTAGTCACAATCAAATAAATCAAATAGGAATACATTCATTTGCAGATTGTAGTTCTTTGACTTACATCGATCTCAGTAACAACAATCTGTCAATTATTTCTACAGAAATATTTGAATCTATACTGGAACTAAAAACTATCAACTTATCGAATAATTTTCTGAAAAAAATAGATCAAAAATGGTGTTTCCATTTCCACGCTCTGACAGTTATATTTCTTGATAACAATAAGATAGAATCTTTGGTGAATTGCTCCACAAATGTCAACATTGAACTTTTCTCAATGTCTAACAATCGATTAAAAACACTAAACGGTTCAGTATTTCCTAATAATTTGAAACATCTCAATTTAAGTAACAATGACATTTCAACTATAATTAACAAACCCTTCGAACGTCTTACCGAGCTGAAATGGTTAGATTTATCAAGTAATAAACTCAATGTACTTCCGTTTGAACTATTTGTCAATTTGGGAAGATTAACAAATTTAGATATTTCTAAAAACGAACATATGACCTTAGATGAAGGTGTCTTACATGGATTAACAAATCTGACATTTCTTAACTTGAGTAACATCGGTTCAACTGCTCTAGAAACTAGAATTTTCTACTCAACTAAACGTATAACTCATCTCGACATTAGTCAAAATGACATCTTTTTCCTGGATATAAAATCATTGCTTAATTTCTGTCCGAAGCTGCGTTTCTTGAGCATAAATGGAAATATTTTCCCCTGTCAAGATTTAGCTGAAATATTGATACTCTCCGAAACTAAATCAATTTTTATACCATCCGGTAAATCTTATGATCGTATAAATTTAAATGGAATTGAATGTAGGAACGTCGGAGATTACAATTCAAACAGGTCCAACCAAATAATAGACTATTTCGAAAAAGGCTTCAAGCAGAGTACGTTTTTCAAATTTTTTTCTTCGTTTAAACAGCCCAGTGGTGGTGATATTCAGAAACTTGTTGAAATGGAGGAATTGTTGGTGAAGAATCTCTCTAAAGAAATTTCTTCGTCAGAAAAAAAAATTCTTTCAGAGGTTCTAGTGGAGTTGAAGAGTCGTAACAAAATTGATGATGACCTTTTGAAGAAATTCACCAATATTGTAGATTCTGCTACAACATCTTCAGATAAAAATTTCACTTCAGATCTATACGCAATATTTGAAAACCAGAACAGAGCTTCTCTCAAAAATGATGATCCAAATTTGAAGAATCTGATTCCAATATTGAACGATTTGAAATTTTTATTGGTCATATGTACTCTTTTATTAATATCGTTTGGAGCTGTCAGAGTTTTCGATCGTTTCAGAAAAAAAATTCCTATGAGGAATTTTTTCTTAGAAAGTCAAGAGTTACCCATTATAGACAGACAGAACATGCAGATACAATGAAAATATTATTTTTATAGAAAAATATGTAGAAACACAGCTGGTTATAACAGAGAGAATTGCAAAAATAATATTTCTTTATTTGTAACATTTTCTTAAAATGTATTCATTTATTATATTTTTTATCTATTTGTGCGTAACAATGATCAATGCTCTGAATGGATAAATGTTGTATTAATCTTTCAATAAAAGATAAATTGTGTGCTATATAAAAAATAATCATTAATAGTTTTAGTAGGAAACCCATTATCATCAAGCCCTTTTTTATAAGTAGAAGATATGTTTCTACTGATTAACTTCGTCAGGGGAATGATTTTTTTGTAATGTTCATTGCAAAATAGCCGCAATATTTGTGACCTATTTTATTTGATTCAAAAAACTGATTTTTGTCGAACCCGATTTTTCTGGATGGAATTCATGTAGAATTCAGGCTTTATTTACCATAGGTTATGGTTCTCTTTGAACCAAGGTTCCAATAACTGGTCATGTTTTTAAGGTAAATTAACTTTTAAAACCCGGTTGTGAAGATTGGCATAATTTTGAGTTTGATAAATCTGTACCTATCTGCGGTTTGAAGAATCCTTCAAATTAGATCGAAACATCGGCCTCCAAACTCGTCAACTATATTAACGTAATGATCTATTTTATAATAATATGATGCATAGTAAGGTCTAGCGCCTAAACCAATCAACCGATTTGCATCAATTTTTTTTTAATTAACGGTAGGCATCTAAACTGATGCAGAAAAATAATAACAAATGCCAAACATCTAAAATTTCTCCAAAAAATACAAAAAACTTGAAAATTAAGGGTGTTTAGCATGTTTTCGCTGTAGATGGCGCCACCGCTCAACAAATTTTTACTGATATGTGCTTTAATTTCTTCTTCTTGTACTCCAAGTCACCATTACCGTCATATAACTCATTAAAAACATTTGTAAATTTGATTAATTTTATTTGTATTTAAATTATAACATGTGACTTATAAGTCATATGGTAACATTGCTAGAAGAGCAAAAACACTTTATTTCAGTTTTTTTATGTAGGATTTCAATTTAAAAGAGTGAAGTGAATTTTAATTTAACCAGGGTATTTGTAGACTTTGAAAATCGATTCCATTTTTTTCAGTGGAACTCGATTTGTTTATTCAGACCCATTAAACAATCTTACAAATCGATTTTTCGTTCAAATTATATTGCTGAAATAAACGAAGATGCCAAAAAAAGTCAAGATACATTTAAAAATACAAATTGTTGACAAAGGTTTGGTAACTATGGTCTGCTTAATCAAGCATATAGATGATGATATTATTTATGTTTTTCCGGCTCAGACACAACATGAAAACTAAGAGGTGTAAATTTGATTAACTTTATTTGTATTAAAATTATAACATGTGACTTATAAATCATATGGTATCACTTTTTTTGACGAGCTTGATTTTAAGTTTGATTTTAAGCTTATTTTAATTTCCAAACCAACCGAGTAAGTTAATTTAGAAAATTATAATTGAAAAAGATATGGAAATCCCAAATTTGGATGGTTATTCTCCATTTTTGGGTAAAAATTGAAAACGGGTCACGTCCGATTTTTCAATTTTGAGTTAGGTCCAGTGTAAATTTTATTTTACAATGAAGACACGACGATGAGGCAGACCAGTGGGTTCTCGATAGCTACCCGGAAAACCCGAACTGAATGAAACCGACGCCACGTTCATAACAATGCGATGAGTATTTGTAGCGAGAAGGGCTCCGGTTGAAAACGAAATTTCCGCGTTTTCTATCGGCGAAATGAGCGAATCGTGTCAATTTTGCAATGCTCTGCATTTTTGGGGTGAAAAAGGGCGAGATGGATTCAGCCAGTGCTGGCAGACAGGCAAAGTTGTAATGAGCGAGCAGATGCAATTGAATGAAGTACCAGCTTTGCTCAGAGAACTTTACACAGACACAGATGAAGAATTTCCAAAACAATATACGCCAGTATAACAGTGCCTTTGCGTTTGCTTCCCAAAATGTTAGCTTAAAAGAATTTGTATCAACTGGCCCTTATTCATTTTGTCTGCATGGAACATCATACAGCAGAATTGGTTCCATTATTCCGCAACCTGGAAACACGCACAGATTCTTTCAACTTTACACACTTGATACTAATGAAGCTCTGCAACATAGATTCCAACACCCAGCTAACCAAGGATGCAATCCAGTGACAATGCTTCGACTAGATGAAATGCTTCGTGAAAGTTTTCTACACAATGGAAGAAAGATTACGAGAAAAATGTCGCAAAGCTATAGCTGAAAATCGTGAATTACCAGATATTCGAATAGTTTTTGCGCGTACAGACAACGATCCTAGAAAATACTATTTGCTGAGAGGAGACAGTGTTGCAACAATATTTGTCGGCGAAAATAGAGAACCGCCAGAACATATTGATAGTGCGGTGCATGCAAAAAATGCAAAATTGCAAACAATATCAAATCTTAGCCCACGCATGGATTCAATGGCGTACCCACTACTTTTTCCGAACGGCGAATTTTGTTTCAGCCTCAACGAACGTGCAACAGCCCAGCGTAACCGTTTGACCATGTTTCAATACTACGCTTATGGAATTGCCGTAAGACCGGGGTTTAGTGCATTACACAGTGCGGAAAAATTGTTTCAGCAGTACGTTTGCTGTTCATACGTCAATCAAGAAAGTAATAACATAAATTGGATAAGACAGAATCAGCCAAAATTAAGAACAGAAAGGTATCGAGGTTTAATGGATTATGTAGAACAAGAAGCGCAGCAGAGAAATGTTCCTCCAGGAAGAGTTATTATCTTGCCATCAAGCTATAAAGGAAGTCCACGGAACATGTAGTAAAATTACCAAGATGCCAAGGCAATTGTGCGGAAATATGGTAAACCAGACCTTTTCATAACCTTTACCTGTAACCCGAAATGGCAACAGGAGCTTTCATCTGATTTTCTAGAAGCTCCCTTTTCTTTTTCGCGCGTTCCACGTTTTCTTTCTGCAGTTGCTCCAAAAGCCTCTGTTATTCTTCTTTTTGCTTCTTTTGCAGAAGGCTGTTTTGAAACCGCCGCTGTTAGCGTTTCAGTTGGGCGTCGGAAAGTTTTTTGGGCATTTTTTTAAACATGTCTTTACTCGATGAAAGCTAGACACAAAATGACATGAACGGCTGCTTATAGGGGGACATTTGCTAATAACGACCGCGCGCTTCCTAACTTGCACCCGTGGCGACACGGGCTTTTCCACTAGTAGTAATAACAATAATATTCTTCATTTAATCAAATATCAACAGATGTAGATCACGTCAATACATATCAATATTAAAATGAAACAAAATGTCTCACTCAAAAAGTCCCCAACACAAAATAACATTTCCTAATCTAAAACATTTTTGATGTTTTTTTTTTAATTGCATTGCAATTTTTTTTTTATTTTGAGGAAATTTATTCCATACTGTGATTATAAAATATACAGCATTCCCTTGTATATAACTAAAAAAACTTCTTTCTCTACTGAGATATATTTTTTTCTTTGGTATTGTATCCATGACTCAACAGTAAATCATTGAAATCATCAGGGCCGTCTTTAAACTATTTGAGGCCCTGGGCACATTAGGATCATGGGGCCCCTATGACCTTGAGAAAACACTATTTAGTTAGAATAGATAAAGAAAGACAAACAAGGTTCTAAATTTATTTTTATTTAGTTACTAGCTATAAAAAATAGGAAATATAAAAAATAATCTACAAAAGTAACTCGCTTAACTTAAAATCCTTAGATTAATTCTATGTAGATTGCAAAGGTACCCTTCTAGATTTAAGATGAGCAAAATCGTTAATCACTTCTTCAAAATCTATGGTATTGAGAATATCACATTCTATGGACATCAGCGACAAACTATTTAATCTCTCTTGAAGCATTGTACTTCTTAATTCATTTTTTATTCGTTTCAATTTGGAGAAGGAGCGTTCTCCGCTGCAGTTAGTTACCATCATGCTTAAAAATATTCTCAATGCAATTTCTACGTTAGGAAATGTGTCTTCAATTTTGTTTTGCTTTAATAGATTATATACTTCCTGTACACTGTTAGATGCTTCATTTTCACTCTTAACATCACTCTTTATTAAGTATTCTTTTAAATGTTGACATTCTATTTCTAACTCTTTTTCATTTACATCTTCGTGATAGATTTGAGAAAATTCTTTGCATCCTTGTCGTATCTCTTCGGAATTCAGAGTTTTTAAGTGAAAAAATAAACTAAAACGTTGACTGACGATCTCACATGAACTTTGTCGCTGTTTTAGATGAACACTCAAGGTATCGATTATTGGGAGAAAGGTTTCTACTTTGAATCGCTCTTTTCCATTCAATTGGACTGATGGCGCAGAGCCATCAAAAAAACTCTGCCGTGAGCTTCTACGTCTTGTTCTTTGAGATAGATCCTTGTAGTCAGATTCTGGGTTATTTTCTTTGGCAGATGATTCGAAGTTATCAAATTTATCCCTGAGGTTAGTAATAAAATCATAAAGTGAAGTCAACAAATTGGTTGCAACGTCCAGTGTTATTGTTTCTTTCTGAAGATAATTACTTGTTTTGTCTATTCTTTCCAATATAGTGCTCCAGATTTCCGTCAGTATAATAAATTCTAGATTTCCCATTTTTCTAGACAGACTAAGGGCTTCGTCTCTTGTTTCTCGTGCCTGTTCAGTATCGTTTGCGATGGTGATTAAAGCTTCTAATATTCTTTTATAACCCCCATGCAAAGCACTTACTGCATCAGCTCGGGCTGACCATCTGGTTTGTGAAAGACTCTTAACAACTTTTTTTGAACCTAAATGTTCTGTTAACATATTCCATCTGTGGGTAGAGCCCGAAAAAAAGTTGTACACTTTCTGAACTATTTCAAAAAACTGTGATGCCTCCGGTACACACCCAGCAGCATGGACACCTACCAAGTTTAGTGAATGTCCTGCACATGGTATAAAGGTGGCAAATTCACATTTTTCCTTGATTCTTGTTTGTAGACCACTATACTTTCCCGACATATTTGAAGCATTGTCGTAGCTTTGTCCTCTGCAATCTTTTATGGGAATATTATGTATCTCTAAAAAATTTAAGATGGTCTCCGCTAAATACTTAGATTTATGTTCTTTAATAGGTATAAATTTCAAAAACCTTTCAACAGGAACACAGTCTTTTACGTATCGAATGATGAAAGTTAGCTGGTCAATATGAGACAGATCGGGCGTACTGTCAACGCTTATGGAAAAATATTTTGCTGATTTAACTTCATTTATAATTTTTTTAGAACCTGTTTTCCCATTACTTCAATAAACTCATTACAGATATTTGCTGATAAATAAGAAATGTTACCCTTTCCAGGATTCCCAAATTTTTTTAAGTGATCTGCAAGAAATGGATCAAATTCACTCAATAATTCCACACAACCCAAATAATTTCCATTGTTTGGTGATCCTAGGATTTCATTGTCGCCGCGAAATGGAAGCCCTCTCGATGCCAAAAATTTTACAACAGCTACAATCCGTTTAAGTACGTTTCTCCAGTAATCCACTTCCTTTTGATGTTGAGATAATAAGTCTATATCTACTCTACCAACCGCTTTACTTCGTGCCAGATAGGTCATCATAGATTGCTTATGCGCTGGGCTATTTTCATGTGTTAAAATTATGTGATTAATATGCTTCCAATCATTACATCCATTCCGAGAGCAAAGATTAACATCAGTTGGGTTAAATAAGCAGCATGAAAAACAAAATACAGAGCATTTGGAAGGCGAATACAGCAACCATTTTCTTTCGACGCTTTCATTGTTCTTTAATTTGCGAATAAATAATGCTTTGTTGAAATATCTCGTTTCTAATTTATTACCATCTTTGTATGTTCTGGATGCCTCGGAAAAGTCAGAATCTTTATTTTGAAAATATACTGGTCCCTTGCGAATTAAAATTTCGCGATTTATTTCAACAAACTTTTCGTGAAAATAATCGGCGGGATCGTGCGATATTAATTCTTCTGTGTTGGAAAACTGCTGTTCAATTGACACAGTTGGAGTTGTCGGTTTTAGTGAAGTCACTGAAGTCGTTGCACTTTCGTCGTAGGAATAGTCGCTTTCTGATTCAATCTCTTTTTCAAAATTGGAACATGAAGGTTTAGAAATTCCCGCAATTTGTAATTGAGCTGAGTCATCATGTGGAACATTTATGAGTTGATTCCTACTTACAGAAGTTTCTCCAGTAGTAGTAGTAAAATATGATGTTAATTTTGGTAACTTTTCAATTACTTCTTTCTGATGTAGAGCTTTTTCCTTTTTTCAGATCCACTAGGATATGACCGTTTCGACATTTTATATTATAATTCACTATTTAATTAATTTTATAACGAAAATATTCGCTAACACAAAACAGACAAAACGACGATTTAATCAAACAATACTATTTTTTTATCAGAGCTCGAGCACAGTCAGTAAAAAACTAACAACTACAAACAAAACAAATGCCACAACATCGCAGACAAATACTTGAAGGGAATTCCCGTTCGTCAAGTCAAACGACGATCGGGAGTCGGGAATTCCCTTTTTGTCTTTGGTATTACGAATGACGTTCGAATAGGTTTCTTAAGACATAAACCACACCGCATCAAATAATTCTTTTTTAATTTAATAATTTTTTTAATTGTATTCTTATACTTACATATAGGTATTTAAATTAACCTAAACATACTAATATCGGAAAAACTCATTTTTGAGAGAGAGTGGAGTATTATACCCTGTTTATTTATTAGTTTGATCTTTCTTTTTGACAGATGTCAAATCTGAAATCGATATAACTTTGCAACGACGAACAATATCTTCTTATTTCAATAATATTAAAAATTGATAATAATCATAGGAATAGACACACAACATAAAAGTACCTGTTAAGGACTCAAGCATTTTCCGAAAGTCTTAAGTGGTTTTTATTGCTTCGAGGTAAAATTTAAATAGAAAAACTGAAAACAATGGTTTCTTATCTACCCAATGTTTTTATGTCTAGTGCAATAAAATTGATTGACGAATGAATTTATTTATTTTGAATAGTTTAAAACATACATACAGCCACATATTTAGCCAACACATTTTTTACACCAATAGATATTTTCTGTTTCCCATCACTGACCCATCTGTCAAAAAGTTCAAGCTATGTTGTACAAGGTATAGCTATCCGCATGCGGCAAACTAAAGCTAATATAATAAGCGTAGGTATTGTAGTAAGTCATTATCATCAGATTTTTCAAAATTAATGTTTTTCGGTAATAATGTATCGGTTATCATTTGGTAATCTGGCAGGAACTAGGGGCCCCATTCGATCGCGGGGCCCTGGGCACGTGCCCATAGTGCCCAGTGGGGAAGAGGGGCCTGGAAATCATTGAGATTGTTGCTTACATACATCACACATTCATAGATAAACATACTGTACAATGTCAATATGTTATTACTAATAAATAAATTTCTACAGCTCGTATTGTATTTCATTTTGAAGATAATTCATAAGCATCTCTTCTGCATCACTAATATTCTCTCAACCTTTACAGAATTACCCCGGAAAATTATTCCGTACCTGAGTTTGGATTGAACATAGCCATAATAAGCTATCAGGGTTGCCTCTTCACTAATTGTTTTGGTCAATATCCTCAGAGCATAGCAATATCTTTAATATCGAGTAGAAAACATCAACCTTAGAGTCTATGCTTTGGCCAGCCGCCCTAAGCTCCGCAGTCCAATCTATGCCCGACAAACGCTTATTCAGACCTTCATAATCTGCGGTCTTAAAATTAAATGTAATAATTTCTTGAATGTGCCCGAGGTTTTGAATAGTAGGAACATCAATGAACAGCGCTGGATGATGAAAGTCCAGCCCTGACAGGAGATCAACTGCAGCATCGACCCTCAGTGATTCATAGCTTGAAAATACTAATTCTAACATTCTACCCCCTACATTAAATACAGAATTGTTCTGGTAAAGATTAAGAAAACTGAATAACTCAAGCAAAACCTGAGAACGCTGACACAAACCCGACTCAACAGACAAACTGGATTGGTCGTTGGACCACACACTGTAAGGCAAATTCTAGTCACCAATAATGATTACTCCGTCAGGTTCAAACTGTTCAACCGCAGCTTCGAGATGACTAAACACACAAAATTACTATATTAAGTTCAATCAATCTCACTACCGAAACTTCGCAATCAACTTAAGAGGACAAAACTTTCATATCACCCAATTCACTCTCTCACCAGAATCATGGATCCACCATGCAAAGCATTCCCTCAACTAAAGGTTGAACCAACCGTCCATTCATTGATAATGATAATGGAGCAGCAGCATCTTCTTTGAGTCAGTGCTCTGTCAGACACAATACATTGCGAGATGAGCCAAGGTGATTCCAACTTATTACCGAGCAACTTATGAGCAAATAATACATCACTCATCTTTCGGCGGTCTTCCAAACTTATCATATTGAAATGTCTAAACCTTATAACATAATTTCCAGGATCACCCCTATTCAAACGTAAACCACACCTAAACTTACTGAACACATATGAATAATAAAGGGCACTAACGGATCTATTGTTGGAAAACGATCGACTCTGTCTCAATATGTAGCCAAGCATATGTGCTGAAAATGTTACAATATTGTCAATATGTAAATTGAATTTCAGTTGGTAATCAAATGTTACACCTTAATCTCGTACGTGATATAGATGCGTCAGTGATGAATCCATAATTGAATAAGGAAAGATCACCGGATTTTTATTTCTGGTGAAACTAATTATGTGACATTTGCTAACATTTAGGAACAAATCAGCCCCCACACAATACATCGAAAGGCTTTCAACGTCCAAAACTGGCAGTACTCTGAGTTACGAATCCTCATGAAAATGTTCAAGTCATCGGCAAACAACAATATTCTGCATATCTTGAAGCATTTTACTATATCATTGATGTAAACAATGAACAATAAAGGTCCTAAATGAGATCCCCAGAGAAGGCAGACATATACCGCGACTCAAATCCCCCAACAGATACATACTGTGACCTATTACTCAAGTAGGACTCAAACCATCTCAAGAGAGATCCGCACACTGCAACCCTGTATAATTTTGCAATAAGTATCTGAATAGATATTTTAGCAAATGCCTTACTAAAGTCTGTATAGACAACGTCTACTAGGGCTCTCTCATTGAGGCTACCCAACAAGAATTCAGCAAAAGTGGCCAAATTAGTCTCCACGGAACGCCCCTTGAAGAAGCCATGTTGCTCAGGAATTATCTCAGATTTCACAAGATGGAACAAATGGGGATATATCATAGATTCAAACAACTCTTCAAAGATGGGTAGCTTACTTATTGGTCTATAGTTCTCAACGCACAGCTTACTACCCGATTTAAAAACTGGAACTATGCATGCCAATTTCCAGCGTTCCGGAAACACCCCCGATGTCAGATATTTGTTAAATATAATACTCAACGGCTGCGCATGAGCTCATAAATTGGGAACACGGGTAAGGTCACAGAGTTCCAGCGGCGGCTCTGAAAAGATGAAACAAAGTATCGCGTCGATAAAAAAAGTATATTCTCTCATGCCTCATAGCACATGATGGTAACGGTTCGTGCCTTATGGTCTTGGAACCGGTTCTTCAAGGCCTTCGATCCAGGTGGCTTAGAAATCTCATACAACAATATAGAAATGGTTCACAATCCCGAGACTCCTGAATAAAATATCATGTAATACGAGCATATAGATGAATAGATAGCAGTACGAGATCATAGAAATAAATAAACAAAAGTACTCTCACCACTTGATAAAGCAGTAAAACATATAAACAGTTGAAGTTCACTTCAGACTGGACAGCTCCATATATCGGATTTCTATGGAACTAACTGGATGACACTAAATTGGATTAAATCCCACTTGTTAACAGTTTGTCAACCAATCAGTTATATATCTCATATTGTTAGTCATCTATTTGTAATAAATTAATTGAAATAATAATTATACTAAATATTATTATTTTAAATTCAATTTGTTACAAATGAAGACTGACAATAAGGAAAATATGCAAGAATAGTGGCGCATCAGCATAGGATGGAATGAGATTTTTTGTATTGAAAAATCCTAGGATGTTACAAGGTTTACAAAATTTCGAGTAAATCATCAAGCTATTTGTTTTTTATAATCCCAAAATTTTCTTTTCAATATTTGGTATCTTATGAAATAGTACTCCGCAAAATGTTAGATAAATATCAAAGATTTTCACAACATTCTTGAAATTTAACATTGTACCGATCTCATTTCAAGGTGCTAGTGCTTTTTTATATCATTTCGAAATTTCACGCTATAACATCTTCATCAATCTATGATCATCTTGGAAGTTTATTCTCCCGAAAATATAAATGTATTATGAAAAATGATGTGATTGGCAGCTTAATTTCCAATCGTATGGTATTTCCATGTTTTCTTTATTTGATTAATTGGAGAAACTTATTTTGTTCCTTCTTTCATTTCAACGAGATATAAACAATGATGCCTTTGACGTTAAGATTCAGTTGTTCTAGCAGGTAATTTCTCATAAATTGGATTCGAATAAATGAGGTAAAGGACAAGAGCTTAGTGGAAGGAAGATATCAATTTCTATATGATATTGGATGGAATGATAGGTAAAGGGTGATTCATTTAGAGGCACTCTTTGTGGTGGGGATTTAGTTGAAGATGGCGCATACGTCTGGTATACTGAAGTGGTATTCTTGTTCGGTAGTGTCTGACACAGCGGTATGGGTATAAGAATTGTTCCATTAAACTTCGAAATAACGTCATATGATCCACATTTAGCTGGAAAGCAATCTTTCTAGTACTAGTAGTTGGTTGTTGGTTGTTAAATTAAGTACTGCTTCCTCAAGCTGTGGTGTTCGTACTTCTCGGTGGCGACAACAATCCTGCGCTCTTTTGTAGAATGAACCATATTTTCGTAATCGTTGATGAGGTGAAGGATGCTGCCATTGAGGAAACATTTCAGCATATCTTCTAGAAGCTTCTAACTCTTTTCCCTGCGACAGACCGTAAACGTAATGCATAACAGCCATTTCCTCATTTGTGTATGTCATTTTAATAACAAGTGAATTAAAGAACAGAACAACAAAACAAAATAAGTATTGAGTCTATTTCAAAAATTTATAAACTGACAGCGTTATACCAATTTAATTGTTACTATCGTCTAGACGCATGCGTGATGTCTACGTTTTGTGTGTTTTGTTATTAATAAATTAGTTTTCTTTTTTACCATTTAGTCGTTTAATTCAGGTACTAACTAGAGAATAATAATATATCCAGTTCGCATTTATGACGATATACCTATCTCTGTAGTTGTTCGTGAAATAATTTTTTATTGCGAAGTGGTTTATTTTGGGTAAAAAACTCATGGGACATTTTTTGTTTAAAATGAAACAGGCTATCGGAAATAAATTTTTAAATGGTACATAAATAATAAGACAAAAAGTTACATTGGAAATAAACTTTAGGGGTTGCGTTTCCCACCCTTAAAACCATGGGGTAAACCAAATAAATAACTGGATAAGTGTCTTTTTGTTTGTAGGAAATGTTAGATTAATTTCAATATTGTAACTTCTTTGGTGCTTGTGAAAAAAATTGTCATACAAATTACTTCCTTTGAGGGGCTGTATCTGAACAAGGGATGCTCCAATGAAGTTTCTTTATATGAAATATCCCATCTTTTTTTCGATGAGGTATCACCTCCTTAAATATTTTACACTTATTTAGTTACACCCTGTATAAAACACACTTTATTTACGAGAAAGGAATTTTGGCAGTGAATTAATCTGAAGCAAAACCGTGAGTGATTATTTTTAATCTAAGATAGGTTTGTTGATTTGAAGGAAATGACCAGACAACAAAGTGTCTTCAGAGCTCCAACGAAGCCAAATTGATAGGCAATTCATAAAGCGATTTCAATCATGAAATCTCATTCACTGATTCAAATAACTTCATAAGAATATAAATAATGAAACCTGAATCAATCTATTGATATGCCCTATAAACTTTGAATACAATGCTTTGATGAAATGTTCACGAAATGATTCATAAGAAAAAAGCAATTACCGTTAAATTCCAATATATGCTGGTTCAAGAAAATGTAATCTTGTGTATCGTTTGAAGAATATCTAATTCACTGTGGAAAAAAGTGTTGGTAAGTTATCGATTACTACTTTTGATAAATCAAAATAATACAAGAACCACTCACAGAAAACAGAATCATACCTTCAACGATCTCGTTATTTGAGAAGTTATCAAAATTATATAATAGGATAGAATGGAATGTTCTAATATCTGGGCGATCCATGATATGTAATCAAAATACTATTCAGATATAAGTAATTTTGCTATTTTAATTTGTAACTCTACATGTTTCGAGCTAATTCAGCTCATCTTCAGAAGTATAATAAATCACACAAAAGAAGCTGAAAGCAATAAAAATTCATGAAGAAAACGTAAAAATTCTTTACAGTGAAAGATAAGGACATAGTGAAAAATCAAGCGAAAACGTCCAAAAACAATATAAGCGACAAGATATAAGTGAAAGCAAACTAATGAAAGTTCACAACAGTCGAAAAACTAACTAAAAACAACAGTTAAATCATACAGGTCAATTATATAATGTAAAACAAAGTCAACAATATAAAATAGTTTAAAAAAAGCTTTAGAAAGTCATAACTAAATACTATCGGGTGTAACAAACCGCCTTGAATAAAGTTAAACGGAAAAGATTGAATGTCATAAATAAAAGAAACTTACATAAAAAGCTTCAGAAACAATTCAATGAAAATTATCCCATGTTATGCTAATTGTATAAAAAATAGTTCCTTCTAATTACTTTAAGGGGAGTGTGGCCTTTAAACACAAAAATATTCCGTTTTAAAAAATGGGCAATGTCGTCGAAGAAATTAGAATAATTATAATCAAAACAAATGAAAATAAATTATCATCTCATACGCGTTCTACTTATATACCACTACTATATATATATTCTTTTGAACTTTTGGCTGACAATATTCAGTTAGCAAATAATAAAGCATATAGATCAGGGGTTAGTGACGTGGTGTCATTCAATTCGGCGTGTGGCATAAAAGCCAAGGCATAAAATAAAAGCCAAGGAACTACCGATTATTTGACATTATAAACGTCAAAACGTGACCCCAGTAGTTGAAAAAGTTTACGAAATGGGGCTCCCAAAAGCAATATATATATCTGTATAAGTTGTGTGGAGTTCATCTCTGGGTAATTTTGCAGATTTTAAGGACCCACCATTGGAAAATATTGAGCAATTTTTATGTTTCTGCAATATCTGTCAAGGTGCAGTTTCAGTAGACCCTCTAAAGCAATAATAAATGATTAATGATAATTTAAAAAAAAAAAAATTTTTTTTTCCATGTTCCACTGTTTGAAATGGCAAAAAATAAATTCTGACATCGTTTTTTTGTTACTACTGAACTTAACCGTACCTAACATAACAAAAAAATAGCAAATCTAAAAAAAATTTTTTTTTCAAATTATTAATTTCTTTTTTTTTTTTCTTCAATTTTGGCTTTGTTTTTTTTAACCTAACTTAAACTAACCTAACCTAACCTAACCAGACGAGAAATCATGTAAAATATAGGTAGGGTCCTTAAACTGCAAATTAACCCATCTCTGATTAATGTTTATAAAGAATTGATGTATAATTGGAAAACAGAGATTGTTGGTCTTTCAATAGTTATACCATTTATTGCAAATGTTTAGCTTTCGCAATATTTCAACTGCTTCTTCAGAACATCTAAAAAAAGTACATACTTAAAGAATCTGTAAGTTATATAAATTAAAGTTAAGGCTTGTTATAAAGACATGACTGCAAAATGGAATGAATAACTTACACAATGTTGGGTTTCTTTGAAATGAGAGTTCAAAATAGTTTAACTGACATCTGACAAACTTCAGAACGTGATGAGGAGAGGATTTCTCTCTTTCACAAGTTTTGAAATTAAATTGACATTAATTATGACATTCATCATAACAATGTATGAATCATAGATTTGTATAGAAATTTTGTGAGGAATTCCGAATTTTTCTGAATATTTCAATTTTAAAATCTAACTATGTCGAGTGATTATGACTATTATTTTTGAAGAATGCCTAATTTAACAGGTCAAGATCTGTTTTAATTAAATATGAATAGATATTGCTTAGGTTGTTGATGCCTGATCTTCTGTTCATTGTTTTTGGGTTTTGAGAAATTCGTATCATTTCTGGAATTGTTCTTGATTTTTCTTTGTCACATTTGTCTAAGATAGCTACATTATCGATGTTCCAATTGATTTTGTGATCAGTTGTTATTACATGTTGCGAAAGTGCACATCTTGGTTTTCTCAATTTGCAGTCACTCTTGTGCGATGTGAAACGTCCTTTCAAATTTCTGGATGTTTATCCTATATAACGCAGTTTTGGCAGTTTATTTTGTAGACTAAATTTATGGTCATTGATTTAGGTAATTTATCTTTCAATCGAGAGAAATTGTTTCTTGTTGATTTGATGGATTTTTGAGTTATCTTCAGATTTGGAATACCAGAAAACAATCTTTTGAGGTTATCAGTTAGATGATCAATCTTTGGAAGGACTGCATAAAACATGTTGTTTTGTCCATCCTCTCTGAATGTTGACTATTGATTGGTGTATTATATAATAAGCTATTCAATAATTTTTTGGGGTATGAGTTCTTTGAAAGTATATCGAAAAGTTTCTTGATATTTTTTTGGTAAAGTGATGGATGAGATATTCTGTAAATTCTATTCTTCATACCAAGTATAAAATTTACTTTGATTTTTTGTTTATGATTGGAATTGAAGTTGATATATCTTCCAGAACTTGAATTTTTTGTGTACCAATCTAATATTACTTTGTTCTGTTCAGTTCTTATTAACTTCGTGTCAAGAAATGGTACTGCTTTATTGCAATCTTCCTTTTCAATTGTGAATTGAATATATTCTTCAGTATCATATGAGTTGAATGAAGTAAGAAATTCCTCTATTTTGTCTATTGGAACACTGCAAATGATGTCATCAACGAATTTCTTTAAAAATGTTGGTTTGAATGAAATATTTCTTAATTTTTGAACTTTGAACTTGAGGAAAACTGTGAGAACTTATTTTTTAATTTGAGATGTGGGTTTGTTCAGTCATCGTGGCGATTGTATTAGTATCACATTGTTCCATAGTATGGAAAAAGACTCTAGAACGAGGGCACAAAATTCCCGACCTCACGTCAGTGCTATTCTGAATTTGAATCTTACATATTGGTTTATTGATACTTTCAAATTCAATGTGTCGTTTTTTTCATTCACCATTCCAGAGTTTTGGAAATAACTAGAAGAAGCTCCTGCCTCACATAAATATGTCCCAAGTTCGAATGTGGTGAAAATATAATTGGTTAAATCTCAAAAACTATATGACATACATCGTTAATCGGAACATTCTGTATATCCTACTCAGTAATTCCGTCAGTATTCGATTCATACTCGTATCTGCAATATATCAACAAATAATCGCAAGAGACACCGAAATAGAAACTTATTAAAACAAGTAATAGACTGGTTCACCCTGTATGGCGTTGGGCAGAACGTTTCTACACCTATTTCTCACAACATTGACTCATCAGTCTACCAGAGAAAGTCGACAAGGACAATAAAGTTATCTTATAAAGGCAATAAAGCAGGGCTATTATTGGTCTGTTTTGTCTTTCGACTGATTTGATCAATTTAAATTATCATAGCCATTCCAGCTACCATCTAATCTCTTCAAAGAATTGCATAAACAAAGGGAAATATGAATAATGTTATACTTGTCATTATGCTTCAGTTGTGAGACTGTAATGTGTTTGTTGTGTTTTTTAAGGATGCGGTGTTTATTCTTTGCTTTATATATGTTGAATTCATTTGTGTCCCAATGAAGTTTGTATAAGTGTTATATGATCATGAGTTAAGGAGGAGAGTTAATGAACTGGATAATTTTTAGGTATTTAAAAAAATTAATCGAATGAAACTAAATATAAATGATACATGATAACAAATAGCAAAATTGGTGTGTAAAAGTCAGGATAAAATACAAAGTTTATGAATGCAACTATAGACTGTATTTATGAAACATTTATTTCATAAAAATCCATTCTGAATTTTTGATCGAAAGATGTATGTATTTTGCCTAATTTGCACTTTTCGAATATTGAAATATGACCGATTTCGGTTTTTCAAACTATCTTCAGATGTTGCATGCACTTTCAAATCGTTTCGTCTTCAAATCCAAGCTATATGCAATACGGTGAATAGCTTATTTAATTTCAAGTCTTAGTGGCACCATCATCTTTATGATGAGCATATTTTTAGAATGGATTAGTATCTAAATATTTCTCTCGAGTGCTTTATTGGACCAAATCCGTCGAATAGCTATAAGATGGAATCGAAACTTGAAAATCGTTTGAATAGTGTTGGAAGAATGTAGTCTGCCAAATTTTAAAAAAAATTTAAATTTTATGCTGGAAATTACTGAAATTCTTATGGGATATTCGTCGGATCTCAACAAAAATTTGTACATTGATGGAGTTTATTTATACTCAACCCACGAGATGACCTAAAAGTTTTTTATGTCATGAAGTCAGGAAGGATGTTCCTTTTCAAATGTTAAAAATCGACAGTTGATAAATTGAAGTTTTTAAATCTTCATTGATTTTACCTTAACGCATCCCATCTTTCTAGAAAATTACCCGATCATTTCTAAAATTAATTTGTGCAGTTCTGTTTTCGACAACAATAAAGTTATTGGACAAATTGGCAATATGTTTCTTAATTTCCCTGAATTAGTTCATTTCAAACATTAATATTATGAAGATCGCAATAGTATTAGCTCTGATGCGATTTTTTTTAGTAGGACTTTGATACGTATATTAATTATATTTGATTATAATAAAAGATATGTTTCTTTAATGCCTCTATTATAACAACTGGTTTATTCTACCAAACGAAATACATCATATGTATGTACATATGCGCATGTTAAATATCGGAACTTATCTACTACCTATACTAGACAACATATTTAATCAGTAAGCTCTTAATACAATAGACAACAAAATACATTACAATATCTTCCCCCTCAAGTTTCTATCTCTAGCAATTAAATACAAAATTTACAATTATATACAGTCTATGAATACTCTAGTCTATTGGGTGGTTTTAAATTTCCTTAGGTCTACCTGAGGTTGAACTTTTTTGGATATATTGTTCTCTATTCTCTTCACTAATACTCTTATCGTCTAAAACTAAATTATCTGAACATAATCGATCCTTTTCTTCAATTGGTAAACTAGGCAAAACAAATTCAATACTATTCTTATTATAAGATTTATTGTCTGAAATTTTAGCCTCTTAGCTATTACCCTCCTTTTAATCTGATTTGTATGACGTTTCCATCTACGACCTAATTCAAGTATTTCAACAAGGTAAGTATTCTTGCCAATCCTTTTCGAAATTAAACCATCAATCCAACTAACACTATTCAACTTTCTATAATCTCTACAACTAACCAATCCACCCTTTTCAGCTGGTGCTGAAGCTACACCAAAGGGTAACCGATTATATCTAAATAATGCCTTATGTGTTGATATAGTTAAAAATGGCTTGGATTCCTCATCAGAACATATTTGCTGATATGCATGTAACAAATCCAATTTTGAGAATCTCTTACCACCCCTCAGGGTTCCCAGTAAATCCTCAATCCTAGGCAATGGATACTTATCGACTTCTATATTCGGATTAATAGTTACTTTGAAATCCCCGCATAATCTGACCGTCACACTGTTCCAGAATCACAGAAAATATGTTAGAACAATCGCCTAAACTGTAATTAATGACTTCACGTCGTTGCTTTTATATAATGTTGATCATCAAGGCAGCGATATAAATAGGGCCATTCCTAACTCTAAATCGCCTCTCCATTCATAAATACATCGGCAACGAAGGAACTAGTTTCAAATTCGACACACATACAGGGAAGCTGATTTTAATCTCTATCCGTGCGGACAAATGGGATGCCCCAAGGTACTATTCAAGTCATGCATCGCCCGTCTTTATAGGAAGTTTCATTATCACATCACCAGCGATTACATGCCGGCTCAATTTTACTCGTATCTTCTAACAAAACCACTCGACAGATCAAAACAGAACAGATCTGAGAGTGTGTAGTTGTTTTGAATCATTTACGATTGCATCTGATCTCTTGAATATCAAATTATTGTATCAGTGATTATTTGTTTAAGCTTAATCCGATCAATAGTATTCAATCAAGTGTTTTTCTTGAGATTTCAGATATGGGTTAGTATATAAGTGAGGTGCGGTTATCTTTTTAAATTCTACGATTTCGTTTCTGTTTTGTGGTTTTGTGTACGTAGATTCTCAAGAATAAAATTGGAGGATTTCAACGACTGTTTGACAGTATACTTAGCTGCAAGTTTATTTAAGAAACAGGTGAAGTATCAGTTAATTTTGCATTGTTCATCCTACATAAATAAATTCAATTAATCTCTGAAAAAGACGAATAAATTTGTTCATGATTATGATTTTACTTTTCGAGAATTAACTTTTATATTTTTCAATATAAACGAAAATTTGAAACACCTTATTTTTTCGTGTTCACTAAGATATGACTGTAGTTGTATTTGTATTGTGACATTGTTCATGTTTGAATTATCCATAATACAGGATGTTTTATAATTAGATCATTATACAGGGAGAGTCTTTTACCACTGCGTTTATTTTAACTATATTATTGACGTCAAAAGAAACATTTTCCTTCTATAACATTTCTCGTAATCTGGTCCCGTTCAAAAGATTGAGGGTGTTGAAATTTCAAAAAAAATTGCATTCTCACCTGTAATATTCAAACGACATTATCAATTGAAATGATCTCTTGTTGGAGGTTTTTGATAACATTCATGCATGTTTTGGCATCAATAGATTTATTCCATTTCTTGTGGGTTTCTCACTACTACTGTACAGATTGATTAAATTCCATGAAAAACAAATAACACTCGAACTAAAGGTCCGTATCTTGTACTTCCTAGGATCATTAGTCATTTTTGCAGATACAGTCATTCCTCGCCTTTTTTCCTGAATTGCGATATTTTTAAGATATTTGAAATTGAAAGGAATTAAATCGATATAATCATCTGACGAAACATGAGTGAGTGAATCATTTCTTGGAGGGAAAATAATGTTTTTAAGCAAGTTAAATTCAATAGTGGATGCTGTGGAAGGTGATTTTCATTCAAACTAAACTGGACTACAGGGGGGTATTTGCCCAATGTGAAAACTCAGAATGCTTATAACTTTTTAACGCAGCTGAATTTGGAAAAACGGTATGGAAAAAAGTGTTTCTTTGGATCCCAAGAATGTATGGTTAAAATTAACGCTGTGGTCAAAGACTCACCCAGTATATATATATCATTAAGGGTTTTGGGACTACACTTTTTGGCGCTCTTGTTCACCTGAATAGAGTGCTTATTTAATTGCCCAAATGTCTGTATATTTTCAATATTTGGGTGAAAGTGGTATCAATCTTTCCGTAAGAAATCGCTGATGAAAAATCCGAGGCCAAAATCGATTTTGTCCCTCCGTCCCTAGCCACGATTACGTCCGAACGGAATGAGCTAGAGAACTAAAATTTTTAGGGTAGGCCGGAGAAACGAATATCTCAGATGAGTTCGTTCTAGGGCCAAATCCGTTCAATGATTCAGGAGTTATGAGCATCTGAAAATTGATTACCTTCATAACTCCCAGAATATCCATTGGATCAAGTTTTCACTTGAAAGAGATCCGAATTGAATTGAAACAACAGGGCTTGCAGAATTTAGCGAAAATCGACACGGTAGAAAATATTTAAATTAAAAAAAAAATAGTTTTCAACACTTTATACCCCATAAGATATCTGTCGTATTCAAACCAAAATTTTTGTGTGTATGGACGATATTGATATCTCAAATACTTTCAAATGTCATTGTTGTAGGTTCTTCTCATCTATGGATATGATATTTTTTATTCACTTAACAGAAAAGAAAACTGAAAAAAAGGCGTCAGAATACGCGTCTCTAATCGATGCTACCACAGATACACCTATTCGATTGACATGGGTCTGACTTAATATTCAGTGTCAGCGGAAAGGGAGAAACAATGGAAATTTTTCTTTACAGTTGTCAAAATTAAGAAAAGTACTGACGTAGGTTTTCGAGAGAAAGGTATTCAAGCTACGAACAAAATTAAGGGAAAACTATGATGAGTTCTTTTTGATTTGAGATATAGGTTTGTTTTTTCATCGTGGCGTATGTATAATATTGTTTCAGAGTACCCTGAACAGAGTTAAAAAACTAGATCAAAGAGGTTTTCAGTATGTGCACTCTGTCACGGCTCATTTACTTCGAGACGATGGTACTTGATGAAATTTTTCCGCGAAGTTGAGCATGAGCCGAACTGGGATGGTCAACTTTCAATCGGTGACAGATTTCATCAGGTACCATCATCGTCTCGAATTGCACATACTGAAAACCTCTTTGAACATAATTTTTCATCTCTGTTTAGGGTATTCTGAAACAATATGATATTTGGTTTTTCAAAAAAAGCTCATTTTTCAAAATATCTGAACGCCTGAAAAGAAGATTCAAAGCACCACAGGACCGACTTTTTCCATTAGAAAAATTCAAGACGTTGATGGAGATTGCACAAGGTGCAACAAAAATCCTTCAAAACATATAAAAAAATTTTAGAGGTGACCTGTTCCAGAATTTTGTTTCCAAATATTTTTCTCATGAGAAAATCCATTTGTTCATATTTGACTACGGATTCTTCATCAGGAAGTCGAACCCTATCGATTGAAACAATATTCGGCCTGCATTCGAAAATTTTAGGGCAAAACGATATCATGATCTAGTTTTTGTTTGAATCATTCTTCATTTGTAGAAGTTCATAATAGTTATTTTTGTACCTAGTGCGTTATATGGATCCTAACGTCCTAACATTCGGCCCGAGGGATGAATGTTGCCCGATGGGCGTTAGGATCTAATAACGCTCGTGGTGCATACAAGATTTTATTTTACACCAATATATCATTTAATTACAATAAAATTCGATTGCTCCTATGATTTTTTTTCCATTTAACTTTCAGTAGTAACCATGGCATTTGTTAATATTTGATGTTCGTTATTGCTGTCATCATTTTATTCAGTGAATGTCATTACTGATTTCGTGGTGAAGATTTAAAGAAATAACAGAAATGAATAGCAATTTGCCAAATAATATAATTGAAAATGCAGCCAAAGCTGCAAATAATTTATTACCAGAAAAATCCAGACTCGTCTACGACAAGGATTATGAAACATTCCATCAATGGAAGTTGAAAAATGAAATAATTGCTATAGATGAAACAGTGTTATTGGCGTACTTTCAAGAATTGGTATGCTATTTTATTTGTCATTTTGTTCATGTGTGGGTAATTTTTTTTATTTCAGTCTGAAAAATTTTGTCCCGCGTCATTGTGGACGAAATATTCTATTTTGAAATCTACACTGATTGTCAATGAAAATATCAATATTTACAATTCTCCCGGCTAGTAGCGTTTTTAAAAATGAAATCTAAAGGATATATTCCGAACAAATCCAAAGTTTTGACAGCAGAACAAGTTCATACATTCATCAATGAAGCTCCTGATGAAATTCATCTTCTTCATATAGTAGTTCTAATAATGGGTGTTTTTGGAGGACTGAGGAGAGATGAATTAGTGAAAATGTCTATCAAAGATATAGAAGATAAGGGTTGCTGTTTACTTGTTAAAATACCCGAAACTAAAACCGGCATGTCGAAAGGATTTAGCATTGTAGAGGAAGAAAAATAGGAGCTTTGGGGCTGGTCAGAAAATATATATCCTTGAGACCCAGTGGAGTGAAGAATCCTAGATTTTTCCTCACGTTCCGAAATGGTCGGTGCACCATCCAACCTCTTGGCAAAAATACCATAGGAAGTGTGCCTTCGATGATTGCGAAATACTTAAAATTAGATAATGCAAATGAATATACAGGACATTGTTTGAGACGTACTTCAGCAACTCTTTTAACTGAGGCTGGTGCATCATATGAAACGTTAAAAATACACGGAAGATGGAAGAGTGCATCTGTGACGGAAGGTTACATAGAACAGAGCATTTTTTCCAAAAACAAAATATCGACGATGATTGTGAATTCGGTAACAGATTCTCATGAATTCTCTAGTGGTCCTCTTGTGAACGAACTTCCGAGTACTAGTGATCAAGTTTTCGCTCCTCAGGTTTCGAAAACATCCCAAGATTCACGATTGAAGAATTCTTCCGGGAAATTCGAAAACTTGTCACCAAACCCACTCGGCTCCAGAGAGTGCACAAAGTTCCTCCTCGGCTAGCTCTAGAACTGAGACTACTTATAAAGGGGCGCCACTCTCTTTTATGATAATACAAAGAAAAAAAGAGGAAAGTACACTGAAGATCTCAGGGTCGCAAAAGAGAGAAAATAACGAACGCACTCGCAGGATGCCAAACGAGCCCGATCACACAAGCGGGAGGTAGTGGCTGGTAGAAAGAATATAGAGCAATTATTTAACAATATAATGAGCCCAAATGAAACACACAAGGTCCCTCAAACGAGGATACATCCCACAGAAGGCAGATCACCAACTAGTTCCCACCCCCCAACCCGAACATTCGATACAATGCTTTATCTCTCACCAAACAAACAGTAACATCACCCCAAGGTATATACTTAGAGCCTCGATGGTAATCGTTACAAATAGCTCTTTACCCATTACCTCTTTACATAGCGACCCTCTCGATAGGTCGGGTTTTATGTACTAAACAGTATTCACTGAATTGGGCCTCTTTGACACTAATCAACCTTAACTAAATTCGACAGACCAACCTTCTATAACAGTCCAGGCCGTGGATTGACTGAAGTACAAAAGGATATAGTTTCTTAACCCATAATTATTCTCACAGTCTCGTAGATGGAAACCGGGCTCAAATACATTCCTGGGCCAACGTAGTACAATTTCTCACAGTAATGCGCCCTGAGTGGACTACAGGTGTGGTATCCCAGATGGCGAAATCTGGTGGAGGTCCCCAAAGACAGCTTCCACGGCAGCTCGACGGCAACTCAAAGACAGCCCAGACAAACAGCTCGAAGACCTCAAAGACAGTTCAGAATCTGCGGTACCTCGCAACGGTACAATAATAATTCCCAATTCGAAGCAGAATGATGCTAAAATACGAACAAAAATCTAAAATACCTCGTGACAAACATAGGTTAACACACCAATCCCACGTCGTTTTTCCAAACAAATACGCCACTCCGCTAAAGCGCAAAAATCTCACCAACGAACAAACCAAACCAATATGATAAGATTTCTCTCAGGGCTTCAGTTAAAATCCTGTTCGGATCCGCAAAATTGCGATTAATTACTCCATGACATTTCAACCAAATATGCGGGAAGAACGATGTAATTGACAACCTACGTCACATGATGACAGAAAAGGACCACCGAAACTTACGAGATAAGCTGGCAAACTACTGCGACTAACGCCACCAGTTCGGTTTGCAGGTACTAACTGGAGCGGGAATTTTGAAACCGTGACAAACTGCACTTTTCATCTTAATTAAGAAAGAGTTTGTTTACGTTTGTTGAGTTGTCGTTGTTTTAGTATTAAAATTCTGCGAAATAAATAATTTCTTTCTAGCTTATTTTACTTCTCGCACAACGAGCGGGCGTTATGATCCATAATGCCCGCTAAAATGCCCACGGGCATAATGAGTGTATTTATAGCAACCCTTTCTAAGGTAAAATAAACATATAATGTACAAGTGAAAAATAAAAAATCATTCGTTCTCCAGATTATTCTTTCAACTTCTGGGAAATCATCACATAAAGAATTCCTTATTTTTTGTCAAGGCTTTAAAATACAAAGATTCAAAGTATAAATGATATCTCATTCTATATTATTTGTTAATTGGATATTCAAATCCCTTCTAAATCTGTGGAGATTGATGGATTATTTGAAGAATGTAGTAGTGAACAAGCTTGTCTTGATAGAATATTGTGTAGGTCAATTTGTTCATTTCAATGTTCCATTGTATAATTTCCTTATGATTAATAAATTGAATAGAATCATTAACGATTACTTGTTGAGATCTGTCGAATATCTTGTGAGTAATTGAATATTTGAAAAGAAATTGGGAATTTTTTGGGTACTTTCAAACCTGATGATTCTCAAAAATATTCGAAATCAAAGGAATCAATCAGTTGGTTCATCGTATCACTACAATCTTTATTATCACACCTTCAGTATCACCTTTTTGATGTTGTAATAAGCTATCGGATATTACATAAGGTTAATCACTAAATATCTAGCGATAAATTGATCAGAATTGGTATTACGAGTGTTATCCGAATCAGATTTTCAAAATTATTGATATAAAAAACATATTTTTGAAAAGGAACAACTTTCACCTGATTCGGACCTTTAACAAATTCAGACATCACATAATATGACCTTTGCACTATGAATATCAAATGGTTCAAGGATTTCTACTTGATTTTTGGGTGCGTATGGGTACTCCCATCCGAATATCTTATTGGGTTTTGTAATTGGGACATTCCACTTCATTTTCATTTGAATATCGATCAGAGCGCTAAACTGCATCATTAATAAAAAAATTATTCATGTAGAAATCACTTCTGACGTTGAATTATTTTGATGGTTAAATATCACGGTAATGAATTTTTTCATACCTTCTTGTGAGCTATATGCTTTTTTTAATGTTGCCGCAAAACTCATAACACTAAAAATTAATTTTTATTCCTAATTTGGTTAATATTTTATGATTTATTTAAAAGTTATTACGATTTCATTCATTAAAAATACGAAAACTATATGATTTTATATTTTGATATGTAAATAATAGTTCTTTTTCGACCAAAGTAATGAATTTCTATTTGATTGTTATATTTTATTATACCTTACGAGAGATAATATTGTTTGTTTACCTAATCAACGTCAAAGATTGAATGGTTCATTCATATATGGTTGGAAATGAAATGACTCATTGATATTCCAGCCTAACAAGTTCCGTTTCATGGGGATTTATTCCGAGGATTACACACAAAATTATCATATATATACAGGATGCTTCAAAAGTCAGTTTACTGTTTTGCATAGGAGAAAAACCACCAAAAATAATTGCAAATAAATTAATTTTCGAGAAAAATATCTCTTCTTCTTCTTTCTTTCAAGTAGGCTTGTGCCTGTTCCTCATCGTAACTCGCCCTATGTAGGTAGATTGTCGCTCCAGCGCTTTCTAGGTCGCCCAATGCTTCGCCTTCCTGACGGTGATCTGTCTCTGGCTACCTTCACAATTCGGTCCTCTGTCATCCGAGTAATATGTTCGTTCCACTCAATTTTCCTACCTAGCACCCACTCATTAATGTTCTGTATTTGGCAATCTCTTCTGATATCTGCGCTCCTTTCCCTGTTCCGTAAAGTCTTTCCGGCTATTCTTCTTATTATTCTCATCTCTGTCGCTCCATAATTTGTTGGGTTTTAGATGTTTCAGGTCTTGTCTCCGCTGCATATGTGAGTATAGGTCTAATTGCAGTCTTATAGATACGTACTTTAGCTTCCGTTCTCAAATATTTGTTTTTGAATATGGTGTCATCTAGTTGTGCGGCCGCTCTTGATGCTTTGATAGCTTGCCGTCTGACCTCAGATTCCAAGTCGCCAAAGCTCGAAATTTCGATACCCAAGTAACGGAAATTCATCTCTTGGTGGATTATCTTGTCATCCACTGCCAATTTACATCGTAGGGGTGTTTTTGATGTAGTCATGCACTTCGTTTTAGATACTGCTATCGATAACCCTAGCGATTTTGCGACCGTGTTAAATGTGTAGAGGAGCCTTTGCAGGTCATCCTCATTTTCTGCCACTAAAACAGCATCATCAGCATAGCACAGAATCTTTACTTCCCTGCTTCCAATTCGATAGCCTCTGTTCTTGCTTACTTTGCTTATGATCTCATCCATAATAATGTTGAAGAGTAGTGGGCTTAATGAGTCACCTTGACGTATACCTCTTTCCACGTTTATCGGTTCTGTGAGTTCGTTTTCAATTCTAGCCTGTATTTGGTTGTTTTGGTAAATATCCTCAATAGTTTTTATGATATTACTCGGTATTTGTCTGTCATACAGGAGGTGTACCACATCTTCTACTCTTATTCGATCGAACGCTTTTTCTAGGTCTATGAAGCAAAGGAATGCTGGTCTATTATATTCAATGGATTTTTCTGCTATTTGCCTGATGACAAACACCGCGTCCGTGCATGATCGCCCAGATCTAAACCCTTGTTGTTCGTGAGATAGTGTGATTCGGTCAGTTATTAAGTTTGTAATCACTTTTGTGACTAGCTTAAGAGTGGATGATAATAAATTTATACCCCTGTAGTTTCCGGGTATCTTTCTATCGCCTTTCTTGAAAAGCAGGATAGTCGTGCTTGTTCGCCACTCGTCAGGAATTCTGTGCTGTTCGATAATTTTCTGCGTTAAAAAGGTCAATTCATGAACCAATCTTTCGCCACCATATTTAAGGAGTTCGTTAGTGATGTCGTCTGGGCCTGGGCTTTTCCTATTTTTGAGCTTGTCTAATGCTTTTCTTACGTCCGATTCCGTTACCGAGATGAAATCCTCTATTACTATATTGGGTGGGGTTTGTTGTGTAGCTGATGTCGCACTCCTGTATAGGTCCTTCAAGTAACCGGTCCATTCTTCCTTTCCAATCTTACTCACGGGTATCAGCTCATTTGTCTCTTTTCTTTGGTTTCTTATGAAACGCCAAATCTGCTTCTGAAGTCCGTAAAAGTCTTTTTCCAGTTGCTTAGTAATGTTCTCCCAATGCCTCTCCTTTATTTGTCTGACCAATAAATTAGTTTCGTTCCGAATCCTCTTATATTCAACGTAAGACTCATGCGTTTTTGTTGCAAGATAATTGATATACGCTTCTTTTTTCTTTTTGCATTGATCTTTAATTTCATTGCAAAACCATGGAGTTTTATTATCCTTGAAATTTCTGCTCCTGCGAGTGGTCTTTCCAAGAGCTTCAATGGCTGCAGCTTTTATGTTGCCTTTCAGCCTAGTCCAAATAGCATTGACGTCATCCAGACTACCAGTCGGGTTGGATTCAATTTTCTCTTCAAGTCGTTTTTGTATAGTTCTTGAATCGTTGGGTCCCATAGTGAAGCGACCTTGATTTTTTCCTCTTTTCTTATTGGATCTTTAAGTTTTCTTTTGGATCCCCACTTGATTCTTAATTTGCCGAGGAGCAGACCATGATCACTCTCCACGTCATCTGAGTTAAGCACTCTCACATCTAATATTCGAGAAGCTGGTATACATTTATTTGTTACTATGAAGTCAATTGTTGATTGTTGTCCGCGAGTATTCCTAAACGTATATTTATGTTGACTTTTATGATCAAAGAATGTATTATTTATCCTGAGGCTCATTGAGGTGCAAACGTGCAAACGAACGAGAAAAATATAACATCAATAATTACTTGTGGTCTCACGTTTTATGTTCGAATTGTTTCTCCCCCTTTTGAACACACATGCGGCATCGTTTAGTCACGGTAAATCAAAGTTTACGAAAAACCTCAGTATTGCAACGAGGAATATCACGAGGTTGTTCGCTGAAAACTTTGTCTTCACGGACCCTCCGAAACGCAAAACCAACCGGCGCCAAGTCGGGCGAACGTGCTGGCCATTTCACTTTTCCTCGTCTTTCTATCCAATCGCCGAATTGTTCATCTAAAAATCGCCTAACTTCAACTCCAAAATGCGGAAGAGCGCCGTTCTGCTGAAAATGTTCAATTGTCGCAAGGTCTGGATTTTTATCTAGTTCACCCCTTAAATCTTCCAGGAACTCGAGGTATCTTCAAAAAAGTGAGCTCCTTCAAGGGCACCTGCATGAACACTCTTCGATAGTAACATGGAGGTTTTCGCTCGACCAGTAAACGCAGTTGTGTCGCCCATTCAACTTAAACTCAGCCTCATCACTAATAAGAATTTAACGTTAGAAAAATTCGCCATCACCTGCGCAGCCTAGATACCACTCACAAAATTCCAATCTTCGATCAGGGTCATCATCTTCTTTAAACGTATACTTCGATCAGAAATCTCCAATGCTGTGGCTGTGCGACGTGTAGATTGATTTGGATGTTCGACAAAAGATTGAGCCACGATGTTCATGTTTTCCTCCGTCATAACGGTTGGAGGGCGACCTGAATGCGGCGCGTCGACTACGGAGCCAATACTTACGAATTTATGATACAGTTTATGCATCACTTGTCTGGTGGAAACTTGCTTATTCGGAAAGCACTGACAATATTTCTCGTAAATTTTTGCATAATCTCCGTCAAGTTTTAGGTAAGAAGTGAGCAGACACAGCAACCATGGCAAAAAACGCATTGTAAACGTACACAACAACACTACTGTACGCGGACAACTCAACTCGCTACGTTTCAGCTGCCTCTTTCCGCCCTAGGTACTATACTAGCCGGGAATACGCGAATGCGAAGCGAATGAGAATTCATCTCTTCAATAGGAAACACATTAAATAAATTCGCTACTTCAGTACACCGAATTATGATTATAAATAAATTATGATAATAAAAATACGTTTCAAAACTCAAATTAACAAAATAAATTATCAGGTAAGCGTTTCAATATGGTAACTATTTTATTCCACACACTTTCGAATACGTCTTGAAACACCTTGGTTTGTCGCTCGCTTTAGTGAGTGGAAAGCATCCTCCACACGCCATTTCAAATCTTATTTGCTTTCAATAGGAGATTCATAGACTATGTTCTTTATTCTACCCCATAAATAAAAATCTGAGGGCGTAAGATCGGGAGATCGTGGGGGCCAAAACAGTGAAGAACGGCGTCCGATCCACCGATTACCAAACATTGCATTCAGTTCTTCAGACACCTCGTGTGAACTATGTGTCGGAGACCCATCCAATTGATAATATGCGGTAGTCGACATACTCAACGGCAGTTCATTCAAAACTCAGAAACAAAAATTCTTAGGATTTCCAAAAATTTTTCTGTATTTGAATTTTCTTCATAAATTTAGTACCGCACTTTATTGTTCATCAAAAGAGCAAACACATTATAACTAAATTTGTTCTGAGGGTTTCTTTGTCTTTTTCTATGAGGATTTGCACTTCTCCAAATATGGCAATTCTTTCTATTAAATAGTCCTTCATTATTGAATTTTGCTTCATCTGTCCAAATGATCTTTTTCAAAAAAATTCCATCATTTTCAATTTTTTTTAATATTCCTCTACAAAAATTTAACCTTTTCATGTAGTCACCCGGTTCTAATGCATGTACTTTCTCATATTTGTATTCATACACGTTGTGTTTTTTCAAAATTCGGTGCACTGAATTTCAGTCTAAATCGATTTCATGAGCTGCACTTCGAAGAGATGCATTATCATTCGCTTCGAAACAAGTCGAAACACTAATTTCATTTTCCTCATCATCAACTACCCTTCTTTTGTATTCTTTAGGGGCTCTTACACATCTTCGTCATGGAAGGTAAATGGGGATACTTCTCATTGAAGGCCCGGTAGATTCTCCTAATAATTCTCTCCCATTCACCATGTATATAAAATAGATCCAGAATTTCGTAATTAGAATAACGGTTCATTTTGTTAAATCGAGAAATGAAGATAACGAAAAACAATAACACCTGACACTTGCGAATTGTTAACAGATAATTTATCTTTATGTGTACAGAGTGTTCCCATGGTTTCGAAAGAATATTCATCGAATTTTTTTAGATGCAAAACACCATAAATCCAGAAAATCTCAAATCACTCAGAAATTATTGAATTTAGGAGCATAATGATGTAAGAAAACTATCATTTTTTTGACCGCAGCATCCAACACAATTATAAAAAAATAGGGTTCTGATTAGAAAAACAGAAGTTATGGCCAATTTGAGATCACAATTGTCAACACAAAATGTGGAACACCCTGTGATGATATTTTTGAAATGACCTTTTCACATCCTTCCTCTTCGATGTTGTAAAAATGGTTTATGCTCAGGATATTTGAAATAAGAATAATGAACATATTACTGACTAAACATATTTGACTTTTTTTCCAGTTTTTTTTTTGGATATTTTGAAAACTATTTGATTTAATACAATGGTTTCAACAGAAAAGTATTCACTATCGAATACTCCATCATACCAGGAATGGAAAACTTCGTCAAATTTATTTTCACTCCCTGTATAACCTGAAGTTTTTGGGCTACAAAAATATTTAAGCTCTGTAGAGAACTTCGAACAATATCATAATCCGAATTTTCAGATTTCAAATATGTCTAGTTCTCCAGAAACGTCTAATAGGCACTGGAACTTGAGACACCCTGTATAGTTGGTTTTCAAGGAGTTTTCAACCCCTTTAACTGTAATACTAAGTTTGAAAACAGCCACCCCTATTACTTTTTCGTATATCTATTACTGTTATCATGAAATCCTAAAAATTTATTTCTCTGAATTCTTGCTCAATTTTGAAAAAAAAATGTGTCCTTCAAAATTTTGACACGATGAAACATTTCCCGGAGTAAAATAAAATTTGGAGAAAGGGTCTATCCGAATAATATTCAAGTTCACAGAATAGTTGGCAATTGCGTATAATAGTCTCTGATTCCGTACGATGGAATACATTTTCTGTCATAACTTTTGTGTTTGGGGAGAAAAAATTTTCCATAAAGGTATGGCAAGGCGTGTTGGGAACAGATCGGATTAAATGCTCAAAGTTTTAGGAGATTTTCCCATGCAGCTAAGACGATGAGCATATTCCATTTACGATGGAGCTCCATCCCATTTTGGTGTTAATATGAGGGGATACTTGAACGCTAATCAAGATGGCTGGAAAGTTCGAGGTGGATCTAAGGCTTGGCCTCCTCGATATTCTTTTTTGTTAGATTCTTGTTTATCAGAATATCTTAAATCCTTGGTGTACACAACCCCAACCATCGATATCGTTGATTTGAGAAATCTAATTATGGCATTATGTTATCATAACCGAAATATATCAAGGATATTGTCAGATTACGGGGGTCAATTATACAAAGAATTAAATCATATATTTCAGCAGGAGGTGTACACTTCCAACATCTGCTTTGATTTCAAGTTTCATATATTTCCAGATTCATATAGAAAGAGGTTGTAAAATTCATTTTTTCGTTTGTTATGATATATTAATTAAGAAAGTTTTTATATTGTTTTGTTATTTCTTGAACAAAAAATAAGAACACAATTTGATTCTTCAAATGATTGAACTGACACAAAGGTATCACAGAAAATTTATTCTATCTATGCACGACATCAGATGCTATACAAGTCACCAATTATTCAGTGAACTTGAATGTAATTCAGATAAGTACATATTCCAAATTTATTCCCGGAATAGCATCGATTATATCAAAATTTTCCAAGTGACAATGCCTTTTAAAAATCGAGCAAGGATTAATGGAACGAAAAAACGTTCAAAATCTTTTCAGATCACTGAAACAGATTTAACAGAAAGAATTAGGGGTGGACATTCGGAACCTCTAATAATAAAGTTTGGGTGTTGAAAAAAAAGACTACTATACAGTTAATCGAATGTGTGGTGTTTTATTACTATTTGGTTCTCAGAAATGGTAAAAATAAACCAACTAAAAATATTATATAAAAAAGTACCCAAGTCTCGATGGAGCCGCTTATGCATCTTCAAAAAGTAATAAAATCTAGACAATGTCTAAGGATTACGTTGAGTAACTTGATCGTTGAACCACTAACCATCGAAAATGGAAAATTGCCACTAGGAAAAAATTGATTGAATAAACAGCAGTTCCGGCTATAGATTGGTGCAAGGGTGTCTTACACCCTTTCAACGGCCAAGTTACACAACATTAACTATAAAAATAAAGAAATCGTTCTGTTATTATTACAAATATTTCTTTTCTCTTTTTCCTGTTCTAAGTCCTGTACAGTTTTTTGTATAACCATTCGCATTCATTATTCATTCCTTTAGGCGGTTTTGGCGGTTTAAGAACGTGTCAATCTTTAATAGTTCGGTTGAACCCTTCTAATTTCTAACCAGGGTCACCCGGTATTCTAGTTCTTCGATTATCCTACTTTATACAGTTTTTCCTTTATACGACTCTCAAATCCTAACTCTGTAGCAAACTTCAGCTCTCTGAAATTATGGAATAGACATCGTAGGATTTCTCCGAATTGCCAGCTTCAAATTCATATTTCTGCTGTTGATTTGTACATATGAGAGACATTACTTTTGAGAAACGCCAACAATTAGTTACGAATTGCCTTCTTCTACTGAGGCCACAATTTATTTACTTTCGGTTATCTGTCGGCGATTCATGTTTATGGTCAAAAGTGATATATAACAACAGAATTTCACATCGAAAATGTGTTCTTTTGTTACACAAATCTTACCATTTCAACTGACATATATTTAATGAACACACAAACGAGTAATTATTATCACGAAATGATTCTAACATGCCAATACCAGGTGATGCAAAACATTTAAATCTCTTTGTTTTTCCTCTTATAGTCCTACTTTATTTTTGTTTGATTTTATAATTATTCCTCTTAATAGCAAGTAACCAAACACCCAGATTCTTGAAACTAACATAATCATATATTGCAGATGATTCACAATGGTGCAACAAAAGGTAGCTTCAATTATCATCTTACTGGCCATCTCAACTGCTTATGTCTGTGCAACTTACCAAGTTGGTATAGGAATATATGATTGCACAGGTCCAGCTTCAGGAGTAACATTTGTGAGTAGGCACACTGAGTCTTTTATTTTTCATTTATCTACCCCCATTTATTATCAATGTTTTTCTTACCAACATCTCGGTAGATATAAGGAGGCAAACACCATACTTCAACAAGCCTCTACATTTGTAGTCTACCGAATATGCATAAAATGAGTATTCTTTTGTGTTTAATTGTAAGTTCAGAAATTCTGCATGATACCAATTGGCCAAATTTCTCCTGAAACCTATATCATCTCCAAGAAATATTTGAAGAAGACATCATGGTTACCTCTGATATCACTAGTGTATTCACCAATACTCCAACAGATAAAACACTTGCAATCATAATGAAAAAGCTTGAAGATGATCTTGAGAATCTTAGAACAATCTAAGATGTCCTCTGAAATGTTGGTTAGAGAGAAATTGATAAATTATGTGAAAAATAACTCGAATGATCATTCTATACTCGGTTCATCATCTAAAATATCTCTAATTGATTTTATAGTACCAGATTCACCAAGCCTAGCTCATTAAACATTGCAGACTGGATTCCCATTGCCTTGTACCATTGTGTACTTTCCGTTCGATTAACTACTTATCATTCTGCTATCGTTTTTCTCTTATGTCTGTAACGTTTACTTTAATTATTGGATAACTTCAGAATTATTGACTTATTTTTTTTTCATTCTACTTATATTATGAATGCGTTTTCAATTTTTTTCTGAAGTTTCGTTTCATGTCTTTCATTCCACCAACTATCTATTTTTACAATTTCCTATAAGTATTCAAACTTCTTTCTTATATGCGATGAAGAAACTAGAAGCACACTCAAATTTCCTAATATAATTAATATAAAATTAATTGTCATCAGATGGGATATGCCAAATCTAAGCAGGTTGGTTGTGGTATCCATCTAAGACAATTCGCCAGGGCATATATCATAGATGATGGTACCACAAGAGTGGCCTATGTGACTGTTGACACCTGTATGATCTCACATGGAGTTAAAAAAGAGGTATGAAGAATTCTTGAGACGATCGATCATTCATTCAGACTTTTTCAAGGTACTAAGTAGGTTAAGGAAAAGGTATAATGAAACGTATGGATACGAGAATGTGATTATGAGTGGTACACATACTCACAGTGCTCCTGGTGGTTTCATGATGGATATGCTGTATGACATACCTGATAAGGGATTTGTGGGAGAGACCTTTATGGCTCTGGCAGATGGAATCACCAAGGTGAGTTATAAGAATTCATTTCGACGTGTTTTTATTTCTGTATTTTCTTAAGTGATCACCACTACTCAATTCCGATACTATTTGCTAAACAGTTTGGAAATAGGATGATATTAAATCAAATTCGGGAATAATATCACTCTGCAGTTTGTTAATGAACTTATTCCATGTTCTCAGAAGGTTGCAGAGGCCTTCACTAGATATTTCACTCAAATAAATGCTATCTATCTCTGTTCTTCGATATTTAGGCGTTTCCCGGTCTGGTTCTTGCACTTTGCAGATTTCCATTAATAGTAATTATAAGACTTAACTTTGGAAGTGGAGTGCCTAAGGACACTGACTATATCAATATGTCTAATGTTGTATTCATGGAAATCTAAACACTTGCATGCAAATGCAGTCGCACATACAAAAAGGCAAATGGAAATATTAACGCATGGAGTGTGAGAATTCTAGAATTTTCGAGAATTTCTCTGCAGGAGTTCGTATACGTATAATTCTTTCTGTAGAATCAAAACTGTACTTATTTTGGCAAAGCAACCCAATGAATAACAATACAGTGCTAGTCAAAAGTTCCCTCCCCCCCTCGTATCTTTTGAACGGGTATACTTATAATAATGAAATTTGGAGGGTGGAAATAAACGGATGTAGGCTTCTCAACTGGTCATAACAGGTGACGCAATAGTCATAAATGACGTCACAAGGCCACTGTGACCAATAATTTTAAATGGGACCCTATGGCAAGTGACAGCTCGTTTGAAAGGTATTGAAAATACCTATTCAGTCATACCATTTTTGTTTGGGTTTCGGCTGAATTTGATTGATAAATTGAAGAAATACCAAAATTATAGTTTCGCATTTAATTAATAAAAATTCAAGAACCAGTTCTTATACTAAGTGTTCAAAATGTGCTCCATCTACTTCCTGGCAGTAATGCATCCTATTGCTAAACTCTTGTCGTACTCGTCCCAGTGTGTCAGCGGAAATTGCCCTACATTCTTCAACAATTCGTTGTTTCAGAATGGCAATACTGTCAGGTGCTGTAGCGTAAACCTTAGATTTCAAGTACCCCCATAGAAAAAAATCTAATGGTGTAAGGTCCGGTGACCGAGCTGGCCATTCGATCGAACCTCGTCGTCCAATCCATCTACCACGATATTCTTCATCTAGGTAACGTCTTACTGTACCGTAATAGTGTGCAGGAGCACCGTCTTGTTGAAACGTTATTTCCAAGTTGTCGAATTCATTTGGATTATCTTCTAGAATTTCAAGAATTAACGCCTCAATATTATTTTGTAACATCTCCAGATACAATTCACCGATTAAGTTACCATTGAGAAAAAGAGGCCCAACTATGTGGTTTCCCAAAATACCTGCCCAAACATTTACTTTTTCTGGAAATTGAGTATGTTTTTCACGAAAGATGCTAGGGTTTGTGTCACTCCAATACCTCCCATTTTGAGTGTTAACATTTCCATTGAGAAAGAAAGTACTTTCGTCACTAAAACAAAATGTCTGTATGTAGCCTGGTTGTTGGTTCATTTTATTGGACATAGTTTCACAGAATTCTAGTCTTCGGTCGGGGTCATCATCTGAAAGTTGGTGCACCATTTTTAATTTGTATATATATAGCGGGGGTCCTACAGCCTCCGCCGCATCCCGCATTTCGATCGCCATTTTTCTCTATTTTGCCATTCATCCTCTCCAATGGCTCTATCTCTCATTATTGTCCTGATTCCGTCTTCCCATGTTATCGTTGGTCTTCCTCTCCTTCTGCGACTTCCGGGAACATACTCCATTGCTCGTTTTGGCCATCTGTCTTCTCCCATCCTCATCACGTGTCCGTACCAGATGAGTTGTCGTGTTTCCACTTTGTCCAAAGTTGTGTAAGTTCTTCTTGTTTTCCGTCTTATTTCCTCGTTACGTATATGTTCTGTTCTTGTTATCCTACACGCTCTTCTTAGGAAGTCCATCTCTACCACTCCTATCTTTTCTTTATTTCTTGCTGTCATTTGCCAGCCCTCAGATCCATACGTCAAAATAGGCTCTACTATCGAACTGTAGATTGTCATCTTTGTATTTAATTTTATTTTGTTCGACCAAAGCACTTGATTTAGAACTCGGATACATGTCTGCCCTTGCTGTATTCTATGCTGTATATCCCTGTGACTTGTTCCTTCTTGGGATATTATAGTTCCCAAATACTTATATTCTTCACATTGTTGTAGGTTTCGGATGTCTAGTTGAGGATCTTCTTGTCCATCATCTCCAATTTTCAAATGTTCCGTCTTTTTAGGTTTATTGTTAATCCCCATTCTTCATATTCATCCTTTAATTTCCTGAACATGTAGTCCACATCTTCTTCACAGCTTGCAACTATCACCTGGTCATCGGCGAATAGTAAGGTTGTTAGGCAATGGTCACCGATCCGAATTCCCATCCCTGCACATTTACGTCTCCATATATCCAAAGCTTCCTTAATATATATCTTAAACAGGGTGGGTGATAAGCAACATCCCTGCTTAAGTCCCTTTGAGATTCTGAAAGGTTTAGAAATGTTGTTGTTTATTTTCACCATGCTTTTTGAGTCTTTATAGATGTTATGAATAGCTCGGACATATGTTGTGTTTAGGCCGACTCTCGTCAAAGTTTTAAAAAGTTTTACTAAGGGTACTGTATCGAATGCTTTCTCTAGATCAATAAATATCAGATGGGTCGGTAAATTTCTAGCTTTCCTTTTCTCAATAACTTGCTGGAGGGTGAAAGTGTTGTCTAAGCATGATCTTCCAGCGCGAAAACCACTCTGTTCTTCAAGTTCTTGGCACTCCGTTTCTATTCTTTCCTTTAAAATTCTACCATACAACCTCCCCATTGCACTGGTCACACTGATACCTCTGTAGTTTCCGCAGATCTTTTTATCTCCTTCTTATGTATAGGACTAATATATGATATATTCCAGTCCTCAGGAATATCGTCACCCCTTAACATACATCTATTAAAAATTTCTGCCAGCATTTCCAGTAATACAACTGGTCCATGCTTGATCAGTTCCATGGGCATGTTTCCTGGTCCTGGAGTTTTACCGTTTCTCATATTTTTTAGAGCTTTTTCTATTTCTTTTACTCCAATCTTTTCTTTATCTACCCTCTCTATTTCTATTTTATCAATTGGGTCTTTAAATTGCTCTCGATTTTCCGACAGTAAGGTCTTGTAGTGTTCTTGCCATTCTTTCATATTTATCATATTTATATGTGCTGATTGGTTGTTTTCTCTTCGAATGTTTTTGATTGTTTTCCATGCCTCCGATACCTTCGTCCCGCCCATACATTTTTCGATGTTTTCACACGCTCTGTCCCAACTTTCATTCTTCTTTTCTGTTACAACTCTTTTGACTTCTTTATTGTAGTGTTTGTATACTTTCTGATCTTCAATATCCTTGGTAATGAGCCACTTCTGGTATGCTCTCTTCTTTGCTTCTGTCAATCCCTTTATTTCTCCCGTCCACCATTCCGGATTGTATTTTGATTGTCTTTCTTGTAGTCCCAAGGCTTCTTCCGCTGCTTGATGTATACTTGCTTTTGTCGTCTTATACAGTTCTTCGGTATCCATTTGTTCCATTTTCACGTGTTGTAATTTCGACGCTAATCTAAGTTTGTAAAGAAATTGTACAGATTCGTGTTTGAGACTGTCCAAATTGTACTTAATAGTGTTTAAAGTTCGTTGTTCCCTATTCTGTTCTTCTTCCCATCTTTCCTTCTCTCCTTGGACTTTCCGATAATTGATCACCACCTTGGCCATCAGTAGGTAGTGATCAGAACCACATTCCATGCCACGATATACCCTGAGGTCATTAATTTTTAGTTTTGAATTTTGACGTAGGATCATATAGTCGATTATAGAGCTCAGCCCTTTGGTTCTCTGGACCCATGTGAACTTATGTACATCTTTATGTTGGTAGAACCCATTCATAATCTTTAATCTTAGGCTTTCACACACATTGATAATTCGATGACCATTTTCATTAATTGTTTTTTCCCCATATCTTCCTACAACTGGGTCATTGTGTCTTCGGCCAACTCTACCGTTTAGGTCGCCAATTAAACAAATTTCTTTGCTGTCGTTTACCTTCATTATTGTGTTCAACAGATTTTCGTAGAATTTGTCTTTTGTGTCTTGTACAGCGTCTTCACTAGGGGCATAGGCTCCTATGAACACTATATTTTGCCCGTTTTTCTCTATTTCGAGTGTTATTATTTGTTCGTCTATCTCTTCCCACGTTTTGATCTTATTTTTGTATTTACTATGTACCACCATTGACACTCCTCTTTTGGCTCGGTTACTCTTACAAACTCCACTGTAGAAATGGATGTATTCTCCTACTATTTCGTTCCCCTTCCCTTTTTTCTTTGTTTCCGTAAGTGCGCATATATCAATTCTCATCTTCTTTAGTTCATCGAAAACTTCTGTAATTTTTGTTCTTAGCCCTTGGACATTCCAAGTGGCTATTCTCATAGTCCTTTTTCCTAGCATTTTCCGTAAACCATTTGATCCGTCCTTATTCCGAGGCTGGCTATCGAAACTTTTAGCATATAAACTTTTTTCCGAATGACGAGCTGCTAACCCGACGCTTCAACCTCCAACCTGGAGGGCCAGGGTTTTATGTCAGAGTACCTTCTCTTAGATAAGTTGCTTTCTCTGCAGCCAAGGAGTCTTATCTACCCCACCTGTTGGTCCGCGGGTGGTATTTTATTTCCCACCTACCCGCCGGTCTATCTGGAGACAGACCGGTTAGGGCGTTCCCCTATCCGCCACCTGGGGACGCGCCCTCTAGGGGTTACAGGTTCCCCCGAGGGTTTTTAATTTGTATGGATGAAATTTGTTTTTAGCCAACACCTATGTACTGTCCTTTACTGACTTCACAGATAGACACAACTTGGGCTGTGTAAGAAGTAGGGTTTACTACCATTTCTCCAATTATGTCAATTTTTTTGTCATCACTAATTGTTGGTCGACCAGATCGTTTGGCATCTTGAACACTACCTGATGCTTCAAACTTCCGAAGAAGCTCCCTCAAATAAACTCTCGATATAGGGCGATCGGGGTGCCTCTCATTAAACAGTCGTTCCGCTGCATGGAAATTGTTTCTACATTCACCAATTATTAAGATAGCTGCTGCTTTGTCGGCTACAGTACGTACCATTTTGCCTATGTAAACACTTAAACGTCTCGTTTAACAATAGCTTAGGTAAATTTTCAAGGTATAAACACTTTTGACAAGTAGAGAATTCAAATACGTCAACCTTTTTGACAATTAACCAGAGGCGTACTTTAAAATCTTTATTAATTGAATGCGAAACTATAATTTTCGTATTTCTTCAATTTATCAATCAAAATCAGCCGAAACCCAAACAAAATTGGTATGACTACCTTTCAAACGAGCTGTCACTTGCCATAGGGTCCCATTTAAAATTATTGGTCACAGTGGCCTTGTGACGTCATTTATGACTATTGCGACACCTGTTATGACCAGTTGAGAAGCCTACATCCTCGAAATTTCATTATTATAAGTATACCCGTTCAAAAGATACGAGGGGGGGAGGGGACTTTTGACTAGCACTGTATAATCAAGATGGCTGTAAACTAAAGAGTAATACACATTCAAACGTGCATCTCCTGGGAGTAATCCCTTCAACTGATGTATAGCTTAGTACGATCTGCTCAATTTTTGCAAAAATATTCAATATATAAGCCCCATCTCAAGAACCTATCAACATTTAGTCCCAGAAACCTAAGATGTTTTGATTTGTTGTTCAGTAAAGAATAAAACCAGTGGAGCAGATCGAATTGTTTTCCGATTTTGGAACTTATTTAAATTTATCATAAGAGACTAACATCTACAACATGTGATGAACTATCGGACAAGCTCATCTCAGGTTATCTTCAGTTCTTCTAGATTCCTTGATCGTAGAGCTACAGAAGTATCTTCAGCAAATAAAATAAAGATATCTGCCTTAATGTGGTCTGATAAGTCGTTGATAAACAATAAAAACAGTAACGGACCCACAACTGCGCCATGAGAGACACCAAGCTTGCTGCGATATTCTCTTGAATTGTTGTTATGATCTATAAACATATTACGATGCTATACGTAACACAATATCTATTCAATAAATATCCCGCGGAATCTAATCTGATTGAGCATATCTACAATGAGTTGGTGTTATAAACAGTCAAAAGCTCTCGACTGATCGAAGAAAATTACCACGTTATTCAAGAATATATATTTTCATCTGAACTTTTGGCTCGCAATTTTTTGGTTGGCAAACAAACGAGCATAGAGTCAGCAAGGGTTAGTGACGGGCACCATACAATTCGGCATCTGACATCAGGCCTAGAGAAAATAAACCGTAGCTCCCCGAACAAATGTTGTGTGTACTAAAATAAGCCGGAATATATGTGGGGGACTCTTTATTTCAAGAGTGGTGCTCAATTAAAAAACACAGAGGCTTCTCCAAGTTGCCCATATCGAATCTGAAATAAAAAGACAAAATCAGAAAGAAGATTTAAATATAAAAAAACGTATTCCATTCCAAGAAAGAATCGGAAAGATCATGAATAGCCCTAAAACCATGTTGAAATATATAAATGGGATAATTATAGATGCGATGAGGTTTTGTTTCATCTGCATATTCACACTCACAACTTGCGCTTGGAACTGAGTTCCACCTGAATAGTATGCGATTGGTAAGACCATGACCTGTACTCAAACGATTAAGAACTGTCAAAATTTTTCTTCGAAGGTCGAAACCAGGAATTTCTTCAGAAGTATCAGATAAAAGATTGATCATTTCATAAGAGTTCCACTCAATATTCCATAATTCTTTTTCGCTTATGTTCATTTTGAGGAACGTATTATACCATAATGGTTTGCGTGACATCAAACCGGAAATTTTATTTTGAAAAGTGTATGAAATATTTGGAAATAAATTAGAAGAAGAATGATATTTGCTCAAAGAATTCTGAGCTGTAGTCTGTCGGCGAATATATGGAGGGGGGCAATATTAGACGAAACTGGTAAACAATGAACCGGTCTAGATTTTATGGTGCCAGTGATTATTCCCATCGATATGTTCAAGTGTGTATCGATTTTTTGTGTATGTGTACTATAAAACAATACTCAGCTGAAGAAAAGAGTAAGGCTAGAGATACTGTGCGTAAAGTGGAAGCATCAGTACCCCAAGATGATTCAGCTAATTTCTCAAGAATGTTATTCCTAGTTTTCATTGTCAAGCTCAGATCATCTAAATGAGCCTTGTTATTGACAGATGAATCTAATTTAACTCCTAAGTACTTTGGATAGAATTTATGTTCGATGGAAAATCATTGAAATTTCCTATATTTCTCGCATGATTTTCCAGATGGAAACAGAATACCTATGTTTTGTTGGGATTGGGACATAATCGCCACACAAAATAATTGTTCAAAATCTCCAAATCCGATGATAGTGTGTTCTCCAGAGTATGGAAATCCGAATAGTGGTAAGCAATAGCAATGTCATCAGCATAAATAAATTTCTGAGATGAAGTTGTAGGTGAATCACTGAGGAATAATCGAGAAGTAAAAGGGCTAAAACTGTGGAAAACTGTTTTTCATTGTTTTGTAATTGCTTATCCTATTGTCAGCAAAAACACGCAACCTTCTATCAGATAACATATTTTGTAATAATTTTACCATTCTCCCAGAACTCAGATGGGTATAGAGTTTGAAACTCAACCCATCTTTCCACACAGTGTCATATGTCAAGGATAAATCAATGGAAGCAGCTCCTGTTTTCAACCTTTTATTGGAAGCTGATTCAAATATACTTGTAAAGCAGAGAACCGGATCTGTACAATTGCTATTTTCCTAAAACATCCCTGGAAATTTTGTAGATCATTTTTATAGAAGATTGAAAGGAACACTCAGTAAACTGATTGGTCGATAACTATTAGGATCAGACGGAGATTTTCCTCGTTTCTAATTACCCATTATTTTAGCCTCCCGGAATTTGGAAGGAAAATTTCTCGAGTTCAGAATATTGTTGTATAAATACAATGAACAAATGATTTTTCAGGAGTCAGGATAAATTCAGTCAAAAGTTTCCGCTTTCCGAGATTTTATAGACTTAATAGCCGCCCTCAATTCATCTATATTGAGTGGATGCGATACATTTTCTAAAGTAGGAGCTGATCTCTGATTTTTTTTCTTTTTTCTATTGAATTCATAAGCCTTTCACATTTATCAACGGATGATGATTTTTGATATTCTTTTTACAAATTATCGATTTATTTCGACCACCCTGGAATATAATCGTCCCTGAAACCTCTTGAAATGAATATTCTTGCTTCGGCTTTCACAACACCTATAAAGCTGTGAAAGTTATCGTGTGTGGTGGGTTTAATCCACCTAAAATCACTGTATTTAGGTATTAAATTGTATAACCGATTGCTCAGTATATTGAATCGATGTGTGGAAGGTCTTTTAAGATAGAGGCAAAATTTATAATTCTCTAGAGATATTATCGAGGAATTCAGAAGTTCCTTAAGGGCTCCATTGGTTGAATTCATGATTTTATCCGTGTGAATTTTTGCTAATGTATGAGTATGATATTTTGAATAACTTGTCTTATACATTTTAACATTGTCCAAAAGGATCAATGAAGTTTAATGTTATTATTGTAATTATTTCTTCCTATATCTTCCCTAATGATTTTCATTCTTCCATAGGCAATAGTGAAGGCTCATACAAATATGGTGGAAGCAAAAATTTTCGTGAAAGCTGGTGAATTAGTTGATGCTAACATCAATAGAAGCCCTTATTCTTATCTAAACAATCCAGAAGAAGAGAGAGCGAAGTAAGTAGAAATATTCAATCCTATCTGGATCTTCCTCTTCAGCCTGCATAAATCTACTCCTTGATGAAGATAGGCCTCCTCTTTCTCCCTTCCTCAATGTCTTCGTAACACATCTAGCCCTCCTCAAAATTCATTAAAAATTGAAACATTTCTGTTTTTCCGAAAGCTGATTTAGTTTGAGGATGATAGAAAATATCTTCCGAAATGTTGGTAGGAAGAACAGTAAGAGATAGTGGATGTAGTCCAGTTAATCATTCAATAAAAGCATATGTTATTTTCCTTTTTATTTAGCTTATTATATATAGTGTGCGGTATGTGTCAGTTCACACTCTCTGGTATTCACGCATGCGCGTATTCTCGGCCAGGGCGGATGGAGGCAGCTGAAACGTAGCGAGTTGAGTTGTCTGCGTAAGAAGTGTTGTTGTGAATGTGAATTGTTGCCATGGCTTCGCGTGTAAATTACACGAAAGAAGAACGTATTTATTTTCTCACTTCTTACCTAAAACTTCACGGAGATAATGCTGAAATTTCCAAATAAGCAAGTTCCCACCAGACAATTGGTGCATAAACTGTATCGAGAATACGTACTGGCTCCGTAGTCGACTCGCCTCGTTCAGGTTACCCTGCTAATTATTTCGTAAAACTTGTTTTACCGTGACTAAACGATGCCGCATGTGTGTTGAAGAGGGGGGAAATAATTCGAACATAAAATGTGAGGTCACAAGTAATTATTGATGTTATATTTTTCTCGAAAATGAATTTATTGGCAATTATTTTTGCTTTCTTTTCCTCATATGCAAAACGGTAAACTGACTTTCGCCGCACCTTGTATTTGATTTCGTGAAATTCCTTTGTGGTCGAAATAATTTTCGAGCAGATTCAATCATTCATCGTTTTATTCAAACATGATTTTGTGTTTAAAACCAATCTCTCACCAATGAATCTTATATCTTGATATTAATCAGCATAACTTTTTCTCAGGTACAAATATAATACAGATAAAGACATAGTGCAGTTAAAAATAGTCAGATCGTCTGATGGAACTCCAATTGGTGCTATCAACTGGTATGCTGTCCATCCCACTTCGATGAATAATACAAATTGCTTAATAACATCTGATAATGTGGGTTATGCGTCAATTCTCTTAGAACAAACTGTTAATGGAGGAACAATTGTAGGAAAGGTAAATCACTTGATTATATGAAAACGATTCTTCACTAAGATTAATTCATTTTTCCATTGCTGTCTGTGCAAAGCGTAATTTTTCCCTAACTGCTTGGAGAGTGTGAGAGTTTCGGTTCCGTAAGTGAGCACCAGCAAAACATATTGATCAAAAACTCTAAAAGCATGTCGGGATATCAGAATTTGAGTCACTCTCAAGTACCCCAATGGGAGCTTATATGAGGCCAATTCTGCGTTTCATCACGCAGATGTGGTGGTTCCTCCCAATGTCAATTTCATTCTTGAGTGTTTCTAAGAGCCAGCATGTTCAGTGAATGTTCACGAGAAGTTCTTGATGATGGAACTCGTGTAGAATTATTTGGGCAATAACTATCATCTCTCATTGCACTTCTTCCCAATCTTTCAACAAATATCTTCTGTTGTTTTCAAGGCAATAATTAGCTTTTACAAAAGTTCAGAAAATTCCTCAATATTCACGTATAAGAATCAGGAAAAAAAAATATCGGGTGCTAAGTCACTTATTAGGTCTCAGTTACCGTTCTTTATTGATAACTGCCAAGCTTTCGGCCACTTTCATGGCCATCTTCAGGGCACTACAAATCAGAGGAATGTACATAATGTCAACAAAATAAAACAATAAAAACTTACACTCAAATTGAACAAAACCTCTTTACGACATTCGGAAAAACAGTCGAGAAAAATACAAAAATTCATCAAATCTTTCAACCAGTAAATCAAGAATTCAGAGCAACAAAATGAAATCAACCGTGCAATATAATCTAATAAGTAATCTGACACAATAAGATATAAAACTTCTTAACCTCGAAGAAAGATAGAACACAGAATATCCTCGAAACATGAAAACGCAAATAAGCACAAAACTATCAATCAAAAATGTTGACAACAAATAAAGAAATCTAGACAAATCTAAACCGATCGAAACGTAAACATCGTCAGTTCACCGTTGTATACCAGGGTCGTACGTTTGTTGATTAGTCCCCATTATTAAATCAACGATATGACAATAGATGGGATTAATTTCTTGTGATTCTGTGGAAAGATTCAACGGATGGGTTAAATATCTAATTTCAAGAGATTCCAGGAACATACGTTTATATCTATTGCTACTGCTCCTCAAAATCTCCACGTCAGAAAAATTCATCAGATGGCCAGTCTCAACCGTATGAGTAGACAAACCAGTCGATGGCTTAAGATTTCGACAGTCCCTCTGATGTTCCTTCAATCTGGTTTTTAAATTTCTACCAGTCTGACCAACATATGACCCATCACACACACCACAGTTAATTTTATAAACTATATTATTTCTATTAAGTTTAATAGTTTTGTCCCTACTTTTGGAAAATAATAAAGATCCCAAAGTGTGTGGTATCCTCTTCACTATCCTAACATCATTACCCCCAGATGACGAGGCTTTAGTGACAAGAGAACAGACTCTATTGGTTAAGTCTCGGATATATGGGAGTGTGAAAGTTCTAACATTATTATCAGGATCAAGTGTGGGAACCTCTTCAGTCATATTTCTAGGTTCACGTCTAACCTCCGATCTACTAGGGGTGTTAAATAATAATTTATTAATAAGTCTAGGAGGATACGAGTTGTCTAACAACAAAGCCTTCAACTTGACAAGATTAGGGTGTATTAAATCAGGATTGACAATTCTCTCAATACGATCTCTCAGTCCTAACACTAGGTTTATTTTGTGTTTATATTCATGATTGGATCTATAGTTTAAATATCGACCTGAAGAAACACTCTTACGATAAATATCAGTCGAAATAACATTATTATTGTCATACTTTAAACGGACATCAAGATAAGACAATGAGGAGTCCTGCTCAACCTCACAAGTGAACTGTATATGTTCTGAATAATTATTAAAAACTGTGACCAGTTCATCAATTGTGTCTTCAGGCACTATGCAAAAAAGATCATCTACAAATTTCTTTAAAATAGGTACTCTAAAACTCAAAAGCAACAAGGACTCCTCTATGAGATCATCAACAACAATCTGTGCAAAAATTGGAGAGGCATCACCACCCATAGGTGCACCCACCAACTGTTTGTAAAATCTCCCCTGAAACTGGCAATAGGTAGTATCAAAAATAAGTTTAACACAGTCAATGAAATCATCTTTACTCAATTCACAGTGCTGAGATATAGTGTCCCAACGTTTAACCACACTTCTAATCACCAATTGAGATGTCACATTAGTAAACAAAGAAGTCACATCAAGGCTAGCCATGATATGCCCATCTGGAATGTGGAACCCTCTAACTTCAGAGACAAATTCAAATGAATCCTTGATGAAAAAAGGATTGTTCCGGTTATATGAAGCCGTCAATATACCCCAATGAACATCGACAAAGAAGAGTTTTGGGGCATCAATACATGAAATAATAGGTCTGACAGACAATGATGGTTTATGAACCTTAGGTAATGCATAAAACTTAGGTGCAACTGAATTATAAGTGGTCAATTTTTTCGCCATCGATTCACTAATACTATTTGATTTTTTCAGCTTACTAACAAATCTATTGATTTTCCCTTGAAAATATTCAGTTGGATCAGAATCCAACAACTTGTAATTTCTACCATCATTTAGTAACAAAAAAGAATGATCTATGTAATCTTGTTTAAACATAAGCACACTCACATTCCCCTTGTCAGATTTAGTCCAAATTACACCATCATTGTCCCTCAAAAAACTCTGTGCCAATTTTACTTCCCTTACCAACAATGTATTCAAGTTAGAGTCTCCACCATTAATAAAATTAGTAATCAAGTTAGTACATTTAGCTCTTAATATATCAGGTCTGCCAACATTAACCCCATCAATAATATATTCAACATCTGACAGAAATCCTCCAAGGTCAACCATACCAGGTACACTAACAGAGAATTTTGGACCCAAAGCGAAAATTTTTCTCACATCTACAGGAACATGAATGTTAGTCAAGTTCTTAAACCAACCCTCTTTGAAAGGTATATTAAGTTCACGTTTTCGATCAGCTAACAACCGTTCAAACTTACTAACTTGCCTACTTCTAGTATCACTAAAAAGTTTCTTAAATTGTCTGTTCTTATTGTTATAAAACGCATTCAAAATATCTTCAGGTAGGTCCACACTAAGTCTAGATTCAATAATCTGAATGGATTTCTCCAATACAACAATATTGTCATTCACCACACTACACACTACTTGTTGTATTGGAGAAATCCATTCAGATTATTGAATCTAGACTTAGTGTGGACCTACCTGAAGATATTTTGAATGCGTTTTATAACAATAAGAACAGACAATTTAAGAAACTTTTAGTGATACTAGAAGAGGCAAGTTAGTAAGTTTGAACGGTTGTTAGCTGATCGAAAACGTGAACTTAATATACCTTTCAAAGAGGGTTGGTTTAAGAACTTGACTAACATTCATGTTCCTGCAGATGTGAGAAAATTTTCGCTTTGGGTCCAAAATTCTCTGTTAGTGTACCTGTATGGTTGACCTTGGAAGATTTCTGTCAGATGTTGAATATATTATTGGTGGGGTTAATGTTGGCAGACCTGATATATTAAGAGCTAAATGTACTAACTTGATTACTAATTTTATTAATGGTGGAGACTCTAACTGAATACATTGTTGTAAGGGAAGTAAAATTGGCACAGAGTTTTTGAGGACAATGATGGTGTAATTTTGACTAAATCTGACAAGGGGAATGTGAGTGTTCTTATGTTTAAACAAGATTACATAGATCATTCTTTTTGTTACTAAATGATGGTAGAAATTACAAGTTGTTGGATTCTGATCCAACTGAATATTTTCAGGGAAAATCAATAGATTTGTTAGTAAGCTGAAAAAATCAAATAGTATTAGTGAATCGATGGCGAAAAATTGACCACTTATAATTCAGTTGCACCTAAGTTTTATGCATTACCTAAGGTTCATAAACCATCATTGTCTGTCAGACCTATTATTTCATGTATTGATGCCCCAAACTCTTCTTTGTCGAAGTTCATTGGGGGTATATTGACGGCTTCTATATAACCGGAACAATCCTTTTTCATCAGGATTCATTTGAATTTGTCTCTGAAGTTAGAGGGTTCCACATTCCAGATGGGCATATCATGGCTAGCCTTGATGTGACTTCTTTGTTTACTAATGTGACATCTCAATTGGTGATTAGAAGTGTGGTTAAACGTTGGGACACTATATCTCAGCACTGTGAATTGAGTAAAGATGATTTCATTGACTGTGTTAAACTTATTTTTGATACTACCTATTGCCAGTTTCAGGGAGATTTTACAAACAGTTGGTGGGTGCACCTATGGGTGGTGATGCCTCTCCAATTTTTGCACAGATTGTTGTTGTTGATCTCATAGAGGAGTCCTTGTTGCTTTTGAGTTTTAGAGTACCTAGTTTAAAGAAATTTGTAGATGATCTTTTTTGCATAGTGCCTGAAGACACAATTGATGAACTGGTCACAGTTTTTAATAATTATTCAGAACATATACAGTTCACTTGTGAGGTTGAGCAGGACTCCTCATTGTCTTATCTTGATGTCCGTTTAAAGTATGACAATAATAATGTTATTTCGACTGATATTTATCGTAAGAGTGTTTCTTCAGGTCGATATTTAAACTATAGATCCAATCATGAATATAAACACAAAATAAACCTAGGGTTAGGACTGAGAGATCGTATTGAGAGAATTGTCAATCCTGATTTAATACACCCTAATCTTGTCAAGTTGAAGGCTTTGTTGTTAGACAACTCGTATCCTCCTAGACTTATTAATAAATTATTATTTAACACCCTAGTAGATCGGAGGTTAGACGTGAACCTAGAAATATGACTGAAGAGGTTCCCACACTTGATCCTGATAATAATGTTAGAACTTTCACACTCCCATATATCCGAGACTTAACCAATAGAGTCTGTTCTCTTGTCACTAAAGCCTCGTCATCTGGGGTAATGATGTTAGGATAGTGAAGAGGATACCACACACTTTGGGATCTTTATTATTTTCCAAAAGTAGGGACAAAACTAGTAAACTTAACAGAAATAATATAGTTTATAAAATTAACTGTGGTGTGTGTGATGGGTCATATGTTGGTCAGACTGGTAGAAATTTAAAAACCAGATTGAAGGAACATCAGAGGGACTGTCGAAATCTTAAGCCATCGACTGGTTTGTCTACTCATACGGTTGAGACTGGCCATCTGATGAATTTTTCTGACGTGGAGATTTTGAGGAGCAGTAGCAATAGATATAAACGTATGTTCCTGGAATCTCTTGAAATTAGATATTTAACCCATCCGTTGAATCTTTCCACAGAATCACAAGAAATTAATCCCATCTATTGTCATATCGTTGATTTAATAATGGGGACTAATCAACAAACGTACGACCCTGGTATACAACGGTGAACTGACGATGTTTACGTTTCGATCGGTTTAGATTTGTCTAGATTTCTTTATTTGTTGTCAACATTTTTGATTGATAGTTTTGTGCTTATTTGCGTTTTCATGTTTCGAGGATATTCTGTGTTCTATCTTTCTTCGAGGTTAGAAGTTTTATATCTTATTGTGTCAGATTACTTATTAGATTATATTGCACGGTTGATTTCATTTTGTTGCTCTGAATTCTTGATTTACTGGTTGAAAGATTTGATGAATTTTGTATTTTTCTCGACTGTTTTTCCGAATGTCGTAAAGAGGTTTTGTTCAATTTGAGTGTAAGTTTTATTGTTTTATTTTGTTGACATTATGTACATTCCTCTGATTTGTAGTGCCCTGAAGATGGCCATGAAAGTGGCCGAAAGCTTGGCAGTTATCAATAAAGAACGGTAACTGAGACCTAATAAGTGACTTAGCACCCGATATTTTTTTTTCCTGATTCTGATTAAGTTAAGTCGAAAAATTTTTTGTTCTGATTCACGTATAAGTCTCAAATAGAAGACTGCGAAAAGTAAATAAGATTGTCTGTTATCTGTTGTCTGACGACTTCCTCAAGTTACTTCGAACAATTGGCCTCCAAATTTCTGGCAACTCAGTTGATGATGCACTTATGTGGTTGAAAGCGATATTCATGAATGCTCCCTTTTTATTTTTCTTCTTGTAGGCTTCTGTTCTTTGGATATAGTAGAAATGAAAGAACATCAAAGGCTCTCTCAAGTGTTAGACACCGATAGATCCAAGTTGGTCCAACATGCTGTGGAGAAAAATCACCTAATAAAATTAATACTAAATAATAATAATAATACATTTATTCTTATTTTCCCATATATACAAATCTTACAACCCATTCATACAGGCATTAATGAAAAAAAGTGAAAATACAATAGGACTTAATAATTGCAGTTATCCGATTACAGAAACTGTTCAAGCCTCAAGCCTAGTTTAGAAAACCTGGCATATTTTAACCTTAATGAAATTTGAATCATATTGAGGAAGGAAAGGGATTTGGAAACAGAAGATGGGGTTTAAATATATTAGAGAGTTAGCTGTTACATTTTGATTTATTAATTCTTCCTTTTTTCTATAATTATTTACGTAGTTGGTTCTGTGATTGTATAAGAAGTCCTTTCAGTAGTTCTTCAAATATAGATGGCAACTGTTCAAGATCCAAAGAAGAAGAGATAGAGTTCATAACATGAGGAATATTGTAGGAAAATGATCTCTTGAAAATATGTTTTCTATGTTTGAGTACTGTCAGTAAAGCTCTTCTTCTAAGATTTAAATTATTAACATCAGTCCGATACGTCAGCCTTTGATGAAGGTGGGCAGGTGTCGCATACTTCAATATCTTGAAAAAAGAGTGTATCTGAGCCCTATTGCCCATATTCGGCCAGCCAGATTGTTTTAAAGCCGTACACCAGCCTTAGGTATGAGTTCTGAACTTTCTCAATTCGGTATAGATCGAGGCCATCCAAACAAGGCACAAAAACACTACTACAGAAATTGAAGCGTGAGAGGATGAGCGTATCGCAGATCTCCTGTGGCAGGTAGTATCTGTGACTATATATCATCTTTAAATTATAGTATGCCACTCTCAATTTATTGGTGACATGTTCCCTAAACCGCATCTTAGAGTCTACCATAAGACTTTTCATAGTTTGAGTAAGCAAGGCACTCATCATCAAGTTTGATTTAGATTGTTTGTCTGACCTTGGAAATCTGCGCATCATTGCCAACTACTATTACTTGAGATTTTTTCGGATTGAGCCGTAGAAGATGGTCCCGTGAAACACTGCAAAAAAGACTCCGAATCCGCGTTAATCCTATCCTCAGCAAGATGAATATCCTCCTCAGAAAAAGAAAGGTAGATCTGAATGTCATCCACATAGAAATGCGAATTACAGTATCGGAGGTATGAACGAAACATGATGGTGTATACAATGAATAAAAGAGGGCCCAGTACACTACCCTGAGGAACCCTCTCAAGATTCAAGGGCGATGAATATTGACCGTCGAGCACAACTCTCTGCGCATGCTTCGACAAATAGGAGGCTATCATACGAAGGGGATTATCTGCAAAACCTATGTAGCGGAGTATCGCAAGCACGATCACATGGCAGATCGTATCAAAGGCCTTGCTGCAGTCAAGCAGGACCAAATTCTTCCAAATTCGAAATTCATATTAAATCACTCATATTCTGATGTATAAAATTATTTAATCCAGAAAATATCTTTATACCTACCTACTTAGACCAAAAAATCTACAACTTATACAGAATAAACATTCTTGTGGCAACAGTTCTTGCCCCTTTTGATAGTGGTATGGGTGGAATTGTTCTTTCTTCAAAGTCTTGCTCACTTTGCTCTGCGAAATGCCTATTCGGTACTAATTTGACGAGTACTAATAGACGGTTCCTCCTTCACCCGCTCAACAATTTGAATCGAAATTTCATTTTGAGTAAGCCTATCATTTATTTGGTTGATGTTGGTTGGGAAATCGTCTATGGTATTCCATTTTGGCTTCATTTCCATTTCCGTGACAAAAACCATAAACAAAAATCATATCCGCATGAGTAAATAATTGAGGCATGTTGAAATACACTTCTTGTGACAGGTTATTTATTAAATATTCTAATTCTGTGGTTCACTGTGATGATATCCATGGATCTTAAAGAACTTAAATAGAGATTTAATTTTCATGGAGAAATTTCAATTTCATTAAAACTATTTATCATACATTCGTGATTCAATATTTTCCATACCATAAGGCCATAAGTAAGTACATTTTTGAACGAAACTACTATGTTTTAGGAATATTCGCTTCATAGAAAACCGGAAGTGTGCCGAAAATCACCTGAATAATGACTCAATTTGATGTTAATCCATAATTTTGCCTTTCATATGTTTCGAATGTTTATTCTGCATTTGTAGTAGTAGTATGTAGATTTTTTTGGTTCACGTACGTATAAAGAAATTTTTTGAATTAAATGATTTTATACATCTGAATAAGAGCGATCAAAAATGAATTTCGAATTTGGAAAATTTATTTTAGGACTCAGGAAGAGCTTTGTATTATTGGACGATACAGCTTTACCATCTAGTTCAGAATATTCTCAATGCCTTGGAGAGAAAAAACGATATTCGTCATCTTTGAAAATTTTTTTTAGGAACAATGGACGTGTGCAAAAAAATATAAAAACGCTCCAGTAATGTAAACTTATGGTAGAATCTGAAGCAAGTAGAAAATTTCTGAAAACGGAATGTACAGGGTGTTTTTTCAACCTGCACACTTAATCTGAACTTATCATAATTTCCATACTGTATTTTTGAAAAACTGTTGAAATTATCGAAAGAAGATAATCATATTGTTCTACACTGAAAATTTCATCAAGATTGATCAAGCCATACCAAAGTTATGAATACAAGAAAAATCGGTCGAATCGGACAAACCACCCTGTAGACTCTCAATGAAAGCCCCGAACCATAAACCCAACATTGTTCCGAAACTATATTGACTACTGTTTACTTCACCTAAAATCTGACGATCTCCTCCGGAATCACCATGTATAGAGTGCCGCCAAGAGATCCCTATACACTTCCCTGCCGCTGACAGAGTGCCGCTACAACTTCAAAGTTGCGCATGTGCGTTTTCATCCAGAAAGGTAATTGAAACAACTACAAGATCTGTTGTGGTCGTGCCACTTATAAATCTTGAGACCATCCACGTTTTTAGGTAACGGAAAAAGTATCATCTCCATATGGGAGTTTTGTAACAGTTGTATAGATAGGATTATAAAAGTGTTCAGATGGTTATCGGAATAATCATAAGTTTAAGTTATATATTATATCAATTAAGGCCAATAAAGGATATATAGGGGACAGGGAAAATTTATTGTATCTACATTATATAACTTCAAATTTTATAAGGCAGTGTCGAAGAGTGTATTCGCACTTTTATAAAACAAAAAATGCTACTTGGGCAGCGCTGTGTGACCTCAGAGGAAGTTATTTTGAAGGTGACAACATCGTATTGTAATTATTTTTGTATTAAAAATTTAAGAAAAATCAGACTCATTAATTTACAAACCACCTACATCTCAGAATGGTGTTGCGATCCGTTACTGTCACATGATGTGAAGTTTGAATATCACTTGATTGAAAACAATCGTATCTTTTATATCTTGCAAATATTGAAATATTTCGCAATATTTCTCAAGCAAAGGAACCTTAAAATAACGGATGGTGAATGATCAGATTGAAAAGGAATCTTTGTTGTTTTTATTAGGTTGGATTTTACGTTATAATAAATAATATGATAATTAATCGACAGGGTCCTTTCGTGGGAGCGTTTGCATCCACTAATCTCGGAGACGTATCTCCCAATCTGAAAGGACCGAAATGTATTAACACTGGAGAAGATTGTGACTTCAAGACGAGCACCTGTAATGGGGAGGCCAAATATTGTATAGCTTCAGGACCCGGCAAAGATATGGTGGAGAGCACTAGCATCATTGCCAATAGATTATTTGCTAAAGGGAAGGTAAGCTCTTACAGCATGTATCAATAGGATAATATCCATATCAAGGTTGGCTTTTGAAAACCGAAGTTTGATTGATTAACGTGGATGATGAGGCACATATGCTATATTATAGGTTATCGCATCCTTCGGGACCTTCGAGAGGAATCAAGCAGATGTCCGTGAAGTTATCATCCACATTTTCTATCATTTTCGTTTGAAAGTCTAATATACTAGTGAAGAATAAGGACTAATGAGGACTGATTATTCTACCGGCCCATAAACCACACCAAACAGTTGCTTTCTGTGAATTTAACGGCAATTCTTGAGGCTCTTCGGGTTGTTCATCATCCCAGATTCGGGTATTTTGTTTGTTCACGAACCCATTGAGCCAAAAATGAGCCTCATCAGCGAACAAAACTTTTTTCGAAAAGAGATCCTCTGCAAGCTTGTCAAGAGTCCAACGACTAATACTTAAACGATTCGGTAGGTCGGTCGGTTTCAGTTCTTGAACTGATTGAATTTTGTTAGCTTTCAAAGAAAGATTCTTACTCAAAATCCGCCAAGTCAATGACTAAGAAAGGCCAAACTGTTGAGAAAGGCGACGAATCGACACGACGTACACTCTGCCCCACCGCCGCCCTATTATCTTCACTACGAGCTAGATGTTGTCTATTTGGTCGACTATTATCCAATAACGAATATTGAGTCTCGAACTTAGTGATGGTAGAGCGAATTGTGCGTTCGGTAGACCGATTATGTGGACCGTAAGTCGCTCGAAGTGCCCGATACACATTAATCGGAGAACGCCCAATAAATCTGAACAATTTTTAGAACAAGAATACTACTTTAGTTTACAGGACGCATGCGCGATTTGCAACTAAATCTCCACCACAAGTACCTCTAAATGAATCACCCTTTATGGTTCCATAGCTTGAAAGCTATAATGAAAATTATGAATTGGAATGATATTAAACATCTTCGATGTTTTTCTAGGAATTATTCGACCAAGACGATGCAGAGGAATTGAATGGACCTGTGAGATTTATTCATCAATTTGTTGATATGCCGAAGCAGAAAATAAAAATAACTGCAGATAATGGAACAGAGATTGAAGTAAGTAAAATTTTTGAGTTTAATCAACCATATCAAATAGGAAGAGAAGATAAAATCATTGCAATACACTTTAATACGTTATTTCAGAAAGCCTAGTTATTTTTTATTGAAACAACATTCAAGGCGATCATATCACAACAAAAATACTGCAAAATACGTCTACGAAAAAAGAAATGAATATGACCTTCGTTGAGAGAAATCATAAAACATACAAGCGAAAAATTATTGGAAACCTATGAAAATTGCCTACTCTAGGATACCCCCAGCTACAAAAAATTGTTGACTTCACTAATTGCATCACCCCGTATAGTTCAAACCGACATCTGTCAACTCAGGAAGCAGGACTTTCTTTAATAGTCCCTTTCCTTTGAAACCTACATCGAATTTACTCTAACGATTCAGGAGTCTTATCGTCAGACGATTACTAAATCTTTTTTCTTTTGCTCCAGGTCCGGGGATGCAAACCAGCAATGGGTCAAGCCTTCGCTGCCGGAACTACTGATGGTCCCGGAGAATTCGATTTTAGACAAGGAAGCAAGTCCGACAACCCGATCTGGAATTACATAAGAGACTTAATATTTCCACCCTCTGAAGACGACAAGGCCTGTCACAGCCCCAAGGAAATACTCATTAATTCTGGAAAGGTAAATCGAGCCCGAAAGGCTTTCTTTTGTGATTTTTTCGAACAAAAATTGTTCTCGATGCCGAAATTTCAGGAACTTCTAATTAGATTGGATGAACAAAAACATTGCTGAGATTGGAAGATACTAGGGCAGCAATCGATGATTTTTTTTATATCGGAAGTCATCTATACTTAGTTTCATCCGACATCCCACCGTTGATCTAATTATCGATAATATTTCAATTCTTGATTAAGAAATTTTCGTTGGAGACTCACTCAAGAATTATAACATTCATTTTACTTGATTTTTATGTGTAATCAATAAATGTAGAATCATTCTTTGGGCAATTACGATCCCCTCTCATTATTCTTCTTCCATGGGAGTTCCATTATCAAAGATATCTCGTCAACAATTCTAATCGACAAATTTTCGGTAAACATACAAATTTTACGAAAGACTTTATCAATAAGTGATTTGATTTAAATCATCTGTCAATTAATTCCCAAAGTTAGGAAAAAAACAACACAAACTTTGGGAATTTTCAACAAACATGGATCATCATGTATACTTGTATTTTAAATTCTACGAATATAATAATTGAAATTTTTAATGATCCTCACAGGCAAATTTTTGAGTATAGGGCAAGTCAAAATATATATACATTTCAATCTTCGTTAACAAGTTGAGGACAATCCTTAAGAAATTCTGTTACATAATAATAATATCAATTCAATAATATAAATTTAATTTGCTTGATCGCTAAGATGTTAAGGGATTTCAGAAATTTTGGAAGGCAGTTTTATGCACTGGTACATTGTTCAGGAACAAGTGAAATATCACGACTTCCAGTTCCATCTTCATGGTTATTCGACAAACTGGTGCATTTTCCCTCATTTTCTTTAGCATATAGCAAACACCTAAATAATTAAATACATGGCGATGATTGCAGATTATTCGCAATAAAAGTTGGTCTTCAAGATGTGCGAGAGTTCAAGTTGAAAACTTGACGAATGATCGACTTTTGAGCATCGAAAACTCTGTTGAAGTCAGTACAATTAACCCATAGTAAGATGTTGTATAAAAGAAGACTGTACACAATGCTCAAATACACCTGAATCAAAGAACCATGAGGCAGCATATCCCTCACTCTACTGATCGCAAAAAGAGAGCTATTAAGTTTCATATTGACATGTGTGAACCAGCCCAGGTTCCTATCAATATACCTACCCAAGAATTTACTACCTACAGTAGATGTTATAATGAAGTCTGAGTGATTTATTCTCAAAGAATCAACAGGATCACTCTTTCAACCAAAATAATTGCAAAGAATTTTATTGACATTTACTATCACTCTGTCTGGCACCAAACAACAAATTGGCTCCATAACTGCCTCGCACATGTAGTGAAGTTGCTCGCAGCTCCCCGTTGAGATCACCATAGAGGTGTCATCAGCAACCAACATTAAGGAGGCCAAATGAATTGACAACTCATTTATATTTGACAAAAACAGAAGTGGTCCCACCACTTAACCTTGAGGAACCCCACAATCGATTGGGAATCTAGTCGAATAATTGGAACCAACCCTAAAACACGTAGTTCTCTAATCAATCAATGTAACCAATCATCAAATATTCCCCGGAACTCAAGGTTGTAACATTTACTCAAAATAAATTAATATGAAAGAGTGTCGAAGGCACAAAGCAAGCCAAAAAAACCGGCTTGCAACATGTAAGATGCGATCCAAACACCCATAAACGGTTTCAATGAATTTAAGTGCTGAGCCTCATTAAGTATTTTGAATTCACTCAAATATTTTGACATCCTGGTGAAAACGATTCGTTCAAAAACTTTGAATAAAACACTGAAGATTGAAATGGGACTATAGTTGGTAACTTCATCCAGGTTAACGGAATTACTATGGACTCTTTGAGGCCATTTGGAAATTTACCTGGCGATACTAAAAGATTGATTATATGGGCGAAAAGCTAGCTAATGGTTCCAGAGATGCTCTTCACTGATTTGGATGAAATAGAAAAGAGCCCTATCGATTTCTTGTTGTCCAGAACTTTTATTGCAGCAAAGACCTCGAACTCGGTTACTGGAAAAAATAGAAAGTAATGTCAGCCAATGTCACTGTTGTACAAGAAAACGATAAGTTATCTTTATAACAATTCTCCAACTTAGATTTGGCTATTGAAGGAGATGACCTGTAAATATCAGGAAAAAAATATCGGGTGCTAAGTCACTTATTAGGTCTCAGTTACCGTTCTTTATTGATAACTGCCAAGCTTTCGGCCACTTTCATGGCCATCTTCAGGGCACTACAAATCAGAGGAATGTACATAATGTCAACAAAATAAAACAATAAAAACTTACACTCAAATTGAACAAAACCTCTTTACGACATTCGGAAAAACAACCGAGGAAAATACAAAAATTCATCAAATCTTTCAACCAGTCAATCAAGAATTCAGAGCAACAAAATGAAATCAACCGTGCAATATAATCTAATAAGTAATCTGACACAATAAGATATAAAACTTCTTAACCTCGAAGAAAGATAGAACACAGAATATCCCCGAAACATGAAAACGCAAATAAGCACAAAACTATCAATCAAAAATGTTGACAACAAATAAAGAAATCCAGACAAATCTAAACCGATCGAAACGTAAACATCGTCAGTTCACCGTTGTATACCAGGGTCGTACGTTTGTTGATTAGTCCCCATTATTAAATCAACTATATGACAATAGATGGGATTAATTTCTTGTGATTCTGTGTAAAGATTCAAAGGATGGGTTAAATATCTAATTTCAAGAGATTCCAGGAACATGCGTTTATATCTATTGCTACTGCTCCTCAAAATCTCCACGTCAGAAAAATTCATCAGATGGCCAGTCTCAACCGTATGAGTAGACAAACCAGTCGATGGCTTAAGATTTCGACAGTCCCTCTGATGTTCCATCAATCTGGTTTTTAAATTTCTACCAGTCTGACCAACATATGACCCATCACACACACCACAGTTAATTTTATAAACTATATTATTTCTGTTAAGTTTACTAGTTTTGTCCTTACTTTTGGAAAATAATAAAGATCCCAAAGTGTGTGGTATCCTCTTCACTATCCTAACATCATTACCCCCAGATGACGAGGCTTTAGTGACAAGAGAACAGACTCTATTGGTTAAGTCTCGGATATATGGGAGTGTGAAAGTTCTAACATTATTATCAGGATCAAGTGTGGGAACCTCTTCAGTCATATTTCTAGGTTCACGTCTAACCTCCGATCTACTGGGGGTGTTAAATAATAATTCATCAATAAGTCTGGGAGGATACGAGTTGTCTAACAACAAAGCCTTCAACTTGACAAGATTAGGGTGTATTAAATCAGGATTGACAATTCTCTCAATACGATCTCTCAGTCCTAACACTAGGGTTTATTTTGTGTTTATATTCATGATTGGATCTATAGTTTAAATATCGACCTGAAGAGACACTCTTACGATAAATATCAGTCGAAATAACATTATTATTGTCATACTTTAAACGGATATCAAGATAAGACAATGAGGAGTCCTGCTCAACCTCACAAGTGAACTGTATATGTTCTGAATAATTATTAAAAACTGTGACCAGTTCATCAATTGTGTCTTCAGGCACTATGCAAAAAAGATCATCTACAAATTTCTTTAAAATAGGTACTCTAAAACTCAAAAGCAACAAGGACTCCTCTATGAGATCATCAACAACAATCTGTGCAAAAATTGAGAGGCATCACCACCCATAGGTGCACCCACCAACTGTTTGTAAAATCTCCCCTGAAACTGGCAATAGGTAGTATCAAAAATAAGTTTAACACAGTCAATGAAATCATCTTTACTCAATTCACAGTGCTGAGATATAGTGTCCCAACGTTTAACAACACTTCTAATCACCAATTGAGATGTCACATTAGTAAACAAAGAAGTCACATCAAGGCTAGCCATGATATGCCCATCTGGAATGTGGAACCCTCTAACTTCAGAGACAAATTCAAATGAATCCTTGATGAAAAAAGGATTGTTCCGGTTATATGAAGCCGTCAATATACCCCCAATGAACTTCGACAAAGAAGAGTTTGGGGCATCAATACATGAAATAATAGGTCTGACAGACAATGACGGTTTATGAACCTTAGGTAATGCATAAAATTTAGGTGCAACTGAATTATAAGTGGTCAATTTTTTCGCCATCGATTCACTAATACTATTTGATTTTTTCAGCTTACTAACAAATCTATTGATTTTCCCTTGAAAATATTCAGTTGGATCAGAATCCAGCAATTTGTAATTTCTACCATCATTTAGTAACAAAAAAGAATGATCTATGTAATCTTGTTTAAACATAAGAACACTCACATTCCCCTTGTCAGATTTAGTCAAAATTACACCGTCATTGTTCCTCAAAAAACTCTTGATTACTAATTTTATTAATGGTGGAGACTCTAACTTGAATACATTGTTGGTAAGGGAGGTAAAATTGGCACAGAGTTTTTTGAGGGACAATGACGGTGTAATTTTGACTAAATCTGACAAGGGGAATGTGAGTGTTCTTATGTTTATACAAGATTACATAGATCATTCTTTTTTGTTACTAAATGATGGTAGAAATTACAAATTGCTGGATTCTGATCCAACTGAATATTTTCAAGGGAAAATCAATAGATTTGTTAGTAAGCTGAAAAAATCAAATAGTATTAGTGAATCGATGGCGAAAAAATTGACCACTTATAATTCAGTTGCACCTAAATTTTATGCATTACCTAAGGTTCATAAACCGTCATTGTCTGTCAGACCTATTATTTCATGTATTGATGCCCCAAACTCTTCTTTGTCGAAGTTCATTGGGGGTATATTGACGGCTTCATATAACCGGAACAATCCTTTTTTCATCAAGGATTCATTTGAATTTGTCTCTGAAGTTAGAGGGTTCCACATTCCAGATGGGCATATCATGGCTAGCCTTGATGTGACTTCTTTGTTTACTAATGTGACATCTCAATTGGTGATTAGAAGTGTTGTTAAACGTTGGGACACTATATCTCAGCACTGTGAATTGAGTAAAGATGATTTCATTGACTGTGTTAAACTTATTTTTGATACTACCTATTGCCAGTTTCAGGAGATTTTACAAACAGTTGGTGGGTGCACCTATGGGTGGTGATGCCTCTCCAATTTTTGCACAGATTGTTGTTGATGATCTCATAGAGGAGTCCTTGTTGCTTTTGAGTTTTAGAGTACCTATTTTAAAGAAATTTGTAGATGATCTTTTTGCATAGTGCCTGAAGACACAATTGATGAACTGGTCACAGTTTTTAATAATTATTCAGAACATATACAGTTCACTTGTGAGGTTGAGCAGGACTCCTCATTGTCTTATCTTGATGTCCGTTTAAAGTATGACAATAATAATGTTATTTCGACTGATATTTATCGTAAGAGTGTCTCTTCAGGTCGATATTTAAACTATAGATCCAATCATGAATATAAACACAAAATAAACCTAGTGTTAGGACTGAGAGATCGTATTGAGAGAATTGTCAATCCTGATTTAATACACCCTAATCTTGTCAAGTTGAAGGCTTTGTTGTTAGACAACTCGTATCCTCCCAGACTTATTAATGAATTATTATTTAACACCCCCAGTAGATCGGAGGTTAGACGTGAACCTAGAAATATGACTGAAGAGGTTCCCACACTTGATCCTGATAATAATGTTAGAACTTTCACACTCCCATATATCCGAGACTTAACCAATAGAGTCTGTTCTCTTGTCACTAAAGCCTCGTCATCTGGGGGTAATGATGTTAGGATAGTGAAGAGGATACCACACACTTTGGGATCTTTATTATTTTCCAAAAGTAAGGACAAAACTAGTAAACTTAACAGAAATAATATAGTTTATAAAATTAACTGTGGTGTGTGTGATGGGTCATATGTTGGTCAGACTGGTAGAAATTTAAAAACCAGATTGATGGAACATCAGAGGGACTGTCGAAATCTTAAGCCATCGACTGGTTTGTCTACTCATACGGTTGAGACTGGCCATCTGATGAATTTTTCTGACGTGGAGATTTTGAGGAGCAGTAGCAATAGATATAAACGCATGTTCCTGGAATCTCTTGAAATTAGATATTTAACCCATCCTTTGAATCTTTACACAGAATCACAAGAAATTAATCCCATCTATTGTCATATAGTTGATTTAATAATGGGGACTAATCAACAAACGTACGACCCTGGTATACAACGGTGAACTGACGATGTTTACGTTTCGATCGGTTTAGATTTGTCTGGATTTCTTTATTTGTTGTCAACATTTTTGATTGATAGTTTTGTGCTTATTTCGTTTTCATGTTTCGGGGATATTCTGTGTTCTATCTTTCTTCGAGGTTAAGAAGTTTTATATCTTATTGTGTCAGATTACTTATTAGATTATATTGCACGGTTGATTTCATTTTGTTGCTCTGAATTCTTGATTGACTGGTTGAAAGATTTGATGAATTTTTGTATTTTCCTCGGCTGTTTTTCCGAATGTCGTAAAGAGGTTTTGTTCAATTTGAGTGTAAGTTTTTATTGTTTTATTTTGTTGACATTATGTACATTCCTCTGATTTGTAGTGCCCTGAAGATGGCCATGAAAGTGGCCGAAAGTTTGGCAGTTATCAATAAAGAACGGTAACTGAGACCTAATAAGTGACTTAGCACCCGATATTTTTTTCCTGATTCTGATTAAGTTAAGTCGAAAAATTTTTTGTTCTGACCTGTAAATATATTTACCAGTTCAGATGGGCAATCGTATCTCACTACATCTGAATTAATACTGATTGGATCTTGTGACCTCACATTACTACATGTAAATTTATTGACAATATTAGATAATATTTTATTCTTAATTTCCGGAGTTATCAATAACTGAACAGTAATATTTCAATTAAGTCGCCTTTATCAGTGAGTTGTGCTGTAGTTTTGCATTTTTATATTCACTTAAGGTTGAAGATCAGAGCATATTCTTTTATTAGTGAACTGGTGACCATATTTTCATAAAAAATTCTTGAGAATTTAACATGTCATGAATAGTTTAATATCTTGTATCGAAGCTATCACTTAATTCGGAAGTTTTTCTGTTGAAAGTAATGCCACGATCTACCAAAATCAGCCCCAAAATTTTTTTACGCCGGTGTTGAAATCTTGACTGGCCACCCACTGCACTCTACACCCTCAACACGACGGATATTTATGATATGATCAACGCATGAATAAGCACTTAACGAATTCATTCATGAGAACCATACTGTGCAGTCATCTTCCGGTATATTTCACATGGTTTAACATTTTCTGCGAGCCGCGAACGAATCAAGATATTCGTCATATTATCTGCATTTTTCCAGTGTAGCTACCACAAGTTTAGGTCGACTGAAATGCAACCGACTAGATATCACAACAAAACAACTGCACCATACGCAACCAAGACATATACTATATATATATATATATCCGCTCTACAGCGTTCTACGCCCTGCGGTGCCCAGTCTCCATCTCTGTCTATTCTCCCAATCTCCCGGTCTGAGACCTCTCTCCGACATTGCTTTGCTCACTCCCTGTATCCAAGTTATTTTTGGTCTTCCCCGCTTTCGTCGCTCCAATGGACTTCAGTTCATAATTTTTTTCGGTATCCTGTCTTCGCCCATTCTCTGCACATGGCCGTACCAGCTGAGTTGTTTGATCTTTATATCCTCGATTATACTGGTGTTTGCATTCATTATCTCCCTTATTGTGATGTTTGGAATATGTTGGAGTCTAGAAATCCGAGCTGCTCGTCGCTAAAAATCCATTTCCAGTGATGATAGTTTTTCCATTGTCCTTGATGTTAGTTGCCATGTCTCACAGCCATACAGAACTACACTCTTGAAGATAGTGTTGTATATTTGTCGTTTCTTTTCTTTAGATATTTTATTTGACCATAATATCGAATTTAAGGCACCAATTATTTGTTTTTTCTTTATTAATCTTTCTTCTATCTCCGTCTCTGTTTGGCCAGTGTTAGTGATTTTGGTTCCTAAGTATATATACTCTGTTGTGGTCGGTATCTGCCTGCCATCCTGCAGTTTAAAATCCTCTGTATCAGGGCCGACACAAATATACTTGGTCTTCCGCATATTCACACTTAATCCCCATTTTTCATATTCTTCGATCAAGCGACACGTCATGAATTCCAAGTCATCTTTGTCCTGGGAGACAACGACCTGGTCATCAGCGAAATGCAAAGTGTACAAAGTCGTCCGGTCACCCAGTTTGATCCCCATTCCGCGACATGATCTTCTCCAATGCTGCAATGCTTCGTTCAAATAAATTTTGAACAGCGTTGGTGATAAGCTGCAACCTTGTCTCAATCCCTTTGATAAGTGAAAGCTGGATGATAACTGATTGTTAATTTTAACCCTTGAGGAGGAATTTTCATAAAGCTGTTGAATTGCTCTTAGTGTCACGTTTACCGAGGACCCTTCCAGCACCTGCCAGAACTTAGTGACATATACTAGCCCAGCAATATCGTTACCAATCCGCTACCTAGAATAGTTCCCCCTGCAGATCGTTTTTTCCCGTTTAGTTATTGAAGGACCTTCGTATATACTGTTTTTCTTCAATTGTGTTCGAACTATACCTTCCAATTCTGAAACATATAATCAAGAAATAAGCTCATAAAATTACGTTGGAAGTCTTAATTCAATTTTTTTCTATTTCAGATCAATTTTCCTTACGAATGGCAGCCAGAGATTGTTCCAACACAGCTAATTATGATTGGACAACTGGTTCTTGCAGCCGTTCCCGGAGAATTTACCACGATGTCCGGAAGACGTTTGAGAAATACAATTAAGGAGAGTATCGTACAAAATGGAGGTCCTGCTAATACCAGAGTCGTTATAACAGGTCTCAGTAATCTCTACACAAGCTATATCGCCACCTATGAAGAATATCAGGTTAGCATTCCTCACAAATTCAAGATAACTTAGAAGAGGTTGAGGTAAAGAGAATATTAGATATCTATATGATTTGAAATATAATATGAGAGTACGGGAAAATATCTCGTTGAAAAAATTGTGATGTGTATGTGTTGTAATGATTACGAAATAAGTTAAAATATTGAATGGTGAAGGACCTCTTTGTTCTGGTAGCCAAGCACTCAATTTATATGGGGACCAAATCATCCACGCAAGCTGTTGGTTCGAACACTAAGTGTGAAAAGATATCCAATCATTAGAACAGATCAACTGCAGTTAGTAATTTGGCAAAAGAAGGAATTCCTGAAAAGCAATTAATGCTTTAATTCAATGAAATGGTGCATAAATATTTATCAAGAAGTGAAATAATCAACACCTTGTATGGAATTTCTTCGAGAGTGGAAATCAACAAACTCTATCTAACTCTTCTTTCAATTTAACATGTACAGGTTGATTGTTTATATTTCACTCAATAGCTATCCCAGTTAATATTGGTCTTACGAAAACGTTTGAATGGGTAATTTTCTAGTGGTTTCTTATGGGCATTCATAATTTAGAAATAGGAAATGCATAAAAGCATCGTTAACTCAAAAATTTTTGGTTAACTCTTATATATCAAATAGGACACGCTGTATTGAGGTGAATTTTGGTCGAGAAGTATCATAGGTCCATGCCGTAGGGGAATCCCAGAAATGGTCGGAATATAATAAGCCTATCTCGACAAGTCGTCACGCGTTCAGTGCAGAACTATACTATCTGAACGAGATTCGAGTTGGCATATCAAAAGAAGAACATATCATAATTCTCTCCCGAAAGTGCGTCTGATAGTATACTGTTAAGTGAAATAATGAAAATGAAAATTATCGACAACAATGAAGGTAAGACTCATTTATTATAGTTCTTGTTTTCAGTGTGATATATTTCCTTTTTTGTAGGAAATATATCTATGAAATCGAAGGATAAACCTTCGACGAACAAAAAAAAAAGATTATAATTTGGAAAAAGTGGTTGTGAATACTGCTAACATTTCGGAACCATTGAAATCATCAGCGGATCTTCAGCCTCCGTCCTACATTTTACAATGCGGAACTCAGACAACGATGGATGTAGCTGATGAGGATTTTTATCAAACCTTGAATGAAGCCTTCCTACCACAAGAAAACCGTAAATCTGATCTGGAGATTGAAAATTTGTCACAAAACCAGGTCCTTCATTCATCAAATTTGTAACCAAACAATCTAGAAAACGTCTCAGGCGTTCAAAGAACTGGAGATGCAATAAGATAAAGCAGTTGAGGAATAGCGGAAAGGCCTATATTGATTGGAAAGGCAATAAAAAGAATGAACGAATGCTGAAAAAAGCCTGTCATTGTAGACTGAAATATTTCGAAAAAATCACGGAGGATTGGAGGAAGAAACTTCTTAGTGATTTTTGGGCATTAGGAGATGTGAATCGTCAACGAGATTACATAACGAAACACGCAAAATGTGGTGAGAAAGGAAGAAACCGGAAAAGAATCAATGACCAAGAAGTTGAAGAAGTTGGAGACAGTAGAAGAAAATTTTCTTTTTCTTATTATCTACCAAACGAAAATGGGAATGTTGAACGAGTATGTATGTTATTTTTTTTGAATACTCTTAGTATAAGTAGCCAAACAGTAAGAACTTCTTTCAATAAAGTTGGCTCTACGGGAATTATAAAGGAAGATCGTAGAGGCAAAGTCTGCAAAAATGCATTGCTTGATGAGTCTGTGAAACCGTCTGTACGCGATCACATAAATATGTTTGAAAGTATTGAAAGTCATTATTGCAGACAAAAAACTAGTCTCTACTTATCAGAAACGCTCAATCTGTCTAAAATGTATAGTTTATATGCAGATCATTGCGAGGAGAATAACATAAATTCGAAAGCGACAGAGAGTTTGTATAGAACAATATTCAATACAGAATTCAATGTATCTTTTTTTCGCCCAAAAAAAGATTTATGTGATACATGTCACAAGTATACAAACAGTTTCCAGGAAGAAGAATTGATCTTGGAAACAGAATACCAGCAACATATCGAAAATAAAAATTTGGCCAGAGACCTTAAAGATATATATATAAGGAAAATGCCAAAATAGATGGAACTTTATGTTCTGCTGTTTTTGATCTCCAACAAATATTATCTGTACCAAAATCAGAGGTGGGCCTTGCTCACTACAAGTTGAAATTGTCGACCTATAACTTCTCGATATTCGACTTAGCCTCAAAAGATGCTTCTTTTTTATGTGGTATGAATGTGATGGGCGACGAGGCTCTTCGGAAATTGGTAGTTGTTTGAAACTATTCATTGAAGATAAAGTTCTGAAGGGAGTGAAAACATTCTCTTTTTTCTCTGATAACTGCTCTGGGCAGAACAGAAATAAGTTTATATACTCTCTTTATAATTATCTAACCCAAAAATTCAAAATTAGGATCAGCCACACCTTTTTAGAACGAGGCCATACACAGATTGAGGGTGATTCAGTACACTCGGTAATAGAAAGAGCCACTCGTAATGTGCCAATATACACGCCTGATCAATGGTACACTGTTGTACGTACAGCTAAGAGAAACAAACCATATAAAGTTATAGAAATTGACCAAGAAATTATTATGGATTTGAAAGATCTACAACAGAGCACTGCAATTAATTGGGAACGTGACGAAAATAACGACAAAGTGAATTGGAATACAATTAAAGTACAGACAGACAGACCCAGGTAACCCAAATATTATTCTGATCAAAGCAAGTTACAAAGATGAAGTTCCATTCAGGAGAGTTAATGTTCGGGAAAGAGGAAGAAAATCTATCTCTGTAGAAGTTCCGGCCTACAATTTGAAAAAATTGTATGGAGGTTTGATACCCCTTACGAAGAAAAAATGGGACCACTTACAGTTTCTGTGTCAAAAACGTGTTATATTGAGTCAATATCATAATTTCTTCACTTGCCATATGATCTCAATCGCCTTCAAAAACCTGAAGAGGATGAGTAACTTTCATGATTGCTATTTTTATGTATGAAAGTTGTATAAAAAATAATAAAAACTACTCTTGAACAGTTTATAACCTATTTCATAGTCCTGTTTTATCATGTTAAAGTGCTTTAGGTGAATATCAACGATGATTATGATATGCAGAGAACTATTCAATGTCCATTTTTTTTTCTAAGATAGGTTTTCAGAGGTTTTCAAACATTCGCCTGGGTAACAAAATTGATTTCAAATACAACTACAGTATCACTTCCTAAAAATTTTCAATAATTTCTGTTGTGAATAGAAAAATATGTCGCCTGAAAAGTTGTGAGTTTGGACTTAGACTACTTCTAATCTCAAGGGGCGATTTTCGTCTACATCTAATGCAGCTGTGAAACGCCACACGACAACGATGCGACCTCTTTATATCAAACGAACCATGGATAATAAAACAACTGATATTTATTTCGTTAATTCATCAACTTGAAACTGAATTAAGTGTTCGAAGTGTCTCTCACTTAGTTCTATACACAATCGGTATCTTTTTATTAAGTTTTTAAGGTTTTGCCTTGTCATTCCTGCATTGTTATTGGGTTTTTCAATTTCTAGCTCTATTTTGGTTTTAATATCTTCAATATTTGGCGGCCGGCCACATACACTTCAGATTTCAAATATTCTCATAAAGAAGTTTCCAATGGGGATAAGTCGGGAATGTAAGGAGGCCATAGAACGGTCCCGTGTCTGCCACTCCACATATCCGTCTTGTTGCCAAATTATATTTCGTTAAATATTCAAAGCAAGTATATCAATTTTTTCCTCAATTTGATTTCATAGGATCCCCATATTATTAAAAGCATCAATAACTGAAATATGTGACAGACTTCTTGACATTTCTCTATTCCGATTTTACGAAAAATTCAGACTTCAGACGAATAATTTGTGGATTTTTCTATAAGTTTGAAGCGAATACATGCTGTCAAGAGATGATAAATTTCCTGTAGTTCCATTTTCGACCGCTGTCCCAAAGTTTAAATGAGCCGACAGTCGACACGGAACGTGAATGTCAACGTTATTCATCAACAATAATTTCAACTTCTGTGTTGTTTGTCCTTGAGCAAATGAAAAAATGATTATATTTTCTATTGGAATAAAGTAGCGACAATGAAACTTGATAATATGCAAGTTATGAATAACGTCACAAAATTTTGTTCGAATACGTCAGATACCTCATGAGATGATAGGTATTGAAAAATAATTTTTTTAATCTTCTGGAAAATATCTATTTCAATCTATTTCAACATAATTCAAATATCTTCCAACTTTCTACTAAATCTGATGGATATTCTAATTTGGCTTAATAACGAACTTAACCTAGATATTTGCATAGTTAACGCATTTTGAAAATATGACGAATGTAGCTCATCTCTTTCAGAAGAAAAAGAGTATATGGCCGGACGGCCATATTCAAGTTAAACTCCGTATTCTTCATTGGGAAGTCAAACCCAAGCGATTGAGAAAATTTTCGGCGCGATATTAAAAAGTTACAGACATACTATTGCGCGCTGTTTTACTAAAACAAGCGAGCAAAAATGAATGAATATTAAACGTCAGATCGATTCTCTCAAATCAACAAAGTAAAAAATATTCTTTTCGATTACCTCTCAGGCACTGATGAATCCATAGAATTTTGTCATAGAGAATCTTTTAAGCGTGTTGCTTAAGGAGAATATCCCTAGGTATTAAGCAACTCACCTTCAGCATTCTCTATAGCGAAATAATCTCGGAATTATCAAGGTCCTATAGGTATTATTAATAAAAATAACCCGCCGCAAATTAAATATTAGAGATTCTTATTCGAACTTCTTCTGTTGAAATCATTTTTGATCGCCATTAGAAGCTGGGAACAGCCTCTCTGCAATTTAATTTTCCAATTACCAAACACTTAGGATTGATTGCCTTCTTTCCTCATTCTTTCCTTTCAATTAATTTTTCTCCATTTTCTATTTCAGATCCAGAGGTACGAAGCAGCTTCTACGATTTTTGGACCACACAGTCTGGCCATTTATCAAAGCCTTTATAACGATCTCGCTGCTGCCATGTTGAATGTGAGTAGACAAAAAGGAAACGTGAAAAAAAACTTTGAGTCAACTGATTCAAGAAGGCAGATAACAAAGTTTATTTATTTCCTTGGGTTCTCTTGAGAGGTCGTAAAGTAATTAATTTCAGCGTGTGTTACCTTTGTCATGATTTTTTTCAAATGATGTTTTATGAGAAACTTACCTACCAACACTAATGATTCTGTTCGATTACAAAAAATTTAGAAAGCACTGACGTGAGGCCAGATTGCTTTGGCGCTCTAGTTGAGCTACTTGGTAGTAAATATTCAAACTATAACAAATCTACAAGAACTCTGATCAGGTGAACAATAGTCTTTTCTCGTACTATGGGACAATGTGATGCGAATATGAACGCCTACTGAATGAACAAACCTATATCTCAAATTAAAAATAACTACCCATAATTTTCCCCAAGTTTTGTTGGAAGCTTCCCCTAAAAACTCACGTCAGTGCTTTTCTGAATTTTTACAACGTATATTATTTCAGCGACCGAGATTGAATTCTATCTTAAGATTTACGGTTATGAAAAATTTTTATTAATATTACGCCAACTGACACTGATTAATGAGCACGGCATTTGTCAATAGAATATCGATCTGTGATGGCCATCGTTCAGAAAAAATTACCGGGATTTCATGTCGTTTCTCTTTTCTCTCGAGTAAATGAAAAAAATCATCACATCTTTAGGTGGAAAGAGCTACGACAATGAAATTTGAGAATAAGTAAGATATCGATCACCTCAATATATTGCCGAATTTTTATTGAAATCTAAAAAATATCATCTGCAATTTCTGCAAAATTTCTGCAAAATTTTTCGAGTCGTTTCGTTTCAACCTCCCTCAACGATATTTCCAGTATCTACTTGATTGGATGGATATTCTAGTATTATAGTTATTGAGGAAACAAAATTTCGGATGCTCATAACTATTGAACCATCCGACGGATTTGGCCCAATAACGAACTTGACCGAGATATTTGGACAATTAACCTATTCTGAAAATATGAAAACTCTAGCACATCTCTTTTGGATGCTAGAGAGAATACGGCCGGTCAGCCGGACAGACTCAACTTTCGCCACAGATTCTTCATCAGGGACTCGAACCCAATCGATTGAGACCATTTTCGGCTCGATATTCCAAAACTACAGACATTTGGGCAGAATGATAGGCACTCTGTTCTGGTGAACAAGAGCGCCAAAAATGAGTTTCTGCGAAAAAGAGTTATTTTTCCATAGGCTGTTGACTTATCGAACGATGTATTAAATATGAGGTTTCACTCAGGTTTCTTGCTCATTTTGTAGAAGAATCATGCATAGAAAAACTCAATTTATCAGGTTGCTGGTCTCAAGTTGTTTCTCCTTCCGTATGTTTTCGTTTAGTAGACCCAAGAGGCTTCACATATACAGTGATGAGCAAATATGGGGAGCCTGCTGCTGATTTTATCGACTTGTAACACCGTGCACTATATTGGTTAAGACGCACCTTCCAATTTATTGGACAATTTCGGTCTTTAAACGATGCTACAGACCGATGAAATAATCAATGTTGATTGCTCCAAAATACGAAGGTCATTATCTTCTCAGTCGATGTTCTAGTCTTTGGAGTACGTGTTTCTTCGTCTGCACGCTACATGTTTTGACCATTTCGATGTAATGATGCAAAACCCCTTATTTCAAGTGAATATCTCTGAAGCGCTCTTTGAATCATCTACTGAACTGTATGAAGATTTGATGAAAGTGAAACAAATATTGACCTGTTTCAGGAATTTATCGCCAACATTTTTTTCTGAGGAGATGAATTCGTTCCATAATTTTGACGCGCACTGTGTTCATAAAGTGAGCATATCGAGCTTCTAGAACACAATAGGCATTTTCAGAATTTCATTGTATTTTCTCTTGTGATTACAGGGTACGGCGATTCCATTTGGTCCGCTGCCTCCGGATTTCCGCTCTCAGCTCATATCTTTCACCCCTCCGGTAATATTCGACGCAGCCCCGAAAGGTTCTCAATTCGGAGATTGCATTCAACAGCCCCCTACAGAAGTTAAAATTGGAGACACAGTCAGTGCCAAATTTGTAAGTATTTTTATTGTACCGATCGTAGGCTTTCAGAAGCTATCTGTTGATTAACTTGTTGGTTGTATGAATTCATTAATCAGCTGTTGTGAATTAGTGTTCTTTAAGTCCATCCAAAAATTATTGACATTATTAAAAGTTGTACTCTGTAATTGATGAAAAGGGATTTGGATACAGCTATTACATCAAACTAAATGCCTTATAGTGTAGATATTAAGCAATAATAAATGTCAGAATATATTGGAGAAAAACTAAGTATAAATTGATTTTTTTCAAATTCTTTATACAATTATTAACAATATCCTAAATTACTAGTTTTTGAAATTTAAATTCTTTATAGCTAATTTTTAGTACTCAATTCCTAGCGCTCAAGAGTTTACTCGTTTTCCTGTAAGTATCGCCATCTTTTCCTGACTCATACGCTGCATCGGCACCTGGGTGACCCAAATAATTATTATTCATTTATTAATTAAGCTATCAATTTTATCAGAATAGAGGGACATTCGATCGGATGTTGTTATCGGGTGTATCGGAATTATTTTCTGTTTTAATGATACATAAACAGTAATTTTTATTATATGTTTCCCCTCATCCATGAATAACTTTCGTAGAACTGATTTCAGAAAAAACAAACTTGTTTGAAACAAATTGAAGAGCAATTATCTATTGATAACATTGCTATCCTAAAAAATTCTGATAAAATTGATAGCTTAAAAGATAAATAGTGAATACCGCGATGCCGCCGAAGCGTATGAATCAAGAAGAGGCGATGACACTGTATAGGTTAGTAAGTAAACTTACGAGCGCTCGGAATTAACGATTAAAAACCAGTTATAAGCAGTAAAATTTCGTGATATCGCAATTAAGCATTTTGTTAACTATTGTATAAATAATTGAGAAAAATTAAATTCATATTTTGATTTTTGTTAATATATTTTTTATGGATCAAAAATATCCGAATTTGAGATATCCCCAACATTCGAAAATTCATCTCGAAAAATAATAACTATATTGTAATGAGCCATAGGACTTTTCAAATTTGTATTTCAACAAAGAATACAAAAAAATACGTCCGGTTGAAACAATAAAAATTTCTTGTTAGTGGTCAAACAATTTATGCTTTTATTTATATCATTAGTAGGTTAATTCGAAGAGAATTGCTTAAAAAAAATTGGATTGCATAATTCTGTTTACTCATGCGCCGATTCCTACTGTACTAATAGAAAACAAACAGAAATATCAAATCACATCTGATGGAGTCTATATTAAACAAATAAAATTCAACGGAAAACTTATTTAATGTGTTAAATCGATTCAGTATGAAATCAAGCAATTGAGATATTAATTTTGTAATACTCGTAGGTATGTATGGATTTGTTGAGTGCTTCAATTAGAGCTCTCAATCTGAGTGTTCCATAAAGCAGGGCTTACGTTACGAGAAATTGAAATATTTATTGATTAAGAGCATATTAAGTGGGGAGTTATGTACAGAATAATATATCTCACGAACGGCAGCTATGGTTCTAATTATATATGTGTAACTTGAAAAAAAACTAATTTTATTCGAACAGTTTCTGCATTTCTCCAAACCTATCAACATTGGAAACATGATAAGAAAAGCACAAATACATCGAGTATCCCAAGGTGGGAGGCCAATTAAATCATTATGGAACATATTCATGCAAAAAAAATATTTCAAATTTTCAGATCAATATGAGGTGATCTGAGGCAAATTTCTGATATATCTTCAAATTTTCAGTGATTTCAGATGCAAATTTAGCATCATCATTATTCCAAGTCTTTGTATTTTTTTTATATTATTTATTCATGGAAAACTCAATCAATTGATTTCACTCTCAAGTATCTTTCACCACCATTGGTCCCTCTTAGTGGTCATTTATACAGAGTGGCGAAAAAATTACCAATTGTCAACTCACAAAATTAATAAATTTTTTTTTTTCAACTAAGACACCCAGTGTGTGTTTTTCTATTTCAGAATGTGAACAACCTACTCTACAAAATTTTTATATATTTTCCTATACCTATCTTGTCTGGATTTCAAGTTATCTGCGTTTATCAAATTTCTGATTGATTTATTTTCCCTTCATTTCTTATTGGTATATACTTTGTGCTTTTTATGTCGTACATAGTTATTCAAATTTACACGAGAAGGTGTTTTTCAACAGTATTTTTTTTTAAATAACCTGAAATTCGATGAAAGCATATGGGTATTTCTCATCCAATTCCGAAATTTGATTGCCGAGTCATCAAGTACCGCATCATATGCATTAACTATATAAGTCTTTTTTTATGTCAATGATCGCTGTCTACAAACACTATTATTAGAAAAGAAAACGTATTACATCGAAAGAAAAAAAAGACTTGGCTACATTACCAAAATGTCTACTCATTTCAAATATATCAATATTCGTGATAATAAAATTATGCTAATAAATTAGGAAGATGTTCGTTATTCTCAATAAAACCTCTTTTTAACAACAACGAATTTGAAAAAAATATAATTTGATTTCAAATATGCCCCGCCAAAGAAATTCATTACCTCATCCTATTACGAATATTCGATTTCTGAACGTATCGAACAATATTTACGAATGCAACCATAAGTTTTTAGTAGCTGGCAACACTCTCAAATGATTCAATATGGCGATTTCTTCCCAACCGAAGGTGAGTTTGCGCAAAAACATAATATGTAAAAAATTGTTAAGAGTTACATTCCTGGCGATCATTACCTCACGTGACATGTATGTATTAAGTATTTAAGTGTACTTATGTATAATTTGTTATTTTTATGAGTTTTTGAGAATCCATATTAGAAATGTAGCAAACAATTTCAGGTTATGTGCCGGTGTTTTGGTAGCTTTAGTAAAAATTCGTCATTTCCTGACAGTCATTCCCTCACTGTCTTTAGGAGTTAGAGAATGAGGGCTGTACGAGGGAATGATTCATACAGTATTTTATAATTTTTTCCAGATCTTTTTTTTTGATTTCTTGAAATACAAGTGAATTTCATGGTATTTAATCTAAAACGACCAAAGAAGCTGAGTCATGCAGAAAAAAATTTGAACTAAAAAGAGTATGATACAAAAATGGGAGAAAAATGACAAGTAATACTGAATCTTTTGGGAAACTGCGGGAAAGAAAAAGATTAAAATGTTTAAAAAAAAAAAGAGGAGGGTCAGGTAAAATCATTGAAATGAATGCTAAAGATCTGAAGCTAAAGCGTAAACAATAAAGCTATAGAACACTAAAATTTACAGAGAATAATTGATGATACACCCCCATTAAGTCAAGTATCAGTTGTGCAGGAAATAAGAGATTTAGCTACGCGAAATAGATGACAGATACGAAGGCGACGTGCTATTTTGTATGCAAAGAATGCAAAATTGGAAATAAAAAGAGGAATGCAGTGAGGTTAAGCGAAAAATACAGGAGAAGGTATTTGAGACTGAAAACAGGAAGAGAAGCGTTCATGAGAGATGTAGAGGCTAGTTACAAAATCTTATTTAAATCATTGCAGAGATATAAGTTGCTTTATGTATCAAAACCTTTTTTTAAACATGACACTTTGATAGGACGAAAGCCACGAAAACTAAACAATAAATGCTGAAGGTAAAAGACGATGTGATCAAATTTTTGGAAAAAGATGAAAATTCAAGAATTTACCCGAGAAAGAAAGACCATCATAAAGCTAAGATGATAAAACTCAACAAAAGTACGTTTTATCCAAGGTGTCCCGTAACTTATCGTCAAGTGGTTACTGGGCTATATGCTAGGTTATACCAGTTCTAAAAAAAAAAAAAATTCTATGTCACTTGGATATGTGGTAAAAGGTATATTTTTGAAGTCACAAATTTTCCAATTTGGCAGTGATTTCATTTTAAACGTAATCGTTAATAACTATTGCTATCCATTACAGTCACAAATCCATTGTTAGGTGCAATTGTTTTATTTTTATAATTTCTTATTTTATATTTTTTCAAATAACCATGCTATTAATTACTGCCACTTATCCATTGTTAGGTACAATTGTTTCATTTTTATTTTTTCTTATTTTTTTAAATTTTCTTTTTGTTTTGTTTTAATTTTTTTTTAAACTTTGCTAGAACTGTTATAAATGTTATAACTGAATGAACTAACAGCATCAAGAGAAATGAGTTAATATCTTTGGGGTAACATGTAATTGTTAATTTCTTTGCTATATTGGAACGAATCGGTTACAGAATACATATGAAAATCTGAGAAGGTCTCCATGAGGATTTGAGCTATGAACTGATTTAACAACAAAAATGTTTCCATTCTATTATAAATGATCTCAATAGTGAAGAACTTGGTGTAAATACCATTGTCTCAAATAATATCGTTCCAACTGAACCCATAGAAGCAAAGAAATATGTTAGCTTACCCTTCCTTCCAGACCTGACTCCAAAATTAACAAATATTTTCAAAGACATCAACAACATAAAAATTACCAAATACAATCCATTGATGGTAGGAGGCATATTTAATAAAATGAAAGATAATATAAATAAACTCTCCAAATCAGACCTAATTTAGGTTAGGTTAGGTGTGCATTAGCAAACCATTCATCAACCATTCTTTCGATTTTGACGGTATAAAAATTTTATGTGACAAAGATGACTTTAATAAAAGAATATTTCTAGAAATGTGTTATATAAATGAAAATAAGAACAACATAAAAAAAAAAAAACAGATATTAAATATTTAAATATTATCTATGAACTACTTTCTTTAGACGTCACTTAATTTAGTTCATCTATGATAATAAATTGTCGAATTTAATAGTTCAAGTTCTTGTCAGTAATTTTCGAATAATCTTTTGTATGTAAGTAAGCTATTTTGTAATATTGTGCTCAGTTTCTCATATTCATTGCTTCCTCTATAGCATCCTGAAGAAGAACTACAAAAAAGTTCGATATATAGATGTTTTACAACTTTGATTATTGATTATTCCCAACATTGCCGAATACCCGAGTAAATTTCATCAATAAAATAAAAGCAAATCAAATTATATATTGTATATATATCTATATATTTCCTTGAACCTTTGGCTGACAATATTTAGTTAGCAGAAAATATAGCATATAGATCAGAGGTTAGTGACGGGGTGTCATACAATTCGGCCATAAAAGCCTAGGGAAAAAACCCCAGTAAAAAATAACCCTAGCTCCCCGTCTAAGTGTGAAAATACAAAAATGAGCTGAACGATATTTTAGGGACTTCTTTCTTCAAGAGTGGTCTTCTATTGATGGAGACAGAGACTTCTTCAAGTTGCTCACATCGAATAAACGACATTTTATATCATTTTGATTACAGTGACAACTATAGCTGCAAGTATAGTGGGGAAATACAAGCTGTCCACTTTGGTGGAGAAAGGAAGTAGATAACAATGCATACAGTAGTGCTTTACTTGCGTAAGGAAGATTTAATCAAACCTGTATCCTTTTGCTCTCTCTCTCTAGTAACAATAAACATAACACAATGGCTGTTTGGGCTCACTAAAACCCATAATTGAATGGATAAAAACACAACATTTACCCATTTTCCGATAACATATGTTGAGTGATGGGTCTGTTAATCGATGTAAGAATAAATTCATGTTCCAAATGATGTCTCACCATTTTAAAGATCTCAATCCAGAAATCGCTAATTTTTCATGGCATTATTCTGAACCTGGGCAGGGTAATGGAGCGCTTGACGGTGTCGGTTGAACTCTGAAACGGACTGCTGATGAAGTCGTGGCAGAACGCCATGATATTGTTGACCTGAATTCATTGAAACCTATCTTTCAATCCTATTTTATTATTTGAAGTTACCACAGCAGATATTTCACTAATGGATAATCTCATAAAATAGTCCAAGACTATTCCTACTATCCAGGGAACACAAAAAATATGCCAATTCGTATTTTTCAACAACACATTCATTCATAGATTGCGAAGAATATTATACCCACTATCATTTGGGATATTTTCAACAATACCAAATCGATCGTTTTACTAGGAGGCATAACAAATCCCCTCTGAAGTCAATGGAATTGGATATAATGATGGATAATCACCAACTGTTGTTAGCGCCTTCTTCTCGCATTCATGCTCATACTGAAATGTTCAAAGAAAGATTGCTACCATTGGAGATTATGTTCTGATAAAATGGGGCACGGCAAAGTATCCCGGAGAAGTTTCATCTGTTTTTGAAGATGGATTAATGGTTAGGTGCATAAAGCAAGGCTTGAAGCTTTGGATATGGCCTAATATTGAAGATCAGCAATTATATAGCTGGGACAATGTAATGCAGAAGATAAAGATGCCAAAGTTAGTAAAGATGAGGAATAACGTTATTACAGAGTTTAATGAATCTACTAGTGATGTTAAAATTGAGATTGAATAATTCATTGATCTCAAAGCCAAAAAGATATCCAAATAAAGACTTATATAAATTAATAGTAAAAATTATTAATCTACAATAACACTTATAAAAATTAGTCGGGTTTTCCTTATTGACGCTGTAACTCCAGAACGCACGAACCGATTTCCACGGTTTTCCATTCGTTGGAAAGGTCTCGAGCTCCGTGAAGTTTATACAAAGAAAATTCAGGGAAAGTCAACAGAAAAGCAGAAAAATCTTTTTTCACATGAAGCGCCATCTCTGATATATAGCATGTACTACAAACCAATATTTTAAGTAGATGGCGCCGGTACATTGTTTGATGCGACAACGGCGCCTCTTCTAGATGGCGGTAATCCTGCACATTCTGCGCTTAAGTTGCCACCCAATTTAAACACAATTGATATTCTAACGTGCAATATTTCCCGATACATTGCAGTGGAAAAATTGTTGATGCAATGCAAGCTCATTGTTTGGGATGAGTGCACAATGGCACATAAAAAATTACTTGAAGCACTTAACTTCACACTGAAGGATCTTCGGCGAAATTACAACATCTTTGGCGGCTTGATGATATTGTTGGCAGGTGATTTCAGGCAGACGTTGCCGGCAATTTCTCGTGGAACGCCTGCAGATGAATTGAATGCTTGCCTGAAGGTATTGCCTTTATGGAATAACGTAGAAATATTGTCGCAAACCACTAATACGATAGTTTAACTTCAAATTGATCAAAGTGTTGCACAATTTTCCAAACCAATGTTAGCTGTTGGAAATGGAAAAGTCCCAGTTGATGCTACATCTGGATTAATTTTTCTTACCAACGACTTTTGCCAATTTGTAGGCTCTCAATCAGCTCTTATTGAAAATGTTTTCCCAAACATTAGTGAGAATTATCAGAATTATGCTTGGTTAAGTCTACGAGCAATTCTTGCCGCAAAGAATAATGATATATACTCACTGAATTTCACCATTGAATCAAAGATTGCTGGCGATTTTGTGACATACAAATCCGTTGATCCCATAACAAATCCCGATGATGTAGTAAATTATCCAACAGAGTGTTTGAACTCTGTGGAGTTACCAGGATTTCTACCACATAATTTGCTCAAACTCAAAGGTGGTACAGTTATTATGATATTACGTAATTTGCATCCACTGCAACTGCAACTTTGCAACTTTGCACTTGCAACTTTGCAACGGTACTCCACTTTCGGTAAAAAGACATATGCCGAATTTGATTGCGGCAACCATTATTAACGGAAAGTACGCAGGTGAAAATGTATGTATTCCTCGAACACCAATGACTCCGACTGATCTTCCGTTTAACTTGAACGATTGCAATTTCGAGTTAGCCATGCGTTCGCAATGACAATTAACAAGTCGCAAGGCCAATCGCTTAGTGTTTGCGAGATAAATTTAGAAAATCATTGTTTTTCACATGGGCAGTTATACGTTGCGTGTTCACGAGTTGGGAAACCATTAGCTTTGTATCTGTTAACGTCAGACTAAATAATAAAAAAGTGGTTAACTTGTAACGCCCTTTCGTGCAGTTCCTTTATTCAAATAAACTCGGGCGCCAGACTATTTGCTTCTGAGGGCGTCACCCTCGCCTATCGAGCTCCTCCGGAATGTCCAGAAGCTCGAGCCTAGGCAGACTCTAGTGGAAAATGAAGTGGGTAGCTGTTGGAAGTAGAGGTTTCACCAATAAAACACTCGGTTAACTAAAAAAATACTCTCTATTCATACCAAATAAACAAACATTCCAAAATAATAGGTCCCAGAGTCCTTAAAGTGTCCCTGGGGCTCGGTTCCGGACGGCGCAACTAGTGTCCGTGTGCAACAGAACCCCTCGAAGAGAACTGCCAAGGCCCAGCCCAAATCGGAGTGACCGGCGGTATGGTGTGCGCATGCGCAAACCACCGCGCGTCCACCCGCGATGACGACAGGGCCGAGGTCGAACCGAGTGCCTGCCGCACAGCAGCCCACACTACGGAAAACTTCGGTCTAAGCACGATTGAGCTTGCTCATTTCGCACATCAACGTCAGCTCCGAGACATGGACAGCAGGAGTCCGCCGAGGTAAAACAGCCCACAACCTAGGGACGATTGAGCTTGCTCATCTCGGCACCCAGATGTCGGATTCACAATACCGGCTAAAGGACCCAGCCGACACCCGTGACGAATCCTTGCCTCAAAGGGGTCGGCACGACAAACGACAACGGGGGGAAGGGGCACAATACGAACCTCACCACGCAGCAGCCCACGCCACGGAGAACTTCGGTCTAAGCACGATTGAGCTTGCTCATCTCGTACCTCTCCGAGAGATGGACAGCAGGAGTCCGCCGAGGTAAAACGGCTCACAACCTAGGGACGATTGCTCATCTCGACACCCAGATGTTGGATCCGCAATACCGGCTTAAGGACTCGTGAAGGACGTGACGCCCTGAACGCCCTCCTGCAGCCGTCGTTCGGTCTCAACGATCGAACCTCACACTCACCTCCTGGAATCTCGTCCTCCACAAGTGGCTCTCCGGTCCCCTCTCTATACCCCTTTCCTACTTTGGTATGTCTGCCTACCACTAGCAGCACTTTCCCTACTATATGGTGGAAGCTTTTCTGCTTCGCGTCTCGCCGAACGAGAAACAGCCGTTCCCGGCGCTTGACTCGCCTATAAGTACCGTTCTCGGCCTCCCCACCAACATGCGCCGTTTGCGCTGTAGACCAAGGTGGGGGCGACCAGTCGGTCCCCGGTACCCAGCGTGATTTCGCTGGATTCGATCGAGGTCAATAGGTTTCCGCCACGTAAACAAAACTACTTCGTTACAAACTAAAATGTACTTCAATGTAACGGATAATTCGCGGATACGTATAACGCTTGGATTCAGTATTTACTTTGGAATCACTTCCATTTACTTTAACCAGACCAAATCCTCACAAATAGTCTTCACTACACGTACCAACACCTGTCCCAAACTAACTCTGAATGGAATGACTCTGCCCACAAAGACGAGCATTAAGTACCTTGGCATTCATCTAGACCAACGACTAACATGGCGTAATCACATAGAAGCCAAAAGAAGGCAACTGGACTTGAAACTTCGACAAATGCAATGGCTAATAGGAGGAAAATCAAAACTTACGATGCAAAACAAACTGCTCGTATACAAAACAATACTTAAACCTGTCTGGACCTATGGCATTCAATTGTGGGGCTGCGCAAAACCATCAAGAATAAAAACGATCCAACGGTTCCAGTCAAAAACGTTACGGCAAATAGCCAAAGCACCCTGGTACGTCACTAACCAGAGACTCCATGAAGACTTACAAATTCCGTATATAACAGATGACATAAAATCCTCCTCTGCTGAATACCGACAGCGACTACAAGGGAACTCAAACAATCTTATACAGAACCTGTACCAGGAAGGTCCAAACACACGAAGATTAAAGAAGACCTGGCCGGAAGATCTTACTGAAATAGTAAACGAGTAGAAGAGTCACTGGACTCCTTCCTCCCATGTCTTTTTTTCTTTTGTTTTTCTTTTCAATACATTTTATCAAAATTACTTAATACTTGTTCAAGTAGATTGTACATTAAGCAATAAACGTCTTAAAAAAAAAAAAAAAAAAAACTTCCATTTACTTGAAGAAGTTCAACTAAATAACACTTCATTTTTGTAATTGAAATACATTTTTTTTAAATTTTCAATCACCAAAAGAAATGTTACATAAAACGAAGCCATCTGGTGGCGAAATGGAGTTCGCCTGGTTTGCTAGTGCTTAATAAATAAATATGAAGACATTTAAGGTTTTGGAGAAATGCTAGGTACAAAGTTTAAAAGTAAACAGTAATAAAGTATAAAGATGAAAAACTTTGTTACCTCTAGCTTTTTTAATTTTTCGAGTTCATACAGGGTGTCCAGGAATGTATGGGAGATCACTAGGATTCAGATAGAATATCAAAAAATAAGATAACAAGTTCCCATAATTTTTTTTACTAGCGGCCCTCCCTACGGAGATACGGTCTCCTAAAAATGCCACTGGTAATCAACTTTTCTTGAATAACTTTTAAACTTCTATATATAATTTAATAAAAATTCAATAAAAAAAACAGTAGTGAGGATCTCTTGAAATACTGCCCTTAAAACATAATCAGCTTGTTTAGTTCATCAGGGGCGGACTAGGTTGTACATTTTATTGTTTACATATTCAACACCCTGTATAATATGTTTAAAAAAAAATGAATGTGAATACTTACATACATTAAACTGGGAAAAAGGTACTCATGTTCATTGCCGATAAAATCAACCGTTTTCGAGAAAAAACAATTAAAAGAATTGATGTTTTATTTTTATCAAACTGAAATTGTTATCAGTATTAAAAAATGCACTGTTTTTACAAACGTTACTAAGGTAGCTATAAAATAAATATCTTGCATTGACATTTTAAATTTTATTGACACGTTTATAATTGATTGAAGTATATCTTTGCAAATTTAATTTGATAATGGGATACACATTTCGTCCCCCCCTGATAAACTGAACAAGCTAATTATTTTTTGAGGGCAGTATTTTGAGAAGTCGTTACTACTGTTTATCATATTAAATTTTCATTAAATTACATTTAGTAGGTTATAACTTATTCAAGAATAATTTATTAATAGTGGAGTCATTTTGGAGGCCGTACCTCCGTAGAGAGGGTCGCTAGGCAAAAAATTTATGGGAACTTGTCATCTTATTTTTTAATGTTCTATCTAAATCCGAGTGATGTCCCACATTTTCTGCACACCCTGTATATATTTATATTAACTATAAGTACAAATTAAGAGTTTATTTTATTTAGAATATGATATTTCATTGTTAATACGATCAAAAGTTCCATTATTTGTCGGTTTTTATTATAATAAATTATTCCCGAACTTTGTTAAGCATTCCCTCATTTATTTATTTTTTTAAACCTCATTTTTATACATGATATAAAAAATAAGGAAGACTTATAATCTTAAATAGATCTCAAATTGTAACTTTTTGATCACTGCAAAAACATTTACTGAGTTAATCAAAAACAAAATAAATAAAATTGAATAATATCGAAAATTTTTAAATTTCATACGGAAATATATACAGGGTGGCCATTTGAGAACGAAACATACAAGATTACAGACGAAATACGTTTTTTCGATAGAAATGCTCGGACAGGTCGATTTCTGTTTCAAAGGGGACAATTTAAGATGTAGGTTACGGACGCATAGCGCTTTAACCCTTGCATCTACAACCCCCATAGAATAGGGAAGATGGGGTGAGTGATACCTCAATTCAAAGGTATTCTTATACTGATTTCAGCACAGTAATTGTTTTTTCTTTTTTTGCATTAGTTCTCGAAATATTCATGCGTTAGTTAATTTTATCACTTAAATTAATTTTTTGCTTTTTCGTGCTTCCGAAATACCAAAATGTCCGTACTTGTTTTTGAAATTGCAAAACATCTACTACTAGGTGAACGAAGTCATACCGTACGTGTTAATGCTACTAGGATCAGATGTTCGACTAGCTGTTTTATTCACTGAAATCATTCTCCAACTGTACGGTATCACAACGATTTGAAGTATTGATCTAAGAAATAATACTTTTCAAAGTAGAGTAAATAATTTATCAAAAACTCACATCAATTAATTAAATATTCAAATTGTTCACCATTAGTTTCCATACAATGAAATAAGTTTTGTTCGAAACGATGGCGCACATTTTGCAGCATTTCTGGAGTGATTTGACGACATTCGTTCACTATACGTCTTCTCAAATTTTCTATGGAATCGGGCTATGTAGAGTAAATTTTACTCTTCAAGTGACCCCAAAGAAAGAAATCTAGTGGTGACAGATCTGGTTATCTGGCTGGCCATTCAGTGGGACCCCTTCTTCCAATCCACAGATTTGAAAGTCTTTGATCCAGATATTCTCGAACTGGTAAGGCGTAGTGTGGAGGAGCTCCATCCTGCTGAAACACAATCTGATCATCCACATAATTTCCAGCATGTTTTCAATAATTTCCGTCAAAATTTTACATTGGTGTTTATGTCAAAGCAGAGTTGGCATTAGAATTTCTGTAGCTGAAAATGTGTTGTTTTCAAGATCCTTCTGCTCCAACTTTCGTATATAGCATCACCTGAAAGTCTCAGAACAAAAAAATATTAAAAAACTCCAGACTTATTCAATTGAAGTAGTTGTTTACAGTCTTAAATATGGTGCAGAGCTACATGTGTACGATTACAACAAGTAGTCTATAAAAACTGAAATAAAGAACAATAAATATCAATTTTCGACTTGTTTGATGAAATATACCTTTCAGATTTCTGGACACCCGAGGAATAACGTTAAGCAAGGAAAAACATTCATGACAGTCGAGAAGCAACTAGATGACCAAACATGGCAAATTATTTACACAGATGCTAACTGGGATACAAGGTAAAACTCTATCAACTCATACAGAAAGAGTTTGTTTGTAGTTCGCAAATAAATCATGAACAACTCATGGGGGCGCAATAATGTTAAGAATTTGTTTGAAACTAGAGATGGTATTTCGATTACGTGATTCTGGGAAAATATAATAAGGGCGAATCAACCGATTTCTGAATATCATCAATCGATACCCAGTGCAGCTAACGCACGAAAGCATTTTGTGAGACTTAATCACAAAAGTTTATTGAAAAAAAGATTCCTTTATTCAAAAGAATTATGCAAGTAATTACGAAACACTTTCACATTTTTTTTATTATTATTATTATTTAATTATCTTTTAATGTTTCAATCGTAATAACTGATTCAACTTTTTGTCGACAGATTTAAATGGAAGAAAACTTGCTTGTTCAAGGGGACCAGTGAAGTTACTGTTGAATGGGATATAAATGATGATGTAGAACCTGGTACCTACAGATTAAGACATTTTGGACATTACAAATTAATAATAGGTGCCATACTGCCATATAGTGGAACTTCGAACAGTTTTACTGTCTCAAAATGATCGTCAAGTATTTTTCCATTTGATGAACTGAAGTTTATTATCCTATAGGATAAAGTTATACGTATGTGTGATTGTATATAGATTGAAATGTAATGGATTCTTGCCATACTGAAAAACAGACACGATGTTTGTTATTATAATATTGATAAATAAATGTCTTTTACTAAAAACTGAATATTCTCCAACGAAATCATTTGCTATTTTCATTTCTCCATAGAATAGTGTATTCAAATTCCATTCATCAATGTTTGGATCATATTATTTTGAAATATCTCAGACATTTTATTTTGAGAAAAATTTGTATACCATCTCTTGTGGTGTTATACACGGTGACTCTTTAACCACTGCAGCAATAATATCTATAGTTTCTTGAGATCAAAAGAAACAGGTTTTTACTATAACGTTTTTTCAAATTCAGCTGCGTTAAGAAGTTGAAAGCATTTAGAGGATACAAATAAGGGCAAAGTCCAGTTTAGCTGGAATGAAAAATACTTTCCATGCATCCACAATTGAGACTGATTTATTTGGAAACATCTCACCCCTTAGCCACTGAAAAGAAAACTGACAGTTAAGAAAATTCACCCACACATATTAGATAAAGGACTTTTATGTGAATTTAAATCACAAATTGTCTACAACTTTGAGAAAATATAATTTTCACATCGCTAGTAAGCGACATAAAACCCTGGAGAATATGTTGGTTAACTGCAAGACGAAATCTGACAAAGAACAATTTAGCGGAGTTTATAAGATTTTATGTTCGGATTGCGAATCATGTTATTTGCAATCTATTGAAGAGATATGGTGGGCTCCTCTTCAAAATAATGTTATGGAATACACACAGCGATAAAAATCAAACGAAATCCTCATCGGAAGCCAACCCAACTCTCCCAACTTTTGAGATACATGATCATACCTCCTAATTCTATAAATGAACCTAATACAGGAGTTCTGCACACGTTGGATCCGGTCCATAGATTCTTTGTCGAGACAAAAACTAAACACAGGAGAGCAATAAGTGAACTGCGACAGGACCAAAGACTCGCACAGAACCCTCTTCGTATGCACAGGAAGGCACGACCTATGTGGGTACAGCAATCTCAAAGCTCCATAGGCCCTCCGAACCACACTCACCACGTGTTCACGAAACCTGAGAGAATCGTCTATTATCAAACCCAAGTCTTTTGCGTTATCAACGAATTGTATGACATCACCATTAATTGTCGGTTTGTATTTCTCTTTAATAATAATTTTGTTCTTGTTCGATCCGAAAACGAGAGCAGATGATTTTTTCGCATTTAGTTTCAACGCATGTCTTGCAGCAATGTTTGCCAGTCGATTCAGATCTTCATTCATTCTCAACGCTGCATCATCCACATCGCCCATGGCGAAATTGTAATAGAGCTGAAAGTCATCCGCGTACATAAGGACGCTACAATACCGAATGAACCTGATGAACTGGCTAGTGTAAACCAAAAAGAGGAGTGGGCCCAGGATAGAACCCTGAGGAACACCATCCAGAATATTTCTAGCCTGGCTGGTTTTACCACTCATCTTCACACTCTGTGAACGTCCCGCCAGATATGACCCGAAAAGTCGTAGAGCATCCCCGCGGACTCCACACGATGCTAAAATAGCCAAGAGAACATCATGCTTCACCGTGTCGAAGGCCCTGCTAAAATCTAGAAGAAACAAAGCCACACACTTAGAATCATCAAGTGAGCGCAGTATATCATCAGTCACCTCCAGCAGTACACCAGTAGAACTAAATCCAGGACGAAAGGTATGACAACCCGAAACATGAAGAAAAGATTTAATGAACACCAGAAAAATAGACCTCATTCATCTCTTGGAGAAAACCTCATGGAACATAAGACAGATTTAAACAACCTATAAATTTTACACGCTGAGAATAATTACTGTAAATTAACCCTTCTAGAACAATTTGAAATATTAAAGAAGAAAAACAGTAATCATCTTTTAAACAACACTTTAGATTTCTGCACATCCAAGAATATTTTCAAGCTTATACCCCCTTTCATTTAGCTTTTTTGAATTTTCCCGCCGTACTTTTAAAATCTCCTATTTGATTATGACTGTTACAATTTCCGTTTCCTGTATCCCCATGCCATAGATTAATTTAAATCCACGCTGTTCTACATTATATGCCTTTCATTGCGATAATGTGGCAAAAGAATTCTTATGATTGGATGGTTAAGAATTTTCACAATTTACTTCGATCGGCGGTATGTTGCACACACCTGCCTTCTCTATAATTACTTTCGTAACCTCAATGTTTTGTACTAACGGAATGATATTGTATTTGTCTGAAATATTGTTGATTGTTGATCGCATACAGAGTAAATATAAAAGTTTTAACTAGAAATAGTGTTTTTCTCATTCACGATCACATTAATTACTGACACATTGATGAAAGAATTCATTAACAAAAAAAAAATTGAATTTATTTGATCAAATTCCCACAGTTAGCGTAAGGGATCTGGCAAGACAAACAAATACGTCTTCTTCAAGTACTTGGAGGATACTTAAGAGCAGCAGCTACATCCTTATCATTACAGACAAGTCCAAAAGCTCTTGCCAGACGATCTACCGGTTACCATGGATTTTTGTCAAACATTACAAGAAAGGGCAGCCCTCATTCCAAATTTTTTTAAATGTATTCTTTTTACGAACGAGGCCACTTTTACGCGACAAGGTATGTTTAACTCTCATAATGCACACTACTGGAGTGATGAGAATCCACATGTCAAAAGGGTAGCACATTACCAACACTCATTTGAAGTTAATGTTTGGGAAGTAACTTTAGGCAACAAATTAATGGACTATCATATTCTACCTGGAAATTTAAATGGTGATATGTACCTGGAATTTTTAAGTAATCACCCTTTATGATGAACTTGGATGATTTCAGGACTGCTTCCTCTACCTTATATTTGTTTCCTAATTCTTCGTTAATTTTACTGTATATAATATCTATTGATATGTTTTCTTTACAATTTATTACAATACCCCCTTTCCTGATAATTTTTTATTCCATCAATCCCAATTTTTAACTTTCCCGGATCAATTTGCTTGGTCGTACAACTCTGGTGAAGTACAAGTAAATACTTCTTCGTCTGATTCAAAGCTTCGTTCATCTTCTCTTTCAGGCAAAAATCATATGAATACAAGGTTGAAAACTGACGTTTAACAATTAATTGAGTAAAACGTCAAAATGATATCCGAACGACTATCAGATTCTATTGAAATCAAAAAAAGTAGAGAAGTAATTAGTTAAGAATCCCAAGGACGGGAAATGTATCTTTAATTTATTTTTTAAGGTGTTTTAAGATTCACTTTCAAGCATGCGAGAAGAAAATATTCAGATAATGAACTATGCTCAATAGTGCGCTGCACTATTTATTTGAAAATTTTCATTTGAATGAAGAGAGAAACTGTCACCTTAATGAAACCGAAGTTCTTCGCATTTCTACCATTATAATCCGTCTTCTACCATCAATTATCTCGCTACAAATTCTGTTTATGCCACTGGGAACTCTTCTTAACAACGACGCTCGAACATTGTGCGCACGAAATATGATGCGGCCTTTGTTACTTAATTCAGGATGGAGATGAATCTGTTTCGTCAAATCGGTATCATGTTTCCGAAGTATGTTGAAGGGATAATATAATATATGGGAATATAGTGAAAATAGAAATTTGTTGGAATTTCAGGCAAATTTAAAGGGTGATAAATTTAGAGCTGGAAATTTTCATGAACTTTCAATTTCATTGTTTCTCTACGCATTTGAAGCAAACGAAAAAGACAGTTGGTTGTGTTTTTTCTTTTGCTCACATTTTGTTATGCTATATGTCTTTTTTTCTGCTATAAAAATTATAGCCATGGGCTGAAATAAAACATTATTAATATTAATATAAATACAAATGATTACATAGAAATAATGAGAAATCAAGAATTCTCTGATGAAGACATCAAGGTTAGCTTCGAAGTTACGAGTTTGTTAACAAATATGTTAATGGATAAAACTGATGATGATCAAACACTAAGGGAATGAACTACAATTTGAAAATATTTTCATTAACAAAAATTTGTAATGACAATGGGTTCACTACTGTCTCCTATTTTATTTGATTTATATACGGAGAATTTCAAACCAAATGCTCTCGACCATTATATAATAAAATCCTACTTATAGAAAATATATGTAGATAATACTTTCGTCATTTGGCATCACGGAATGAACACTATAGATAAATTCCCTCAACATCTTAACAATCGAAAAAAATCTATTGACTTCACAATGGAAATCGAGAAAGATGAGCTACTTCCATTTTAAGATGTTCTTGTAGTACTATACTATACACCCAAGATATTTTAATTAATTTTCCGTCAACATCCAACATTTTGCGAATATACCCCAGTTTACGATCTGACATTTCATGTAAATCCTTTCAAGTAATTCAAAAACTTATGCGGCAACCTGAGAAGACTCAAAACTCGGAACATTTTGTCTGAGGACGTGGGGGGACGCACAGCGGCATATCTCGAGAGTGCGTCAGCAACTATATTCATTTTTCCTGATAAGTGTTGTATGTTGAAATCATACTCTTGAATAGCTAAAGCATATCTAGCTATATGAGACGACAACAATCTACAAGTTCTAAGGTATGAGACAGATCTTTTGTTGGTATATATGGTGAAATGTTTTCCTAACAAACACCACACTAAATACTTCTCTCTCATTAGTGTTATACCACAGTATAGATACCAACCAGTAGTCGCACTCCGTGGATTTTCTTATACCAAGTCTGACTCGCGCATCTCGCAGGGATTCTAACATCACATTTTGGTCCTTGTTCATTGTTTTCATCAATAATTCTAAGATGTCTGGAATAATGTCATTATTATTAATTTAGAAATCTTAAATTATTCCTTTTTATAATTAATTCGTTTTATATTTAGAAGAATATAATTTTTTTGAGAATTATTTGAAATTCAAAGAAGAAGTTGAAGAAAAAAATACAACCTAACCTATAATTCAGTGGAATTTCTTTGAGTCAAAATCTACCATGAACATGCAAAGCTTATTTATTTAATCATTCCAAAAGTATTCTGTTTCAATTTTGTGTTATTTTCAAATTAATTCATAAATGATTAACAATTGTAGCGTATACAACTGCAAAACCAATAGTTTCAATAATCTCAAACTTTTTTTTTCTCAATACCATTAGACACCGACAGGTGAGTGATACATATAGTATTGTAGAAAATATTGTTTATTAAAAGCTCTCTTATTTAAGTAGTGCTTCATTCAATTAGTTGAGATTAGTTGAGATATCAGGAACCAATGGAATTTCAGGAGGTTTACGCCTACTGTCGTCATTTCTTTACAATTAGTTGAGATATCAGGAACCGATGGAATTTCAGGAGATTTACGCATACTGTCGTCATTTATTTACGATTAGTTGAGATATCAGGAACCAATGGAATTTCAGGAGGTTTACGCGTACTGTCGTCATTCTTTTACGATTAGTTGAGATGATTTTCAATTTATTTTATAAATAGAAATACCAATAATATAATATATATTTAACAATAATTCAATAGGTTTTTTATTTTTTTCCCACCATAATGAGGCAACCCTTTCTAGAAAACACTCAGCATATTTAGCGCAAATTTTCGGGGGGGGGTGTACTGGAGGTAAACCCTCCCCCCAGGAAAGAGTCTTCGAATGGAAACGATCTAAACCTCCCCCCAGCTTTTCACTCAAGATCAGTTCAGGTCCCTCGCTAAAACTTGGCACTAATTCTAGAATTCCATAATCAAATTCCTCTTTTCATAAATTTAATATAGTAAAAAATATTATCAGTTCAAACTAAAGCAACAGAGAATTCATTGAAAAAAATTGTTCGAAACAATTCAATATAAAAAGAAAGTTATTTTTCATAGACTCGAAGATTTATGTTTCAATGGAATTTAAGTATTGAGGATTTTATATTAAACACATTCGATGCTTTCAACCAACAACTACTGATTTTTCTATATAATACCTACTCTTCAACTCAATCTTCGTTTAGAAAAATTTTAATGAATCATTTCACTTACAAACCTAAGGTACCTATGATTTTTAACACATTTCAAAAAGTTTCAGAGGCTGTTCCTGAAAGAACTATTGAGTAAATTTCATCACAAAGTACTGTTTCTTTTAAAGTGATATCGAAACCACAATAAAACAATATATCTTTCATTGAATGCGTTCTATTAATGAGGAAATGTGAATACATTTACGGTTACATTATGAGCGGAGTCATAATTTTTATATGAATATAGACTAAACAATGGTCCATACACTCTGAATATCACTGTAAAAACTTATTACCAGCTCAAATCGAAATATTTAAGTTTTCAGATAACGCAAATAACCTTATCTAATCAATTTTTAAATTCGCGGTCGATAAGATTAGATGCGCAGGAAGGAATGCGCGAGTTCCCTTTGGTGTAAGCGATTTCAGTTCAAAACCCACGGAGTGCGACTACTGCTTGGTCCCTATACTGTGGCTATACCTCCGCTTTCTGTCTAACAATTGCCGACTAGCCCATGCCAACGTATGGAGAGTACCATCAACTACTTGGAACAATTCAGCTCCAATTCCAACATCTGAACTATCGGTTGTAGGAATAAATGGAAGGTCTTCCCTTGAGTGATAAAGGAAAAAATGTTGAATTATTCATTTTCTAAATGTGTTCATTTCATTTGTTGTTTTTTCCGCAACAGCTTCGTTAATGGGCTTATCAATTCCGCCAAATTAATTTATAATAAATAATTTGAATCCCGTGAACTTTTTCGATTCCTCTGAAAGCGGAATCTGCCAATTGGAATGAGTAAGGTCTAACGAAGACATATACTCCGCTCCATACATGGTGTGCATCAACTCCTTTACCGTCAATGGAGAGTCATATTCCTTTTCCATTACTTGATTTAGATGTCGTGCATCCAAACAATACGTACACTATTATTACGCTTCAAGGTCGTCATAATAGGAGATACGTAAGGAGTAGCCATTCTTTTGATAACACCCCAAGATTCCATAAGGTCAAGTTGTTTCTGCACCGCATCTCTATGACCCATCGGTACAGGGTATTGTCTTATACAAAATTCCTGGGAATCCTCTAACCTAATTTGATGCGGGTACTCCCTGGAACTTTCGAAAATATACCCTCATTTTTTCTCAATAATTCACGGAAAATGTTTTTGCTCCAAAATAAGGTCACACTCATCAATACTATTTATTTCCATATCAACTTTGAAAACTTCCCTGTCCGGACGTGTTCCTCAAATAATATCCATTTTTTTTCCTTCTCCTGTTGTTGGAGTGAATGTTAAAGTGGCATTTTTTTTATAAGCTTAGCCCCACGTTGGGTGCCAAGTTGAACTGGGTTGTCGGGATGAAATGATGAATTGTGTTCTTTTTCTACGTAAGAGTAAAAAAATCTCTAATTATTTTGGCGAGTCAAAATTATTTGCATCGCTGGCAAGAATTATATATTATATTGTCAGCAAAAAGTTCAAAAGTATATATAAATATATATTGGCAAGAATACGTTGTAAACAAGACTCACCCTCTTCGTCTAACCGTTGTTCAAGCTCGGAACAGATTCTCAAACAATTCTGTTTGTGAACTGGCGACAAAATTTGTGAACCCATCTGGGTGCATGATTTCATAAAGTTTAACGTGTGCTTAATAATTTTATGTATTGTGCCGACGCTAGCACCGAATACGGATGATTTCTGATCGATAGTAATGCGACGGTTTTCCAAAATCAGCCGTTCGGCGTTTTTTCTAAACGCCAGAGTGTAAATCTCGATTGCGCTGTACCGTCTAGATACCTTAACGGTCGTTTTTGAATTGATCATCCCACTAACAGAAACTTGATGAACTCATACATGAAGTACCATACTGCGTATTCATCTTTCGGCATATTTAACACGGTTCCACACGAATCATGCCTCACTGTTCGTCATATCTACTTTTCTTCAATGTAAGTATCATAGGTTTATACTCACTGAAACGTAACCGACAAGACATTTCGATAAAACAATCGCACCGATGTGTGGTCAAGACATATATATACTAACCCAACAATACCGTTACCAAGCCGCTTCTTTGAATATCATCCTCATTGAAAGACGAAGTACGAGGTGTGTCCTGATCATTATTTCCTCAATCAACCTGTATATTCACTGGAATAATCTACAACGGGACGTTGAAAAGTGACATAACATCGGTTTCTTGCAGTTTCAGATCGCATTTTTCAAAACTGCAAGGAACAAATCTAAAGAAACGGTTATAAATCAGTCTCAGGGGATGAAAAATGAAGGAATTCAGAATTTATCAAATGTCGTGAACTAATGGTGAATATTTTATTCCAACCTATTCAACTGTGACAGTTAACGAATTTTCTAGGCATACAGCTGGAAAAATGAATGATGGAGGTCGGAAAATCAGTGACGCCAATGGTTTCGATCGCTGAATAAAACAATTTTCAGATTTATATGTAGGGATATTTGAATAATGATTGAAGATTGTGAAAATTGGTAAAAATTATTCTTGTTTTAGCGTGTTTATTCCTTGTGGAACAGCGAGCTATAGGTAGGCTCAAATCTTTCAAATAAATGTTTTTATGTCTGACTCTCGTAGAGGGCGCTAGTTACACGGTTCGTACCAAGTAGTTAGTATTGATCAGAACTTCTTTAGTATTAGATTTATTGAGCAAAATTTCAAGCTTATTTAAACATCATTGAATTTCACACAAAAAAGGTACTCTTGGTAAAAATCGATACTTTGTACCGTTTTCGGAGTATTTTGATTTAAAAATTATAGTGATAACCGATGTTCGTATGAAGTAATGATAAAAATTGTATTTATCAAACAAAATATCAGAAAATTCATAAACAGGCTTATAACATAAATATGATTTCAATTAGAGTAGGTGTTCAAACCGTCCTCCGTTTTCACGTATACACAAGGCTATCCTTTTTTCTAAAGAATCCATTAATTTTCTAAATGGTAGGGAGTCAGCTGTGAGATCATTAAAGTGACTTTGTATTCTATCATTCAAATCTTGCGGCCTCTGCAGCATGAACTTTTTCTTTAAGATACGACCAAACTGTGTCATCACATGACTGAGGAGACCAATGAATCGGAGCTTCTGCACCTCTACCAATCCATCGATTCGGAAAATGGTTACTCAACCAATTACGACACCTTCTATCAAAGTGCGGTGGAGGTACATCGTGCATAAAAAAAAGATATCTTGTTAAGATAGCTCGTTTGCCGTTAAATTTATAATATCTCGAATAAGTAATTACTTGAGAAGTCCAGGTACATAACAATATCTAAATTTCCAGGTAGAATGTGATAACCTATTAATTTGTTGCCTAGAGTTGATGCCCAAACATTAACTTTAAATGACTGTTGGTAATGTGCTACCCTTTTGACATGTGGATTCTCATCACTCCAGTAGTGTGCATTATGGAGGTTATTTTTTCCATTCCGCATATCACTCATTTGGTTTCATTTACCTCGAAGACATATGGCTTCATTATACACAATGGGAGTTATTTTACCAACAACTCAACAATCATCAGTCTGTTTCATTCGGTGATTAGGAGCAAATTGGAGTATTCTAGCGTGATATGGCATCCTGTTTACTTTTGCCATCAATACCAGCTTGAGGCCGTCCAGAGAAAGTGAAGTTCCTGGTTTGGAAGGAGGATAAAGTTTATCCACCCAGAGGGTTCGAACATCGGTCGTTGTTGATGAGATTCAATGTTGTTTCATTGCAAGAAGGAAGGGAGATTTAATCATTCAAATTTCTGTATGGTTAACTGGTTTTACTTATTCGAATATTACAGAAGATTGAGCCTTTCAGTGTTCCTTGTACAGGGTGTCAAGGAAGAAAGCAGCATGCATAGTGCCATACGAGAGAGGGCCATAAAATATCTGTAAAAAAAGTGTATATATGTCGTAGCCTGATTCCTTTAAGAAATATTGAATGCTCAACTTTATTTTTCTATTTGGTTTTTGTCGCTCTTGTTCACCCGAACAGAGTGCCTATCATTTTGCCCGAATGTCTGTAATTTTGAATATCGAGCCGAAAATGGTCTCAATCGATTGGGTTTGACTCCCCGATGAAGAATCCGTGGCGAAAGTTCAGTCTGTCCGGCCGTATCCTCTCTAGCATTCACAAGAGATGAGCTAGAGTTTTCATATTTGCAGAATAGGTTAATTGTCCAAATATCTCGGTCAAGTTCGTTATTGGGCCAAATCCGTCGGATGGTTCAGTAGTTATGAGCATCTGAAATTTTGTTTCCTCAATAACTACTAGAATATCCATCCGATCAAGTTGATACTTGAAATATTGTTGAGGGAACCTGCAACAAAACGGCTCGCAAAATTTCGCAGAAATCGTCACGCTAGAAAATTTTTAAAAATTCCAAAAAAAAAATTTTAATCCGCACTATCTCATAAAATATTTTTCAGATTTCAATAAAAATTCGTGAATATATTGAGGTGATCGATATCTTACTTTACCTCAAATTTCATTGCCGTAGCTCTTTTCTATCGAAAGATATGATCAATTTTTTCATTTACTCAAGAGAAAAGAGAAATGAAATACGTCCCGATGATTTTCTTTGAACGATGGCCATCACAGATCGATATTCGATTGACAAATGCCGGGCTCATTAATCAGTGTCAGTTGGCGAAATATTAATCAAAATTTTTCATAACGGGAAATTATAGAGATAGAATTCAATCTCGATGGCTGAAACAATATACGTTGTCAAAATTCAGAGAAGCTCTGATGTAAGTTTTTAGGAAAAGGGAATTATAGCTTCGAACAAAAATTGGGGAAAATTATGAATGACTCAAGTCAGTGCTTTCTAAATTTTTATTGAATTACTTTGGACAAGTAGGTGGGAATTGAACAAAATGTGATTTCTATGATGCAGAATCCATATATTTTATTAATTTTCAGACTAACCAATTTCAACTGTAAAAGGGATTCCTCTATTTTTTATCCTTCAAAATGGAATCCTGTATTGAAGGCGCTAGGACCACCAGTTCCCGGTAAAGACGCATTGGAACTTTCTAATTTGTAAACGTCAGTTTCCAAAAACACAATTAAATTAAGAAAGTTTAGTTTACCAAGTCATTAACTTGTAAAACTGACAGATATTGTGCAAAATTTTTACATGTTAGTAGTATTATTTACATTAGAAAATTTTGTTTCATCGTCATATATGTTGAAAATCATGGTAAAAATGTTATTTCCAGTAACACAGATTTTTGATGATGAAAGAGTCGAACTGATAATGATGAACCATCTGTTGACTCAGAAATTGCTGAACTAGAGGACTGCAGAACATTTGTATTCTTCTTACTACCAAATAATTTGCTCATTTATTTAATCATTTATTTTCATTCCAGTATCTATTCTGTTTCAATTTTGTGTTATTTTTAAATTAATTCCACAATGATTAACAATTGTAGCGTATACAACTGCAAAAACAATAGTTTCAATAATCCCAAACTTTCTTTTTTCTCAATACCATTAGACACCGACAGGTGAATGATACATAAAGTATTTCAGAAAATATTGTTCATTAAAAGCTCCGTTATTTCAGTTGTGCTTCAATCATTATTTGAGATATCAGGAACCAATGGAATTTCAGGAGGTTTACGCCTACTGTAGTCTTTTCTTTACGGTTAGTTGAGATATCAGGAACCAATGAAATTTCAGCAGGTTTACGCCAACTGTCGTCATTTCTTTACGATTAGTTGAGATATCAGGAACCAATGGAATTTTAGCAGATTCACGCCTACAGCAGGCTTAGTATAGTCGTCATTTCTTTATGATACGTTGAGATATCAGAAACCAATGGAATTTCAGGAGGTTTACGCCAACTGCATGCGTATGCAGAAGAGTGAAATTTTTTGAGATAAATATTTGAGTGTGTATCTATATGATTTTTCAATTCACTAACAAGTAACAAATTATATGCTCTGATGAAATGTTGATTTAATCTGGAGAATTGTAATGAACACCTCTTTCCAACGTCCTAGTAGAAGAGCAGCTTTTCACAGACGAAGAGGTGTCCAAAAGAAAAATTGAAAATTTAAAAAAATAATATTATTTATTAAGAGTTTCTCCTGACGGGAGAAATCTTCAGGGTTCGTCAGGCTCGTCGATAGAATGGACGAGTCTTCAGTTCTCAAGATTAGGAAACTCAATAAAATTCCTGTTTAACAAAAACTAATTTATTCGAAGCACACAAAAAACAAAATGATAATTTTAGCAAGCACAAAAAAATAATTAAAGTAATTTCTGACAAAATATTATTGGAGGTTTCGGACTATGGACCTCTGACTGTTTATAAAGTTTATATCTGAGCTTTTTTCTTGGACTTCTAACACGGAACTTAACTAGCGAAATATTGAACTCACTCAATTACAACACAATTACTATTTTTCTAGTATTTAAAAGACTGATTTCTTCTATACTTTTTTAAAGTGTTTTCATGGTTACGGATCACGTTGAACTGACTTTCCATTGCCTAATTTTTCCTAATATCCGTTTGTCCTTCGGCGTTATCGAACATAATCCGGAATTCCCTAATTTCTCCTAATTGGTGCCCTTCTTTTCGACAGTTCGAAATTTACTCCACTAATCAGAAATCTGAGTTTCATTGGCTTTAGTCAACTGAGTCTCTCGATACAAACCTCTGATTGGTCCACTGATTTAATTTTAATTTTTCTACTACAGATCCACCTTTTTCCCATCGTTAACCTAATCTAAGCTCTTAAAGTCGACAAGGGTCACGTAAATGTATCATATGTCGAACACCCCTAATTCTCGAATTTTTATTATGTAGTATGTCTATCAAGATTTCCATGTAGCGAATCAATAAATTTTGTTTTAAATCTTAGGTTTTATGATTATTGGTGTGATATTTTTGAGAGGTTTATTACTGTCTGGAATGTCTGGGAATTTCGGTTAGATATGGTCTTTCGCTTATCAAGACCCATTATCCAGCATCGCTAGACATATCATATTACAGAATTAACTAAACGCATCAGACAGGATTCTTGAGTTCAAAAGATATTTGAAGCAAGAACATATATATATGGAGAATCAATGTTTTTTTACAACATCTCGTGTTGAGGGGGTTTGCCGATAGTGAAGAATTTCATCATCAAATTCCTCTTTTCATAAATTGAATATAGTAAAAAATAGAATCAGTTCAAACTAAATCATCAGAGAATTCATTGAAAAAACTTGTTCGAAACAATTCAATATAAAAAGAAAGTTATACATTTTGAGCGGAGTCATAACTTTTATATGAATATAGACTAAACAATGGTCCATAAACTCTAAATATCACTGTGAAAACTTATTACCAGCTTAAATCAAAATATTCAAGTTTTCAAATAACGCAAATAACTTTTTCTAATCAATTTTTAAATTCGCGGTCGATAAGATTAGATCTTGGGCACTTGCCACCGACACTGGTAATATTAAATGATAAAGAGATCTGACCTTATTTGTTGTTTGGAGTTCACCACAGCTCTGCTTCAATCGTCGAGGGTAGATTTCTCAGAATAAGGTGCAGGCACTTTGAATAAAGGTTCACAAACTTCCACTGATGAATTGTGCCTTGGCGATATGTAATTGCGTCACAGGTTCACAATTCACAACCTTTTTCTTTTACGTAGAAAATTTCAACTGAGTAATTCACATACACATGAACTAGGGTGGCTAACTGACCCGAAAACAGATTATTTTGAGAGATCTTTAGAGGAACTTGTAGTTCTGAGTGCCGTTATAGACTCGTGAAAAGTAAATTGATAAAGGAGAACTTACTTGAAGAAGTGACCACCTTGAGAAGTGTAGAGAGAATGAATTTGAATAATTGAAAGAGGTCGGACGTGTACAAAAGTTCAGGTAGCTAAGTTTAGGGATTTCCAAAATTCCGTCCGACAGAAGGCATTCTTCGAAGCAACGGCCGCTACTCCAAATTCCAAGAACGGTCCTTTGTTGCGAGAATATCGCAACACCCACGGACCTTTTTTTTCATAAGACGAACAATTTTATTGGCGTAGTATCCATAAATTGCCAGACAGATAGTCAAATGTTTAGAAAACAACACCCAATAGATTGAAGGAAATGTTTCTCACTTCCCCATTGATCATTAGTGTTTTATTTTCACAAAAACACGCTCGCTTCATTCCGGTATACCTGATATACATTGTTAGTTTATTGTTGTGATATTATATATGATGTTTTTTGTAGGCTTGAAACGTTGCCAAATTACATTACTTTATTGTAAAAATTGAACACTGCACATCAAATATTATTATTAGATGTATTATCAATCGAAATGGTTCAAGCTGAAATAATGTATGTTGTTAAAATTTAGAAAAGAATTAACCTGGGTTGATTTGAGCTTTGAAGAAAACTTAAACAAAACTATGAGTAGTTATTCTTAATTTGAGATATAGGTTTCAGTTCATTTACCGTACCGGTTGTGTTAGTATCACCTTGTTCCAGAGTATTCTAGGACACACTATATCTTTCATTCAACATTTATGATAGATGATCACTGAACCAATCAATAAATTCATTAAAATCTTATAAACGAATAAAATTATCCAACCAAATTTTCAAATTCCACCTAAAACTACAGATATAGAAATTTGCATAATTGAATGTTCGCACCTAATTCTAAAACTAGGTGCTATAATTATTCGATGCCTTTAATGAGGTCTTCATGTCATGCAATTTTTTTTTGCGATCTGTATACACCGACCTTGTTAACGCCAGTTCAGCAAAATACTGCGCATTCTTGGGTTTCAAGTTCCGTGGTCCGATATCGGAACTTGACAGTTTCTCGCGAACCATCTACGGCGAAAGAGGGGCGGCAACAGGTGTTCGTAATGTTTACCGCTTCTTTTATTTTTACTTAAAGAATACGCTGTTTGTTTAGGGGTGGATTTGATGAATATCGAGGGGTGAGTTTGTGATGTTTTGATTAGGTGGTTGATATCAGGGTTCATTGGATAACCAAAAATTCAGAAAAGCACTGACGGAACTTTTGTGTCTTTCAAGTTTAAACATGATCCGATGGATAATCTGGGAAGTTTCGTATTCTCACAACTCCTGAATTATTCATCAGATTAACTCCAATAACGAATTTGGCCGAGATATTTGGACAGTTTAACTTATTCTGAAAATACAGAAACTCTTGAGTATATCAGATAATAGAATTCAGAATTGAAACAAACACATTTAACCCAAGAAATAAGCCCAATAATTTCATTTCAAGGATAATTTCTTTTATTTATCGTCTAGAAGTAATATCTGACAAATGTCTTCAACTACTAGACTTGAAAGACCGCTTTCGATTAGACGAATTTTGAACCTCTTTTTCGAGTAATTCAAGTCTTAATTTATTAATAACACGAGTTATATTGGCTTCCAAAGTGTCCGTAGTCTCTGATTCATGCGTAAACCTGATAGTCCAAGAGCCCGTGAGTGCCAGACCTTCGGATTTTTATAAAAGCTGAAAATTTTTCTATGTGTGTCCCTTATACAGGTAAGAATGATCCCCACCCATGAAGCTGAGGCAGCGGTGGCTTTGGCAGGTAACAGGTAACAAAGGTGTAAAAATTCCATCTCAAATTTATCATAAAATAAAACTGAATTTTTTTATATTTGATTCATAATAATATCAAAACTCGCGTTGCTCATTGCCAGACATTTAGTATGGTTGCAACCCTCTGCCGGACACCCTTAAACTATTATAATTTATAATTATACTTACGCTATATTATAAAACCTAAATTTTATATATAATTTTTTGGGGGCCTATTAATCTATGTTTACATAATAGCCGGACAGTTTCGACGGTTCTATCATCTTGCCAGACGCATTCAAAGTGAGCAGTAGTTCGGAGAGCAAGGAGCGTATACAGTAACTAGTGCGACTTGTTCAGGCCCAGCAATAGTAAACTCCAATAGACCGCTCTGTCTAGTTACGGCCCTTCACTGCGAATCCACTGCTATTAATTTCAAATTGTGCAGTTTAAACATTTTTTAATCAAGAAATTATATTAAAATTTAAGTTTTTTTAACAGTTTGAATATCAAATGTCGGCAAACAACCATTCAATCATGTTGATAATTGTAAATCAAATTTTATATTAAATAAAATAATTCAGTTTTATTTTTATGATGAATTTGAGATGGAATTTTATACACCTTTGTTGCCTGTTACCTGCCAAAGCCACCGCTGCCTCAGCTTCATGGGTAGAAATCATTTCTTACCTGTACTAGGGACACACATAGAAAAAATTTTCAGCTTTTATAAAAATCCGACGGTCTGGCACTCACGGGTTCTTGCTCTATGACTTGGAATAACACCAAAGAAGATAAACCAGAGGAGTTTTGTCGCATGATCTTGGAGATCAATGGACTGGACCATTTCTAGAAATAATGTTATCGCCAAATTCAATTAATCAATGGCATCTGTACAAACATGAGGTGTAGCAACATCTGGTTAAAAACCAAACCACTTCTGGGTTGATATTATTCAAATATTAAATCAAATAATAATTGATCATCAGTCTCTTACGAACTCCAGCATCGTAGGCATCGTGTTTGGGAACAAAGAGAACTGTAGGTAAAAATCTGAAAATTTGGTTTCTTCTTTCAAACGACATCGGTCAAAATTTCGCACCAATTCATCGAGTTGATTTACTTTATCGGCATTCCATAGTAAACAATTTTGTATTATTACTCGAAAAATGAAAAAAAAACAATACCGTTCAGTGATTCGATTAATGTATGGTAGCTGTTTACGTGGACCATGCGCCTTCTATAATGACCGTCAGATATTGGTTCAATGAATTCATATACAGTGTGTTCTGATTTGTTTCCGACAAACTGAAATCGGTGATAGATCACATCATTTTTTGAAAGGTTTTAAAAAATGGATAAAAAGTTTCGAGAATACATTTATTTTGATTAAATCTTTAAACATTTTCATCGTCGTCGTCAATACATTATTATTCCTCGTCACTATTATTCCATTCTGTGGATTGATCGTCATCAATATCGCCTTCTTCATTGTTTTCTGAAATAGTAAAAAAACCAAGTTAATTTAATTAAAAGTAGTCCAAAATTAATATTCAATAATTCAACATAATTATCAAATACCTGGAACTGTTTTAGAGATTCGCTGACATAATTCGGTAATTGATCTCCTTCAAACCATTAAAAACCGTGGTCATTTTCCAGTATCCAACCATCCAACTGGATTATATGCTGTTGGCTTTCGTAAGTGAACCTTGTTCCATATGCTACATATGTAATTCGCTCGCAAAAATTGCTGCAATAGCTCACGTTTGCAAGGTGGTAAACAGCTAGCATCGAAATTTTGCAACTTTTTTCGATTAAAAGCTTCGTTCACATCATATACTGTATACGAATTAATAAACATTTGTAGCCTAGCAGCATCAACATCATTGATATCATTCATATGGTATAGATAGCATATAAAACTTTGAATTATATCGCAGATTAATACTTGCTCATTGTTATTTTATTTTTGCTGTCACCAAACTTCATGAATGTTTGTTGAAATTCAATATATTTTTTTAACAATTTAAACGGTTTCAATTTTGCTTTTCTGTAAAATGCAGGATTGTAAACACATCCTGTGAAAGCGTGTAGTCCAGGTAAGCTTCTACAAATATATTCTCCTGATTTGGCGTGTATTTTAGTTAGGTCCACATATATTAAATTATTTCCAGCATTATATGACTTAGCATTATAGCAGCAACATCGGTGTCAACAGTTCGAATCACAGTGTTTGCTTCGTAGTTAATTTTACACGCGTGGTTCTCTATTTTGGTGTCTGCTTCTTCATGCTCCGAGCAAGACAATTTCTCATTTATACTTGACATCACTTTGTTGGCCTCATTAACAGTAAACGAATGACATTTTCTGAAATGTATATGTATTATTTTATTGCCAATAAACGGCGCCATTTCGTCAGAAGCCCAGTGTAAAATAAAAAAATCAACTAGAGCTTCTTTGAAATTAGAATTTTTCAATTCTTTGACAAAGTCACTAGGATGGACTTGTTCAGGCCCAGCAATAGTAAACTCCAATAGACCGCTCTGTCTAGTTACTGTATAAGCTCCTTGCTCTACGAACTACTGCTCACTTTGAATGCGTCTGGCAAGATGATAGAACCGTCGAAACTGTCCGGCTATTATGTAAACATAGATTAATAGGCCCCCAAAAAATTATATATAAAATTTAGGTTTTATAATATAACGTAAGTATAATTAAAAATTATAATATTTTAAGGGTGTCCGGCAGAGGGTTGCAACCATACGAACTGTCTGGCAATGAGTAACGCGAGTTTTGATATTATTAAGAATCAAATATATATATATATATATATTATATATATATATATATATATTAGATGTGATTGTCACTATGTTTGTAGCACGTAAACTTGAAAAGGCTTAGTATACGCTTGAAACATATGTAGTTAATTAATATAGAAAAAATAGATGAAGTCCTAATTTTTGATCCCGTGCTCTAATCCCAAAAAGATTACTTCTAAATAATATATATATAAATAAAATAATTCAGTTTTATTTTATGATGAATTTGAGATGGAATTTATACACCTTTGTTGCCTGTTACCTGCCAAAGCCACCGCTGCCTCAGCTTCATGGGTAGGGATCATTCTTACCTGTACTAGGGACACACATAAAAAAATTTTCAGCTTTTATAAAAATCCGACGGTCTGGCACTCACGGGTTCTTGCTCTATGACTTGAAATAACACCAAAGAAGATAAACCAGAGGAGTTTTGTCGCATGATCTTGGAGATCAATGGACTGGACCATTTCTAGAAATAATGTTATCGCCAAATTCAATTAATCAATGGCATCTGTACAAACATGAGGTGTAGCAACATCTGGTTGAAACCAAACCACTTCTGGGTTGATATTATTCAAATATTAAATCAAATAATAATTGATCATCAATCTCTTACGAACTCCAGCATCGTAGGCATCGTGTTTGGGAACAGAGAGAACTGTAGGTAAAAATCTGAAAATTTGGTTTCTTCTTTCAAACGACATCGGTCAAAATTTCGCACCAATTCATCGAGTTGATTTGCTTTATCGGCATTCCATAGTAAACAATTTTGTATTATTACTTCGAAAAATGAAAAAAAAAACAATACCGTTCAGTGATTCGATTAATGTATGGTAGCTGTTTACGTGGACCATGCACCTTCTATAATGACCGTCAGATATTGGTTCAATGAATTCATATACAGTGTGTTCTGATTTGTTTCCGACAAACTGAAATCGGTGATAGATCACATAGTTTTGAGTTAAAAGGTTTCTTAAAACATGGATCCGGAAATGCTTCGTTTCCGAGATATAGGGTGTTAAAGTTGAAAAAATAATTCGCGTTTTTTTTTTTAATATGTTACGACTGATTTCAAGTAATTATATGAAAATTGGTACATAGGGGTTTTTTGAGGTGAGAAATTCAGATTTGTGGTCGATTTGGTTGTATTTTCTGGAGGGCGAAACTGGCAATCATTTCGTCCCCTTTAAACCGTTGCAACTTTTTTGTGCTACCTTGTACGTCATTTTGGACTGAAAAAATCGATTGCCCTGGTTTTTTCGTTGAAAATGGTGTATGCCATTTAAGTCGCTAGGACCAACGGTTTCCGAGAAACACGCATTCAAAGCTTATGATTCATACCAATTTTCACAGTGAATTTTCAAAAAAACTTTCAAAAAATTTTTCAAAAATTTCTTTTGACGATTTAGGCAACTTTAGGCAAACAAAACAGAAATACATTGGAGTAATACCGGCCAGTCTGAGCCGGGGAATTCCGGCCGGCCTGTACGAATAAATGAATTTTATAATGAAATAAAGAGGGTTATTCAATTCTTTTTCGCAGATGCCACGAAAGTATACAAGAAAAACAAACAAAGTTTCTTGGACAAAGGAACAGATGGAAGCTACTCTGACTGCAAACGGGGTTACGAGAGAGGGTAACCCTCAACATTCCTATGTCTACTTTACCAGACCTGCGAAAAATATGAATATTTCGACACCTTCATTAGAACACAACCCAATTTTTTTCGCCCCAGGCCTAAAACGAACTTGCAGGTCAAGTTAAAAGTTGGCTAATCTTTACTTTGGTTTAACTATGAAGGAAGTAAATCGGTTTGCTTTCATTTATGCCAAGTCAAATAATATTCAAATTCCTTTCAACCAAAAAAAAAAAGAAGAGGCTGGCAAGGACTGGGTAGCCGGATTCATGTCACACCATAGTATTGTTCTACGAAAACCTGAAGGAACGAGCATTAATAGAATAACTGCCTTCAATCGGGAGGAGGTTTCGATTTTCTGGAAAAATCTTCGATTTCTTATGGAAAAGTATAAATTTTCACCATAGAGAATTTTTAACTGTGATGAAACTGGGATTACGACAGTCCAGCGTCATTGAATTCCCCGCTATTTTCCGCACTCAATTAAAAAAAAATATGCTAATCGCTATAAAATGGAACTTTATCCGCTATAAGTGTGAAGTAATCTCCGTATCGTTGTTATAACGAACTCAACCCCGAAACCCATTGTTGGGTGGAACGAATTACTTTTTACATGTGAAACTACTCACAGAATGTTCAACTGCCGAACATTATTGTTTCGTGTCTCACGAAACTGTAACAGCTCACTATAGCTTTTCAAAATAAATCTGGACCATGATTTACTCCATACATTGTTTCTTGATAAGGACGAATACATTCCTTTTTTTTTCTAAAGTTTTAAATTTTCATATTTATAGTCCTGAGGAATATCATGACAAATTACAACATAATTTGCTTTCTTGCAACTCCGCTTACTATTTGATGTTGAATTCTCAAAGTCTTGATATTTTCCGTAATTAGAAAACAAAGTACATTTGAAAAATCGGGAAATTCGTGAATTGATCAAAGTTCACAATTTTTATTAAACAATTATGGCCATATTCTATTTTTAGTCTGTAATAGACCAAGCGCTCTGTCTCACTCGCACTAGTTACTGTATACGTTCCTTGCTCTCCGAACTACTGCTCACTTTGAATGCGTCTGGCAAGATGACAAAACCGTCGAAACTGTCCGGCTATTATGTAAACATAGATTAATTGGCCCCCAAAAAATTATATATAAAAGTTAGGCTTTATAATATAACGTAAGTATAATCAAAAATTATAATAGGTGTCCGGCAGAGGGTTGCAACCATACGAACTGTCTGGCAATGAGCAACGCGAGTTTTGATATTATTATGAATCAAATATAAAATAATTCAGTTTTATTTTATGATGAATTTGAGATGGAATTTTATACACTTTTGTTGCCTGTTACCTGCCAAAGTCATCGCTGCCTCAGCTTCATGGGTGGGGATCATTCTTACCTGAGCTAGGGACACACATAATAATAATAATAATAATAATAAAGTGGGAATTCCGGCCGGCCTGTATGAATAAATGAATTTTATAATAAAATAAAGAAGGTTATTCAATTCTTTCGCAGATGCCACGAAAGTATACAAGAAAGACAACCAAAGTTTCTTGGACAAAGGAACAGATAGAAGCTACTCTGAATGCAAACGGGTTACCCGAGAGGGTAACCCTCAACATTCCTAGGTCTACTTTACAAGACCTGCGAAAAAATATGAATATTTCGACAGCTTCATTAGAACACAACCCAATTTTTTCGCCCCAGGCCTAAAACGAACTTGCAGATCAAGTTAAAAAGTTGGCTAATCTTTACTTTGGTTTAACTATGAAGGAAGTAAATCGGTTTGCTTTCATTTATGCCAAGTCAAATAATATTCAAATTCCTTTCAACCAAAAAAAAGAAGAGGCTGGCAAGGTCTGGGTAGCCGGATTCATGTCACACCATAGTATTGTTCTACGAAAACCTGAAGGAACGAGCATTAATAGAATAACTGCCTTCAATCGGGAGGAGGTTTCGATTTTCTGGAAAAATCTTCGATTTCTTATGGAAAAGTATAAATTTTCGCCATAGAGAATTTTTAACTGTGATGAAACTGGGATTACGACAATCCAGCGTCCAAGCAATATTTCTGCAGCAAAAGGCCAAAGAAGGGTTGGATTTATGACCAGCTGGGAAAGGGAAAAAACAACAACGGTAATGTGCGCTTTCAGTGCATCCGGTACATATGTGCCCCCTATATTTATTTATGCCGGCAAAAGAATGGCTATGAATGTTCGGACAATGGTTGGATCACAGAGGAACTCTTCGTCACATGGTTGAAACATTTCAGTCAACTGTAAAGTCAACCCAGGATGATTCTGTGCTTCTGTTCCTGGATAAACACGTTAGCCACTGTACGTTACAGGCGTATAGTTTTTGTAAAGAAAACGGTATCATCGTTTTGACCATCCCACCCCACACTTCTCATCACCTTCAGCCTTTAGATGTGTATTTTATTCCTCCATAAAGTCTGCCTATCATAATGAATGTGACAAATTTTTGACCAGTTATCCAGGAGAGAAAATAACCCCCAATGAAGTAGCTGAGTTATTTAGTAAAGCATACAGTAAAGTAGCTACACCTGAAAAATTAATCAAGGGTTTTAGTGTTACTGGATTGTTTCCCTTTAATCCAGACGTCTTTACAGAGGAAGACTCAGCACCAGCAGAAAATCTTCAAAGAAACAGTGAACACAGGGATTTTGAAAATTCAGAAGTGAGAGTGAATGAGACTACCCCTGAAAAAGTTACTTCATCGGATAATAAAGTCAACAAAACTGTTTCTATTACAGAAATTATCACTGTTCAATCATGTTCCAACATTAAAACGACAAAATCCAGAAGAAAGTCTTCTAAACAGCATTCTGTTATTTTTACTTCCACGCCTTTGAAAGAAGCATTAGAATTGAAACAATCGAAAAAGAATACAAAATCTACTAAAAACGCGAAAAAGAATGTATTTCAGGAAAAAATTCAAATATCTGCACCAAGAAAAAAGTCTAAGAGATCAGCACCATTGATAAATTATGAAGAAGATAAAGAAAATGAAGAAATAGAAACAGAAGACGATGACTCGGACAAGGACGTCAATGAAGATATTTGTGTTGTGTGCGGAGAATTTGGTAAAAATGGAGGAATTTGGCTAAGGTTATTTGTGGTCAATGGGCACACAAAGCCTGCTCAAATTTATCGAAGGAAAAGAAATTTATATGCGATTTTTGTTCGTTAATGCCGGTATTACCCCATGTTGGGGAATCCCGGCCATTTCACTTTTATTTTTATTTTTATAATTAAATGTTTTGTTTTCTATGATTTTCATTACTTAAATGAGTCAAGCATATTGTATTGTTTCATTTTTTCCTATGAGGGCCCTAAAATATCTTCGACAATAATTTTATAATCAAATATCCTTAAGCGGCAGGCATTCCCCCACTTCACTCTACATGGGTTGAAATGGTTGCCGGTTGCGCCCTCTGGAAAATAGAACTAAATCGACCACAAATTTGAATTAACCGTCCCAAAAATCCATGCATACGAAATTTTATGAAAGGACTTCGAAGCAGTCAAAAGATATTGAAGAAAACACGAATTATTTTTGCAACTTTAACACGCGTTCTCCGAAACGAAGCATTTCTGGACCAATGCTCATAGGAAGTTTTTTGCTCAAAATGACGTGATCAATCACCAATTTCAGTTTGTCGGAAACAAATCACTACATCCTGTAGAGTCGATAGTCAGTGTTCTATGAGTATCACTTATGACGCCTGAATGAGGTGACTACGGATGATACGGTAGAAAAAATCCATGATATCGTGTTGGCCGATCGCCGATAGAAGATCAGAGAGATTGCTGAAATGCTTAACATTTCAGACGAACATAAGAACAATATTTTACATCAGCATTTGGAGATGAAGGAGTTATTGTCAAGTTGGGTTCCTCCTCTGCCGACAGTGAACAAAAAGCAAATCGTGGGATAACTGATATTGAGTGAATGTTTAGCATCTCTAATCTTCACTCAGCAATTGCCAATATATCGTGGATTTTATCGACCATCATCCGTAGTCACCTCATTCAAATGTCCTGGGGGTCCTCGTCGAACACTGATGTTTGATCCCGTTTGAATTCTTTGAAATAATATCCGATGTTTGTTAACGAAGGTGCACGGTCCACGTGAATAGCTACCAACCGATCTTTGATTTCTTAGGACGCCTTCCCCAGGAATCATAAGAGTGAACAGTTTTTCTCTTTCTCCATTTTTCCAAATAACACAAAGTTGATTATTATAAAATGTCGACAAATAAAAACCAGTCGATGAATTGGTGTGGAATGGCACTAAATTATAGTATACAGATTTTGAACTACAGTTCCTCTGTTGCCGAACAGGAGTACTCATCAACCCTACCTCAGATACAACTTCATATTTTGAACCTTCAGAATTATGCCAATATTCGTTGATACTGAGAAACATGCAAATGTTTCGTGAAAAATGAATCAACAGATATGGATTATTTCATTAATCTTTGGATTACAAGGCTTTTCCAGTCTAATAATTAATTTCATTATAGATAAATGGGCCAACATCCCAATTTATGGCAATATTTGATGAGATCCGTAATCCCGTGTGCTCATTTCTGGTCCAATTGTTATAATTTACGACATTGTTGGTTGCTATCCAAGGAATCATGGATAATTGAGACAAAATTTCCGAAAATAATCGAGGTTTGATAATTTTTTGGATGAAAAATTAAACAATGCCTGTGCTACATGAAACTGCTGCAATTTCGACCCTGATAGTTCGTTTTGTTTGCACCAAAGTTCCCCCTATGGAATCACCATATAGTGCATCAAAGGAAATTGATTCAGAGAGGAAAACTGAATTGAAAGCGTCGAGAGGAACGACCGTTCTGTCCTTATTCAAGCGATATCGAATCCTTCAAATTGTTTGAGATGTGTTACTCGAGTCTCGAGATAGCGTCATAATTGCACAGTAATCCTCCAAGTTAACAATAGCCGTACGAGAAACAAACCAATATTATAGTCGTTGTTCATTGCTTTTCCATGTACCAATAGGTCAATTGATCAAATTCCATGAACATTCAAAAATACAGAAGCCATCATATTCCTAGCCGATATTTGAAACATTTGTTTGTTTTTCGGTCTGCACGCCACTCAGCAGACTGCCGCTTTGATTCCGGACTGAAGTATTCCATCCATTGTGATACACCCACCTAAAAACTTCTTCATATTTCGTGTGAACATCTCCAAACAGCTATTTGAATACAAGTTGTTGTATTTGTTCAGATGTTAGCAGACACGGTACCCATTTGGTAAAAATCTTCTTCATATCCAAACGGTCTTCCTCAAGGATCAATTTCAGCTCCTTCACTTTTCCATTTATATCTATGTGATTTACCCACGACAACATCTCAGAAATTTGTTTATGCCGACGACAGTGCCATTGCTTACCAACATTCGGATATTCATACTCTGGAAAACATACTGTCATCTCATTAGAAAATTTTAAAGAATAGCACTGCTCAACAATTGATAGGGATCACTTACTTTTTCTAAATTTATATCTGAAATATTCGCTTTAAGATTATAAATTTAGTCAGATATCAGAGCATTTTCAGTTGATAATATGGTTCACTTGAACTTGAGAAAAGAATGAAAAAATGGAAAGTTGGAGAGAAAAAAAGACTTTATTAGGAACACTCAAAATTCTGTGTTTGAATAACATACAAATTTTATGATGAAACCACCAAGAAGGCTGAAGTTTCGTTTAAGCTAGTAGTTGGTCCCACACGAGCTCGTCTCAAGCATTCTACCCAACGAGGCATACTTTCAATCAAACGATTTATAAAATTTTGGGGCAAATTCGTCCAAATATCCCGTAAAGCGTTAGAAAAGTCCTCCAGGTTATTGATCGGTTGTTCTAAGGTTGACAATTGTCTAGACATCTCAGACCAGACATTTTCGATTCAATTCATGTCTGGAGAGCGAGCTGGCCAGTCCATCCTATCAATAGCATGAGTTTCTAGCGCTTCATTAACCAGACGACTACGGTGTGGACGGGCATTATCGTCAATTAAAATGAAATTCTCGCCCAAGGCAGCCACAAACGGAACAATTATGGGTTCAATAATCATATGGTGATATCTCTGGCTGGTCATTGTGCTGTTCTGCAGAACAACCAACTCTGTTCGTCGGTTCAAACAAATGACTCCCCATACACATATAAAACCTCCGCCAAGAGCTGTTGTGGGTACCATAAACTGTTCTGCATACGTTCGACCTCTTTTCCTCCAACCAAGAATACGTCCATCGGAGTTGACCAAACGAAATCTAGACTCATCCGTAAATAAACATCGGCTCCAATCTTCAACTGTCCAATTGCGGTGCTCCTCAGCCCAATGCCGTCGATGAACCCGGTGTTCCCTATGCAAACGGGGATGTTGTACCCTCCTACGTGCTCTCAAACCACGAACATGTAGTCGTGATCTTACAGTCTGGTTCGAAATTGTTGCAACTCTCAGTGATCTATTGGGATTTCTCCTAGCATTGAGGATAAAAAGACGATCTTGGGCAGCTGCTGTACTGCGCTGCCAACCTGCCTCATGAACATAAGCTACTGAGTCGTTTTGGATGGACCTATTCTAAGCCCGACTCACGACACTTTGCGAAACATTCAATCGCCGGGACACTTTTCGCTGGGACAAACCTTCCTGTATCCACCGTATGATTTGGTCCAGTTGCACAGGTGCCGAACGTCTTCTCGGCATGACCGATAAGCTGATATTGTTCTCATTTCTTCAATTATTGTCACCATATTGTTTGAACGAGAGAAAAGAACAGATTTAATACCAAATAAAATATTGCTTTTCACTCCACCTGTAACAGCCTACAGATAATAATCGATTTTGTGAACAAGAGCCGATGAAGTGAGGAAAAATTTGATATAATCAACTCAAAACATCTTAATTTTTCCTTAGAGAACATATAATGTACAGATATTCACGAGATAACTTAAAAAAATACAAATGAAGAGAAGTTCATAAGTGATCCCAAGCAATTGTTGATCAGTGTATTTTATTGAGTGGCGATTATATCTAAATCCCAACAAAACAGAGATATCTTGTTTTCATCTGAATAATCATGAAAAATATAGGAAATTAGCTGTAACTTTCAATGATTCTCCTATTGAACATAATTTCTATCCAAAATACTCAGGAGTTGAATTAGATTCATCTCTCAATTACAAAGCTCATTCAAATGATCTGAGCCTAAAACTGAAAACTAGGAATAATATTCTTCAGAATTTAGCTGGTTCATCTTGGGGTGCTGATGCTTACACTCTTCGCACAGCATCTCTAGCCCTAGTATTTTCTGCAGCTGAGTATTGTTGCTTTGTTTGGTTTAATAACACACATACACAAAAAATTGATGCACAATTGAATACATCCATGAGAATAATTACTGGCACCATAAGATCTACACCAGTTCATTGAATACCAGTTTTGTCTAACATTGTCCCTCCCCATATTCGCAGACAGACTGCAGCTCTGAATTCTTGCAACAAACAACATTCTTTTCCCAATTTATACCCAATTATTTCATAAATTCCACAAAATAGAATTCCCAGATTGAAGTCACGTAAACCATTAAGGCATAATACGTACTTAAATATCAACTTAAGTGATAAAGAATTATGGAAGACTGAGTGAAACTCTTACGAAATGTTCAATAAGTATATCGTTTCTGTTTCTTCTGAAAGAGTTCCTGGTTTTGATCATCCAAGAAAAATTTGGACAGTTTTTAATCGTTTGAGAACAGTTCATGGTCGTACCAATAGCATGCTATTTAGATGGAACTCATTTCCTAGCGCAAGTTGTGAATGTGGAGAAGCAGAAGAAACAATACCTCATCTCATCAATAGTTGTCCCATATATACATTTCAAGATGGTTTTAGAGCTATTTATGATGTTTCCGACTTTTTCTTGGAATGGGTTATTAATTTCAAACGAATATGATACGTATTTTTGTTATTCAGTTCTTTTTTTCTGCTTTTGTCTATTTATTTCCAGATTCGATGTGAGCAACTTGAAGAAGTCTCTATCTCCATCAATAGAAGACCACTCTTAAAAAAAGAAGTCTCTAAAACATATTTCAGCTTATTTTTGTACTTTCACACTTAGACGGGGAGGCAGGGTTTTTTTTACCGGGATTTTTTCCCTAGGCTTTTATGTCATATGCCGAATTGTATGACACCCCGTCACTAACCCCTGATCTGTATGTTTTATTGTTTGCTAACTAAATATTGTAAGCCAAGATTTCGAAAAAATATATATCCAAATGTTCATGTATGATGGAGTACATGGTACCTGCTGATGACTTCAGAGTCTCAGCTAACTCTTGCAACTTCACTTTGCGAAATTCTTTGTTAATTTTTTTTTCTATGTTTCTATGTAATATACCGCTTCATGTGTCCGATCAGGAGGTTCAGCTTCATCGGTGTCGTTTGTTGTGTTGTTTTCTATGAGAAACAGTCCAGATAGCAGTTTTCATGCTCACTTTGGGTTTGAAAGGTGTGCTTTCTTATCCAAAAGCTGTAATATATCAGTACATGAAAATGCTTTGAATCCATCGTTTTTGAAAATGGCCGAAATAACGTGATATACCTGATAAATAAAAAAACCAAACGCCATAAAATGTTGTCAGTAATCTTTCGAAGATCGACGCGTTCGTGAAATTAAATAGATATCTCAGTGCCACCATTTGGTGGTCAGGCACTATACTTATTGACCGATGCAGTATGAATAGCACTTCGAATCATCCTCACCCAACGACTTAGAACCATCGACTTTAAATCATTTGAATGAATAAGTATCACATAACCAAGAAAATAAATCTGATTTGGTATTTTTTTTCAGGATATCATGTGATCAAGTCGTGCTGATGGAAGCTCTCACCTGAAAGCTGTGGCAAAAGTCTGCACTACTTGACTTGGTGCCAACCTAGATTTCGTCTAGTCATGGAAGAGGCAAACTTATCCAAGTTCGAGTGTTTAGAGGTCAATTTTGGCCCTCAGAGGGACCCTCTTTACATAGTCATACCAATAATAACAGTTTACGTGTTGATTTTTATAACTGGTGTTGTGGGAAACGTGAGCACATGTATAGTTATCTCTTCAAACAAATCTATGCATACGGCAACCAATTACTATCTATTCAGTCTTGCTGTGTCGGATCTTTTACTGTTGGTGTCAGGGTTACCACAGGAAATCTACCTTATATGGTCCAGATACCCATACATCTTCGGTGCTGCTTTCTGTTTCCTCAGAGGATTATTCGCTGAGATATCATCGAATGCAACAGTGTGTACCATAACAGCCTTCACTGTTGAACGCTACCTGGCCATTTGTCATCCATTGAAATCGCACATGATGTCAAATTTATCCAGAGCGGTCAGAATCATAATTACTATTTGGATTTTCTCGGTGTGTCTGGCTATACCACAAGCTATGCAGTTCGGTATTGTGGTGCATGGAGATTGTGAGATATGCCAGTTGATAGAGCCAATAATAGACCATTCCTTCGAAGTGAGTTCGTTGGTATTCTTCATCGCGCCTATGACTGTAATAACTGTGCTTTATATCCTGATCGGGGTGAAATTGCACCAATCCAAGGTTATGAGAAGACAGCATGTCAGTATAGATAGACAAAGGAGATCTTCCAGGAAGATAATAAAGATGCTGGGTGAGTATTTAGAACCAACTTTGAAAATATTTAGACAACACTGATGAGAGATCAGTTTGCTTTGGCGCTCTTGTTGGCTACTTTCATTTAAATATTTAATTTATAACAAATCTAAAGCACTATGTTAAGGTGAAAAAAGTATTTTTCTGTTCTCTGGAATAATGTGATACAAACACAAACCTCATGACGAATGAACAAACTTATACCTCAAATTTAAAATTACAATTTTGACAATGTATCCTTCCATACTATGTTTCTGTATATTATATTCGGTAGGTTGATGTAAATAAAAACACACTGTATTATTTTATAGTTCATTGGCGATCGATTTCGGCTCTGATAAAGCCATCATCAGGCCAGCTGAAATTACATTTCCGCAATTTGAATAATGTAATTTTATGCAGCAGGTAGTCATTGAAAAAGACTGAGAGTGCAATCTTACCGTCGTTGGAGGTAAATTAATAAAAATATACGATTAGACAAAAGATCAAGGATGAATTATGTGACTTTCAGAAGAGTACAATATATTCCGAAACAAGTTGCAGAATGGGCACCTATTATATATTATTATATATTATATTTTCTCTATTTCAGTCAATAATTGTGAGAAATTTATTGGAATTCAATGAAAATTTCAGGTTATACGTCCTAGTGCCTTTTGTATTTTATTTTCGCAGCTGGTGTGACTGATACAAAAATTGACAGATCATATAATTTGAATAGTGCGTTCGAATCTCTACATGGTTTAATATTGACAATTGACATTCAATGGACGCGTCTTGACATTCGAAAGGATAGGATGTCAGTGTTGTCAACCACAAAACGAAAAATATAACTAAAAACAATGCTGTAATGAGTTCATTACAGCACTGTTTTTTGTACTGTAATAAGCAAATTACGACACCGAAATAAAGAAATAATTTTATTTGTTTCTCATTTTTGAACTACTGAACGTATTTTCATGAAATTCAGCACTTATAAGTATTTCACGATGCTGATGAAATCTAAAATATTTTCAAGGCATGAGCACCTCCGGTTTTTCCGGAAATGACGTCAACTTCCGTTTTTCAAATTCCAACACCATTTTTTTATTGCAGAAATAGATTCCGTAGAAAATTTCAAGTTATTTTGATGTAACATTTTTCAGTTTTGGTTGGAAAATTCTCTCTGAGCGGTAAAATTCGAAAAAAAAAATCGAAAATAGAGCTCCGCTGAAACAAGAATAACTTCGAGGTTTTTGGATGAAAATTTTTCATTTTTGGGATTTTTCAAGATGTGAGATTGATGCGTCCACTTTAAAAATCGAAATCGCGATTCATGATACAGGGGGTGAAAAAATCGCTTTCAAAGTTAGGGATGACAAAATCGTGAAAAATCAATTTTTTCAAATTAGAACCCCATTTTTTTATGGCAGATATTGAATCTACGTTAAAAAATAATTGCCCTAAAGTGGATATTTTCTGAGTTATTCACAAAAAACTGTTTTTCGTCTTGAATTTTCAGCTATTTCTTTTCCCTTCACGCCAAAAAGATGAAATTTTCAGGAACTGTTATTTGAACCATGCTGTAGATTTTTCACCTCTTCTTGAAACCGACTTCAAGTTACTATTAGGAGAACCATGGCAAACTCTCGCAGTTATAACTAGAGAAGATGCTCAAAGTTTTGACCGTTAATTTCTAGACATTTATTTATGAGTCTCAGGAATGCTTCGTGCGTTGCTCTTCCTATTTCATCGGGAGGAAGAGATCTGCAAAAGTGTTTAAAAACCATTTCGAGTTTCAAAACTATGAATCTAAAAATCTAAACAAACCTGAACGCATTTCTGACTCGTTCTATGTTGTCCTCTTTAACAGTCAAGGGAGATGAGTAGACAATACTTTTTATCCTGCCCCAAACATAATAGTCTAAAGGAGTTAAATCAGGAGAACGTGGTGGCCATAGATGTGGACCATTGTTCGCCAACCATGGATCTTCAAATAGCCTGTATACGATATTTGACACATTGAGTGAATTGTTTGGAGGCGCACCATCTTGTTGATACCATAAGTCATTATGGTTCTGTACTAGCGGCTCAATTATTTGAGTCATTTTTTAAGAATATCTATCTCCTAAGGGAGAACATTCTTTAAATAATGCAAACATGTGTAATGTTCTATCTTACCAGTTAAAGTCCCATCATAAATGTGAACATCGAGAATTGCATTATTTTTGATGGCGCAAAAAAACATTGAAACTCCAGGTCTCTTGAAAGTTCCATTGTCTGAAGTGGTGGTTGTTCTCTTCATCCCAATAATGACTGTTATGCCTATTGAAAGAACCATTCTTTGTGAATTTAGATTCATCTGTCCAAATTATACAGTCCAAAAAGTTTTCATTCTCTTGAAATCGAATCATCATAGCTTCGCAAAACTCTGTTCACCTGACGAAATCAGTTTCCTTCAAATGCTGTACCCTATTGAATTTATATGGGTGCATTTTTTGTTTTTTTAATATTCTCCAAACACTCGATTGAGATAATCCCAGAGCAATCTCGGCATCTTTGAGAGAATTTTGAGGATTCACACGAAAATATGCAAGAACTGTAATTTCGTTGCTCTCATCTTCTACTACACTTTTTTCTCTGTGTATAGTTTTCTTAACGAAAGATCCGACATTCCATGTCATGGTTCTGTTAATGGTATCTCTCGTTGGTCTGGGTCGGTCAGGAAACATCTCGATGAACAGTCGAATCGTTCTATCTACAACTTTATTACATTCTCCATTAAGTAGAATGAAATTTAAATAATCTTCATTGGTAAAATTAGGCATAGTGATCGATTTTATAACTTAATACGGATTATCTCCAAATTAATAGTAAACACAAAATGCTACTGAGTAAAGAGGATATTGGCCGATGTGATATCTATCATTAAAAAAAAGAATGTAAAACATGATAAGTTTTTGCATATGGTTCATAAGGAATTATTTATTTATCACTGGAGAGAAAACAGATGGCGGGTTAGTTGAAATAAAGAGGTTTCCGATACAAACTCGAATCCAAATTCGCCATCTATTTAGGAACAACCTGTAACTTTTTTCTCTTACATATTAGGGTAGTAAAATCTAAAACATGGTTTAAGTAACAGTTCCTGAAAATTTCATCTTTTTGGCGTGAAGGGAAAATAAATAGCTGAAAATTCAAGACGAAAAACTCAGAAAATATCCACTTTAGGGCAAGGGTGTGATGCATACACTCACATTAATTTTTAACGCAGTTTCAATATCTGCCACAACAAAATGGGGTTCTAATTTGAAAAAATTGATTTTTCACGATTTTGTCATCTCTATTTTTGAAAGCGATTTTTTCACCCCCTGTATCATGAATCGCGATTTCGATTCTTAAAGTGGATAAATAAATCTTACATCTTGAAAGATCCCAAAAATGAAAATTTTCCATCCAAAAACCTCGAAGTTAATCTTGTTTCAACGGAGCTCTATTTTCGACTTTTTTTTCGAATTTTCCCGCTCAAAGAGAAACCAAAACTGAAAAACGTTACATCAAAATAACTTGAAATTTTCTAAGGAATCTATTTCTGCAATAAAAAAATGATGTTCTAATTTGAAAAACGGAAGTAAATTCAACACCATAAACATATTTTTGCTGTTTACTATAATTTCTTTCTACTTCAAGATTATAAACCATCCCTTCCCAGTGAGAAATTCCCAAAAACCTCAGAATTATTGGATCATCATACATTTGTAATTTTCTTCTTAAGATTTCCAAATCATGAAAACCATCATTTCTATGAAAACTTCCAAGGCAAGAGGTTGTCACTTTGCTTTTTTGCACTCAAAGCCAGAAAATATCATCTATGATTTTCCAAACACTGATATTATTTAAGTTTCTTCTCCTTGACAGAGACCAGTGAACAGGTCTATGAGACTGTTGAAAATATGGCAATCTTTTTTCGAAATCTTCAACAACAATGAATAATGTCACTACGAATAATTATTTTACAGTGATGTTACTTTGCTTCATGATTATTTTCTCTACTGAATCCCAATAACAAATTACTTGAATAGATTACAAGTATTCTCAGATTTAGGTGTGCAATTATATTTGCTTGAAGGAATTAGGTTTGATCACCTACATTTGATTCTGAAAAACCAACTACGTGTTTTTTCGTTAGTAAGAATCTATTCTGTTTAGACTATGATTAATTACTGAACAAATTTCTGGTTTTTATAATAATAATATCTGTTTTAATTATGAAAACAAAAACAGAAATATTGAATAATGGTTATTCATACATTATGTCAAATTTCAATACCTTACCATAGAATATTAATTTATTACCGAACCCCAGGAGAAAAAAAAAAAAAATAATTGCAAAGTTTTTCTTAAATGAAAGATAATATCTGTAATCATTATCGATCTTCAGTTATAATTTTTCTCAATGAATTGTTACCACATTGAAATGTTATAATAACGCCTCTGTAGTGGGTTGTTCCCAATAAAATAGTGTTCTGTGGTTCCTTGTTGTTTTGATTCTGTTTGAAACTGTCAACAGTTATTTAAAAATGTGGAAAATATTATAATAAAATAATAATAATAATTTCGATAGTTTGAAATTATTCAATTCAGTATGAAATGATTATGGTCAGAAAATACATTTCTATTCTGATCTTTCTTGTTTATGAACATATAGCTTCCAGTTTCAATATTGATTGAATTTTAATTAACCATGCATCATAACAACATTCAGAAATACTAAAACTAAGTCAAATTCTATTATCTCCTAAGTTCGTGTAGGTACCAGGTTGAATCGGTGTATGAAATAAATATGTGAAAAAACTATAAACCTACAAAATAAATCAAGGAGACTGGATACGAAGATTTTAAAACTCATGTGATCTTAATTTGAAGCATTCCTATGTTAGAATAGATATAATTTGATGGACCCTGAAAGTCTGAAGCTATAAAGAACCAGCTCTTCATAAAGACAAGTCTTCAATTCAACAGGTCGTGACAGAAAATACATTACCTATTTCAACGGTCATGAGAATATACCGAAGTACCTATATTAGTGAAGGAAATCTCTTTCTCTATTTCTTATGGAATATTACTCTGGATTAAATATTAAACAAGGTGCTAGACATCATTAATAATGAATACAGCAAATGGCAATTGAGATTTTTTAGTGAATGTAAGACAAAAATTGTTCAGTGGTTAATTTCATCTATTAGTTTTTAGTGGTGGAACCATAGACTGGAGATATTTCCCCAACCTTTTGAAGAAATATTTAATATAGACATAAAATATGGCAACATTAAACAAATCTTGTTATTGAATCATTTCAGCACAGAGTTGGATTTGGGAAAATCAGAAAATTTGGAGAAAATTATATCGATTTAATTCCTTTCAACTTCAAATATCTCAAGAATGGTGCAATTTAGGAGGAAAGATGGAGAATGATTTTATCTGCAAAAAAGACTAATGATTCCAGGAAGTACAAGATACGGACTTTCAGTTCAACGATATTTGTTTTTCATGCAATTTAACCAATCTGTAGAGTAGTAGTGAGAAACCCACAAGAAATGGAATGAATCTAACGATGCCAAAATATGCATGATTGTTATCAAAAACCTTCTGCAGGAGATCATTTCAATTGATATTGTCGTTTGAATATTACAGGTGAAAATGCAATTTTTTTATGAATTTTCAACACCCTATATCTTTTGAACGGGGCCAAATTTGGAAAAATGTTAAAGGAAGAAAGTGTTTCTTTTGACGTAAAGAATCTATGGTCAAAATTAACGCAGTGGTCAAAGACTCACCCTGTATATGTATACAGGCCTGTCAGGTATATTCTGTTGATAGAATACCTATCATAATATTTTTACACTGTCGTATTTTTGAACGATTATTTGGTTATTTCATAATCCTATTATCTGAAAGAGGAGAGTGTGACATTATTTCATAAACACACGTGGCACCCAAAATTAAAACAAAATATTGAGAGCTACCTGGAGCTACACATCATGTGACCTTCAAACTGTCAAGCGAAGAATGCGGCAGCGTTGTCTTGACTTTCATCTGAATTGCTTTCCACCTGCGGTCTCTGTCATAAAATAGCAGTATCAACTAAAGTTTTTCTTTTACTTCTTGCTAATATATCCGACAAGACAGTTTTTAAGTCAAAATATAAAATTTTATACAATATTTCGAATGCAAATTGGAGAAAAAGTTTTTATTCACAATTATAGGGAGTAGAGAAACCTACTATTTGCTCAGTTTGGCAACATGAACATTTTTTATGACCTGATTGGACCAGCTCAATTGGTTAAAATCGACCAGCTTTAAGTTTCAGATGAGGCATTTTTCAATGTAAATATTCTTATATAGTCTAAGGTACCTTTATACTTGTTCTTGAAGAATTCAAAACTGACCCAATTTTCCTATGAATACCCAATCCAGTAATTCCAAAAGGTCAGATATAAGAGATTTCCATCGAAACCTGCTGCATTAAGTGATTCCTTGACTTTATTGATGCCCTGAATCTACATATGATGTTTTATTTTGCCAGGATCAAAATACCTCAATAATCCTCTATCTAGTCTACCCACTCTCCTGCCAGAATCCTGTCAAATAACCAACACAGCTTTTTGTTGAGAGCAAATCGATTTCCATTCGTAATGTTCCGTGATCCGATTTCTATGAGTTGCTTTGATACCCAAGGGAATAAATGCAAAATTGTACGACATATTAGACGAGAATTTATTAGAAATGCTTGATGTTTGATGGAAATGAGCATCTATGTTCACGAGTTCCAACAATGGCCAATTTTCCAATTACCTTTCCAGGAATGGAATCACTCTTGTATTATGAGTTAAATTCGGATCGCTTCGAACTACCTGCTCATTTCGTGTCGCCATGACTACGTAACTCTTCTCGAAGAGTTACTAGAATTGCAAGGATCCATCATTGAAATTTAAAAAATTCAATAAATGCAGCATTTGGCAATTATATTGGCATTTTTATTTCAGCAATGTTCAATTCAACCCAATGAACATTTAATAGTAGTAGTAGTAGTAGTGGTGTTTATTTTCAGAATTATCATCGAAAGACAATAAGATGAAAACAAGTCCAAAACAGTACACTACATAAAATCATTACCAGCATTAACTATATCGTATATGTATTACAGAAAGTTCTGAACTCTTCTAATGAATATGGTTCACATTTAACAATCATGAGAAATATACACTTTCGAAATGCCCTGAATTCTGATATGCTCTTGACAATTTGAGGCAGATAGTTAAACATTTTTATTCCCATATATAAGGTACTTTGCTCAGTTAGAGTGAATTTATGGGCTGGAAAAAAATATGTACATATTCTCCTAGTTCTATTGATGTTCATATGTTTCTCTAAATAGACAGATTTTTTCGGAAAAATAATAAGACTCTATATATGTATAAACCCGGTAGTGTCATAATATTATTGGCTCTAAATACTCCTCTACATGATGCCCTGAATGTCATCTGAAGCATTGTTCTTATTGCTAGTTTCTGACGAATGAAGATATTCTGAGCTTGGTTGCTCCCTCCCCAAAAAATGATGCCATAGCTCATTTGCGATTGAAAATTAGAGAAGTAAATCGTCTTCACTGTGTCAATATCTATTTGATTTTTCAAAACTTTAAGAGTGTATATCACGGAATTGAGTCTCCTGATGAGATCTTCACAGTGCAGTCCCCAGTTGAGGTTGCGATCTATAATAATACCTAAAATTTTTGTATAAGGGGCCACCTGGATGATTTGGTGGTCGAGAGTTAGATTGCTGGGGCACACTAAACTTGATCTAATTTTCCCGAAGAATACTACATTTGTTTTCCCGGTATTGAGTTTGAGGCCATTGCTCAAACACCAATCCTCGATCCCACTGAACACTACCTCTAGTTTGCCAGTCACTGCCTCAACGGTACGTCCATGTACCAAAGCGCTAGTATCGTCGGCATAGAGATAAATTTCTGTCTCTGATTCCATTTCCTCGGGGAGATTAGATGAATTAACTCGCTTCCGTTTATCTTCAGTTCCGTCAAAGAGATCGGTCAAGTCATCAACATATACCAGAAACAACACTGGTCCGAGAATAGTACCCTGTGGTACACCCAACATAACCTGGAGATCCGATGACTCGAATTGCGAACATTCATCGCTCAAGACTACACGTTGTTTTCTGTTTGATAAATAGCTCTTAATAAGGTTGAGGGTAATTCCTCTGATCCCATATCTTTCGAGTTTAGCAAGCAATACCCCATGATCTACCCGATCAAATGCTTTTGACAGGTCAAGGAAAAGTGCTGCGGGTATCTCGTCTCTCTCACGAAATTCAATGATTTTATGTAGAAGATCATAAACTGCTGTTTCGGTACTGCGACCCTGACAAAACCATGTTGTCTCTTCGACAACACGTTGAATTTCGAAAAAACTTAAGTATACGATTAGACAGGATTTTCTCAATTATTTTAGCAAATGAAGTTATCAAACTACTGGGTCGATAATTGGAAAGCACATTTGGATCTCCTTTCTTGTGGCAAGGTTTTACCAGGGTGACCTTCAGAGAATCAGGAAATTTCCCGCTCTAAAACAGCAATTTATTATATAACAAATATGCTTGGCCATTTTTTTAATGTGAGTTTTTATAACTTTTATGGGGATACCATCATGACCACTGAGTTATTGTTTTTCAATTTATTTACAACTGATATGACCTCTGCTTCATCAACCTCAAATAAACAGAAAGATGATGCAATTGTTTTTTTGGAAGAAGTATCCGTATTTGCATCTATATTAGAAGTTGTCGAAATATTTGTGAAGAATTCATTAAAATCATTCGCCAAATCATACATTTTGCTTTTTCTCTCCTTTTTCACTAAATTTTGATGGTAATATTTTCTTTGCCGTTTTATTTTTCCCTGTTAGTTGGTTTATAACCTTCCAAGTTGCCGATGACTTATTTTCAGCCATATTTATGATTGACCGATAATAAGATTGCTTGTTTAAACTCAAGGCCAAATCATTGCGTCGCTTATAGTCCCTATACATATCAGTTTATTCAGGTTTACACCTAGAGACTACAAACAAAAGATCTAACATCTTCTTGAGGAATTCAATCTCAGGGGTCGAATTTAGTTTTTTTCTTTTTGCAATATTGATATTTTTAACTGGAAAGGCTGCATTGAAATTCAAATTAATTACATCTGAAAAATAGTTCCACACTTCATTAACCCGATTTTCCTGCATATCATAAAGTTTAGTCCAATTAATATCTTCGAGCAATTTAGCGAAATTTTTATGTGCGGTTTCATTGTATATCCTGATTTTTTTCTTAAGGCAAGAATGATCTGATTTTGTCTCTAATTGAAAAATAAATTTTTGTCCAGAGTGATCTGACAGGTGCTCCTCTATTACGGTTGCTGAGCCTTTCAAATTCGAGATTATGTTATCTAAACAGGTGGAAGATGTCAATGTTCTTCTTGTAGGTTCTCTAATTGAGACTTCTAAGTTGTACATTTTTAATATTGACTCAAATGTTCTGGAATTGTTAGAAGGAGACAACAAATCAATATTGAAATCCCCACAAATAATAATATCAACCCTTTCCGAAATACACCTATCAAGAATCAATGTGAGCTGTTCAAAAAACACGGATATATCACTCAAAGGTAATGTGTTAGGGCGGTAAATGCATATTATCAGAAATTTTTTTGTTTGATTACAAATTGGGAGGCACAACATTCAATTGAACCGGTAACACTAAAAACTTGAAATCACTCCGCTCAAAACTATCCATACCGTCCTGCAAAATTATTGCACATCCACCATGATGTCCATTTCCTCGACAATAGGAAGCTCCCAGGTAGTATCCAGATGGAATGTAGTTCACTATTTCCTCTTCTGACTTCCAATGCTCAGTTAGGCAAACTATATTGACCCGATGTTGCGAAAGGGTCTGTTCTAATCTCATATATGAAGTTCCAATAGCTTGAATATTCTGATGAAAGAGACATAGTTGATTCCTTGTTGTGGTCGAATAATGATTATTGACTGAATAATGATTATTGACATTTATGCGCGTTAATTCTAGTTGAACAGCTAACAGAAAGCAAGCTATGGTTTAACGAGGAACATTTGATGATGGAATTCGTGTAGATTTATTCTTTGGGCAGTAACCATCATCTGTTATTGTTCTTCCTCCCAACGTTTCAACAGACATTTTCTGCCGTTTTCAAGGCAAAAAAAACTAATATTAGAAAATTATTCAATTTTCACTAATACGAGGGTTGCATTTTATATTTATTCTTTCTCAAAATATTCCCCATTTAGACCATACAGGGTGTCTCAAGTTCGAGTGCCTATTAGACGATTCTGGAGAACTAGACATATTTGAAATCTGAAAATTGGGATTATGATATTGTTCGAAGTTCTCTCCAGAGCTAAAATATTTTCGAAGCACAAAAACTTCCGGTTATACAGGGAGTGAAAATAAATTCGAAGAAAAAATATTTTTTCAAATTTTCCATTCCTGGTATTATCGAGTATTCAATAAGGAATACATTTCTGTTGAAACCATTGTAATGAATCGAATAGTTTTCAAAATATCCAACAAAAAACAGGAAAAAAAGTCAAATATGTTCAGTCAGTAATATGTTCATTATTCTTATTTTAAATATCCTGAGCGTAAACCGTTTTTACAACATCGAAGAGGAAGGATGTGGAAAGGTCAGGCATCTTTTGGATTTCAAAAATATCATCACAAGGTGTTTCAAATTTTGTGTTGACAATTGTGATCTTAAATTGGCCATAACTTCTGTTTTTCTAATTGGAACCCTATTTTTGGCGCTCTTGTTCACCCGAACAGAGTGCCTATCATTTTGCCCGAATGTCTGTTATTTTGGAATATCGAGCCGAAAATGGTCTCAATCGATTGGGTTCGACTCCCTGATGAAGAATTCGTGGCGAAAGTTGAGTCTGTCCGGCCGGCCGGCCGTATCCTCTCTAGCATCCAAAAGAAATCAGCTAGAGTTTTCATATTTTCAGAATAGGTTAATTGTCCAAATATCTCGGTCAAGTTCGTTATCGGGCCAAATCCGTCGAATGGTTCAGTAGTTATGAGCATCTGAAATTTTGTTTCCTCAATAACTACTAGAATATACATCCGATCCAGTTGATACTTAGAATGTAATTGAGGGAGGCTGAAACGAAACGGCTTGCAAAATTTCGCAGAAATCGTCATGCTAGAAAATTTTTAAAAAATTCCCAAAAACAAAAATTTCAATACTCAATATCTCCTAAGACTTCATTTAAATTTAAATAAAAATCCGTATATATATCGAGGTTAACGATATCTTACTCATCTTCATAGCATTTCATTGTCATAGCTTTCCCCCTTCTGAAGATATGATCATTTTTTTCATTTACTCAAGAGAAAAATAGAAATGTCATGAAGTCCGAGCTTTGTCATTGAAAGATTTGCCATCACAGATCGATATACGTTTGACAACTTGCAGACCTAGATATCAGTGTCAGTTGGCGTAATATCAATCAAAATTTTCATAGAATTCATAGAGGCAGAATTCGATGTCGATGACGTTGTCAAAATTCAGAAAAGCACAGACGTAATATTAATCAAAAATTCTTTATCATTGAGAAAGAATTTGATGGCGTCAAAACTCAGAAAAGCAATGACGTAAGTTTTTAGGAGAAGCATAGAACAAAATTTAGTGAAAATTATGAGTAGTTATTTTCAAATTGAGATAAAGGTTTGTTTATTCATTAGGCTTTCATATTTACATCACATTGTCCCATAGTACGGAAAAAGAATATATTGTTCACCCGATCAGAGAGCTTATAGATTTGTTAAGGTTTGAATATTTACTCGCAAGTAGCTCAACAAGAGCGCCAAAGCAATCTGACCTCCCCCCGTTAAAATTACCTCTGTTCATTTTTTTTACATCATATATTTTATTTGATTCCAAATTAGTCAAAGGAATATGTTTTAAACATTTGAAAAGTGATTACAGTTGGCTGCCTAATCAAGTCAATTATTTGATTGTTATTTAATGAGTGGTATAATGATTACCAATAATTCGACAAGATATAATCAGTACAAACTCAAATAGCTCCGAATTTCATTTTCCCTCTTTTTTTTCGATACTGCATTCTTATAATTAATCATCAAGGAGAATCTCCTGAAATTTATTTGCTTTGCTCATTTAAATTGAAAAACCAGTTATACTTTGCTATTTAGTTGTTCACTTCCTGTGCATTCAAACTAGATTTTTTTCCTCTGGCTCTTCGTATCGCCGAAAATCCGAGATATTTGAATATCTCAGGAATCAGGCAGTGTATAATTAAATCACTTAACATGAATTTGTATAATTAATTCATAAACCACTCAAGTAAATCGTTTTCGCATAATTCCATTGAAATAAATAAAAATAAATAATACGCAGATTTGCACAGACTATAGGTTGAGCACGAAAAATTTATATTTCTGCCAATTAATTTGATTGTCGAAGGATGTCTTATGGAAATTTAAATCCAACAGTGGCTGATAATAACTTATTTTTCACACTTGTGTAGGAGTTACAACTATTCAGGATTCTCACGCACCGACCGAATTCATATACATAGTGAATGCTGTAATCACTTTCTTCTGTGGTGGAAAGTGGAATTTTCCTGAATATTTGATCGTTTATGTTCACGTTATTCGAATTTTTAATACAAAGGGGTAAAATTTTTAACGGGATGTGAATTTAAAATATTTATTTACTGGAATGAACGGTTCGTCGATACACTTTGAGCAAATATTCAATTTCGCGATTTAATCTACCTTGATAAATCGGCTAAAAATTTGGACGACATATATTTGAACTTTTAACGGTTGGCAAAATATATCAATACCTATTATTCCTCTTTTCCAGTGCGTATGCGTAGCCAAACATAATCTGTCAGTTGTTACGTTTGGATTTCAATGCTTCAAGTTATAAGCGAACAGGACAAAAATCTTTTCTTTTTAATCATTCACCATTCAATGAGCTTTTCGAAACACTCTCAAGTGATGTTTTCCAGAAGACCATTTTTTTTTAATTAATTAATTGATCAATCAGCTCCCACGTTACCTATTCGAGGGGTCATATATGGAAAATTTCTTTTGTAGCCCATCTGGTTTATCTTGATCTTAACAGTAAGCCAATCTCAAGAGCTGTTCTATCGAAAAAGCTTAAGAACATGATTTTCTTTTTTCTGGTAAAGTTTGTAATATTTTCCGCTTTAGGTCTCTCGGCAGACGAGCTGATTTGAAAATTAACTCTTGAAATGGATCGATCATTCTATCATATTTAATCATATTCCGGAGTCGTTTCTCTATCTAATGTACAGTTTTTCTTTAAATTCCCCGAACTGGTTCCATGCAGATATCCTATTTTTTCTTGTGTTGAAAGGCACTAATTCGGCCATTACACTTCCAGGTATACCGGTATGAAGTGATCGTCAAGATACAAATGTCTCGATAGGGAACATTTGTTATCAACGAGCCTTTATTTTATATTTTTGTTTGCTATGACATATTCAGTATACATCAAGTTATCAACAGACAACATTATGTTTTTTCATTTTGTTAAGAATGTCGAATTTAGTACCAGAAATTGATGATGTGCGGAAGGCATTCATTTTTTGTTTGCACTTGAAAAAAGTGCTGTAAAATTGCATCAAATGCTTGTCGAGGCATATGGTGATCATGCTCTATCAGAAGCAACAATCAAAAGAAGGTTTCAACGGTTCAGAAATAATGATTTTGATGTGAGAGATGAAGAACATTGAAGACCATCAAAAAAGTTTGAGGACGCCGAATTGCAAACGATATTGGATGGAGATGACACTTTGAATCAAAAGCAAATAGCAAAAATGTTGAATGTTGTACAACAAACAATTTTTGAACGTTTAAAAGCTATGAGAAAGATAAAAAAGTGTGGAAAATGGGTGCCACATGAATTGAATGAAAGACAGATGGAAGACGGAAAAAACACTTGATTCAAAGACACGAAAGAAAATCAATTTTGCTTCGGATTGTCACTGGCGATGAAAAAAGGATTTATTCCAAGAAACCTAAACGGATAATATCATGGGTTAGTCCGGGACAACCATCAATATACAAAAAATGATCAATTTCAACCATGCATTGATCGAGAAACGACCAGAATGGGCCACAAGACACGGCAAGGTAATTTTGCCCCATAACAATGCACCTGCACACAAAGCAAAACCGGTTCAGGATACAATCAAAACCCTTGGCTGGGAGCTGCTACCACACCCGCCGTATTCGCCAGACTTTGCTTCGTCCGACTACCATTTGTTTTCATCGATGGCACACGCATTGGGTAAGCAGCACTTTGATTCCTACGAGGAGGTCGAAAATTTGGTCTCTGGTTGGTTTGCTTCAAAAGACGAACAATTTTATTGGCGTGGTATCCACAAATTGTCAGAAAGGTGGTCAAAATATGTAGAAAACAATGGCCAATACTTTGAATGAAATCTTTCTTACTTTCCCATTAATAATCAGTGTGTTATATTCACAAAAAACGCTCATTTCCAGGGATTCATCAAGTCAAGTAGCTTGATTTTTTTAAGAAGAACTTGACTTGAAAGTCAATCTTGTAACGAATACATACTTGACTCTTGACTTGACTTGATTTGAGAAATTTATTACTTGACTTGATATCAAGCTACTTGATATTACTTGATCTTGATACGAACCAGTCGTGCTGCGTATATTTCTGCAAGTTCATGCGTGTTTAGACAAATTTCGGGGTTTCGCGAGCTCCGTCCTGAATGAAGCGATCTTAATTTTATCTAGGTGAAAAGAGAGATATTTTGTCCAAGTGTGTGAGTCGTTACGTCAAATAATTAAGTGTTTCGAAAAAAAAATTTAGAAAGCACTGACGTCAGGTCAGATTGCTTTGGCGCTTTTGTTGAGCCACTTGCGAGTAAATATTCAAACTATAACAAATCTATAAGCATTCTGATCAAGTGAACAATAGTCTTTTCCCGTACTATGGGACAATGTGATGCAAATATGAACGCCCAATGAATGAACAAACCTATATCTCAATTTGAAAATAAATACTCATAATTTTCACTAAATTTTGTTCTATGCTTCTCCTAAAAACTTACGTCATTGCTTTTCTGAGTTTTGACAAGGCCATTAAATTCTTTCTCTATGATAAAAAATTTTTTGATCAATATTACGTCTGTGCTTTTCTGAATTTTGACAACGTCATCGACATCGAATTCTACCTCTATGAATTCTATGAAAATTTTGATTGATATTACGCCAACTGACTCTAATATCTAGGTCCGCAAGTTGTAAAACGAATATCGATCTGTGATGGCAAATCTTTCAATGACAAGGCTCGGACTTCATGATATTTGTATTTTTCTCTTGAGTAAATGAAAAAAATGATCATATCTTCAGAAGGAGGAAAGCTACGACAATGAAATTTGATGATGAGTAAGATTTCGGTAACCTCAATATATATACGGATTTTTATTTAAATCTAAATGAAGTCTTAGGTGATATTGAGTATTGAAAATTTTTTTTTTGGGAATTTTTTTTAAATTTTCTAACATGACGATTTTTGCAAAATTTTGCAAGCCGTTTCGCTTCAGCCTCCCTCAATAACATTCCAAGTATCAACTTGATCGGATGGATATTCTAGTAGTTATTGAGGAAACAAAATTTCAGATGCTCATAACTACTGAACCATCCGACGGATTTGGCCCAATAACGAACTTGACCGAGATATTTGGACAATTAACCTATTCTGAAAATATGAAAATTCTAGCTGATTCCTTTTGGATGGTAGAGAGGATACGGCCGGCCGGACAGACTCAACTTTCGCCACGAATTCTTCATCAGGGAGTCGAACCCAATCGATTGAGACCATTTTCGGCTCGATATTCCAAAATTACAGACATTTAGGCAAAATGATAGGCACTCTGTTCGGTTGAACAAGAGCGCCAAAAAGGCATTTGCAATCCAAGTATACTAAAATCTATGAACAAGTATTTGAGGAAGTAGAACATTCGACTTCTCATGCAAATTCCTGCTAATAAGGAGAGTACAATTTTAAGCTGGCTTAGTAGAAGTGGCAGTAATACAAATGAAAGGGTAAGTAACTGTTAAATGTATAATTTTTATAAATATGACGTGTATATTTTGAGATATTCTGAAACAAAATTTAATATAATGTACTACAATTAAAAAAAAAGCGCAATGATATTTGCATTATTTTGTAAAATCTGTCTTATTATATTCAGATGTTAATTGAAATTGTTCTACATTTTCAGGATTTCCACCAAGAAAAGTTTCAGAAGCTACTTGTGGAATATATGGTGAAAATGTACCTACTGTTAAATTTTTTCGAGGACGAAATAAGTTTACAAGTTTATTGATACTTAAATCCTAAAGTAATTTTGCCTGGTAGAAATAAAATGAATTCTTTGGCAATGAAAATATTTTTGATCATATTCAAGTTTGATAAATAAAAGTACTTTTTTACAAAGTTCATTCTCATTTCATAATTCATTGATATGTAGACTGAAATAAAAATTTCAAATTAAAGATGAAGTAGCTTGGTAGAAGTAATTAGTTTTTCGAGTACTTGATAAATAAATACTTGACTTGACTTGACATTGAAAAACTACTACTTGACTCGAACTTGACTTGATTTCAAGTCAAGTCAAGTCAAGTAGCTTGAATATCAAGTCAAGTCGTGAATCTCTACTCATTTCGTATAGGTATACCAGATATATATTTTTTCGACGAGATATTTCCAATTCTAACATCATTTTTCGAATTCTCCAATCTACTTTTTGACATGTATTGCGTCATTTGACAAATGAGTATTTATCATAGATTAATTAAACGTTTTTTCTCTTCTTTTGGTATTCCCAAGCTATCAATGGATGTGTGCAATGTCGACATCTTATCTCTGAAATACTAACATGCTAAGTTTTGCCTGATTTATTTCTGTTAAACGAAAGTTGCTATGGAATCTTGAAATAAAATGAACAAATAGTCAACTAAAAATCCATATATGAGTGCATAAAACTGTATAGAATCCACTAGATTATAAATTATTAAATTTTTTTATTCAATTTTTAATTTCCTTTCACTACACAGTAAACTATGTCCGAAGTTTTGATGTTTCAATTTGAAACAATTTGGACACTCACAGGAGTCTATATCGGAAAGATGTTACAATATTTTTTTTCCTCTCAATTCAAAAAAGTCCTATAAATCAAGTGAAGAAACATATATCCCATTTTGACAACTCGTCATACTACATATACCGAAATTAATTCAAACTACATTCCATTTCACCAATCTAGTCAGTGTTGTTATTTTTTTGTGTCAAAGAATTTTTAGGCTTGCTCGTATGTATTCAATCAGAAATTTCTATTTCAATTCAGATTGATTACAGGACGTCGTCAAGGTTATCAGGGTAATAAATTCTATCGATTATTTTTTCGAACAGCTGTCCATCTCGTGAAAAAAATTGTTATATTCACAAGTTTAAGAGCACGTGCGACTGTATAATTATCTTGTCATCGATATACAATTGCCTCTTTATAGCCATATACAAGGTAGATTCAGAGATCTTCAAATTTTTAACGTATTTAATATATTCATCAACGAAAATCAAAAAATTCTAACAGTTTGACCATTTTATTAAATGCATATAATTTTCAAATTGCATGAGATAGAGTTTCTTACTCTTACGATTTTTTATGATGGTTAAAAACAATCCTGTCACCCCGTTTAGGCTTCACGTGGATTACAGCACCCTGTATAGATATCCTTCCAGTTTATTGTTCAATGAAAATTCAATATAAGTTTTTGAGTGCCGAGTAAAAAGTAATGGCCTGATGCTCCCTTAATTCTTTATTTAAATGTTCTTATGTTCCCTTGTTTAAGCCGATATGTAAAAGCTCAATTTATTATTATGAAAAATGATACACCTTCGGCGTTTAATTTTCCTCATTTTTATTGTTTATTGTAGTTAAATATACTGAATAGAATGTTTTAAATTATGTGCAAAATATCTGATAAATCATCTTACACTACAAAAGCCAGATTTCAGTGAATCGTTTATTCTGGCAACTGATGCAACTTGATGAACAAATGCTCATTCGAGCCATTTTAGTACAATTAAAAAGGCATTGTTTTCCACATGGAATTGATTGATTCTTATTGCGATTTCCTCCAACAAAGGACCGTTCTTGGAATTTGGGGTAGCGGTGGTTACTTCCAAGAATGCCTTCTGTCGGACGGAATTTTGGAAATCCCTGAACTTAGCCACCTGTACGACCTCTCTCAGTTATTCAAATTCATTTTCTCTCTCTAGATGCTCTCGTGTACAGTACTACAAGTAAGTTCTCCTTTATCAATTTACTTTCACGGCTCTCAGAACTACAAGTTCATCTAAAGATCTCTCAAAATAATCTATTTTCGGGTCAGTTAGCTACCCTAGTTCATGTGTATGTGAATTACTCAGTTGAAACGTAAAAAAAAGGTTGTGAATTGTGAACCTGTGACGCAATTACATATCGCCAAGGCACAATTCATCACTGGAAGTTTGAGAAGCTTTATCCAAAGTGCCTGCACCTTATTCTGAGAAATCTACCCTCGACGATTGAAGCAGAGCTGTGGTGAACTCCAAACAACAAAAAAGGTCAGATCTCTTTATCATTTAATATTACCAGAAGTGCCCAAGATTGAGCAAAGAGGTTCAAATCCTTGGTTATTATAGACACCTAAAAACCCTTTCTGTGAGTGTAAACTCAAGTGCCGAACATTGTGTAACTATTTTTATCTGTGAATACATAATTCTATTATAACTACAAACTTGTTTTTATTCACCTTGCAAACATCTTTTCTACCAAAGATAATTTTTGGATTTACTGTTATAGTATAACCAGCGACTCAGGAAGTGCGCTGCCCTTCATTAAGCGGGTGATTATTATTATATCTGATTTTGTATCCGCACAATTCTATCTTCCACAACAGGAACTGTCCGAAATGTTCATTAAATGACAAGAAAGTGTTCAGCAGTCCACACGACCGTGTTTTTGAGTAACTGTATAAATATGGCTAACAACAGTTTTTTCAGTCAAATTTTCGTGCAACATCGAATGTATTGACGAAGCTGTAATTACCATGGTTGCTTCTATCTCTCTCAAGATTCATTATATGATAATATTCTATTACCAGTTTTCGCACAGTCTATCACCGAAATTCAAAATGAACTCTCATTGTCGACTACCTTCTTCAGATAATCCACGCCAAAAATTATGAAAGCTTAAATTCAGTGTAAACAAAACAATTCGAGCTCGAATGACGGAACGTTCTGCGTGAAATTATGCTTAAAAATGTCAAACCTTCGAGTGGAAGGGTTTGCAACAGTTTTGCATTATCAATATCAATATTGTCAGAAAGCACGATTTGTCTACAGGTGCAGGTGCCATACAATTATTCTCCTAATCCTGTATTTACATGTCTTAATTTCGAAGGAAACACCAGTATTCAGGATGGAAATAGGTCTCTAATACCTACCACGGAAGTAACAATCTTTGAATATAAATGATCCTCTGAATATTCAATAACTGAATAATTGAATTATTACCGGTTAGATTTGAACTATGCCCCTCTAAATGGAAAAACATAATTTTTTTATATTCTTCAGTTCCTCCATTTTTGTCCATCAATTTATAATAGGAATTCCTTTTTCCAAAGATTTTGTGCCTTTTTGCGGGAAGATAATTGAAGATGAGATATGAGAGTGCGTTTTTATGTTCCTGAAACGGGGCATGAAAAAACAAATAATTTTTCCTCTTCAATACAGTGTTATCCGCTTATTAGCATCAGGATTTTCATATAAAACATTCATTTTAAGGTGAAAAATTCGAATAAACATGGTACTGCTAATGATTCCATTCAAAGATACAGGATGATCAAGTTCTGATGGAAAATATTATATGACACTGCATTTTTTTTAAATGTAAGTTCATTCGAAATAATCAATGATGTCATATTTAACAGATTTTCTGAATAGGTACTTTTGACGAAAAAAATATTTTTTAACTCTCTCTGTGTTTTGCATTTCACAAACATGATATAACCTATCCATAGAAGACGTTAGATGGCCCCTTTTCGGCGGATCTATGTTGATAAATTGACATTAGTTTCAATAAAAGTGCAATTGCTCAGTGGTAAGCTCATCCGTCTATGGATATATCGTCCTTAGGGCCGAGGTCAGCCAAGAGAAAGGTGATTTGGCCACAGTTGAGAGTGCTTATTGGTTATTTATCGATGTAATTAGTTTATGCGATATAAGGTTAGGTAAGTAAATTCTGAGATTATCTTAATCTATTTTGGTTTGGAGCAATTTTAGAGGAGATATAGATTTGGAAAACATTATGATTTGTGAGATTGTGTGATTTATCACGTGTGATTTATCAGATACGCTTTTAGCAATATAAATATGTGGAATTCTTTACCCAAGTCAGTTTACATTCCTATTATTACGCTTTCCATATGAATAAGGGACGGGTTCTTTATCATTCGAAATCTATAAGAAAATTCCGAAATAATTCAGTTATGTGGTCAACACATCTTATCAGATTCGCTCTCTTTATTGAACTCATTAATCATTTCTAACAATTCCACATCGCTACTTAATTGATAATTAATCGAAAATATTCACACTAATATTCTCCGAAATCTACGATGGAAAAAATGTCAACACTTATCTCTTACAGATCTCAGTCATTACTGGTGAAACTGGGCCGTTAAATGGTCTCACAAACTAAAAATCCTTTTTGACATCTTTGGTAAACCTCAAATTTTCTTGAAACGCAAATAGGCGAATAACAATGAAAGTTTCTATCTGAACGCTATACAGAAGAAGGGATAGGTGGGGATCGCCAGTAAGAATTTTTTTCAGCAGGTGGAATATTGAATCGGAAACAGGTACTAAAAGACAGATTATTTCAATCCCAGTTTCAATCTATCTATATATTTGGAGGTTAAATTAGCTATTGAAAATAGCCGTTAGTGAAATTCAGATCGATTTGACCATCTTTGCTGTAACCACAGTTGTAATTAAGGCTCAATTTTACCGGCAATAATCACACGCAGCTGCAGAAATATCACAAAGACGAATCGCTTTGCTAGAACAAAATCCTCAGGAGTTGACATAAGCCCTCAAGTGGATTCCAGAAACAATATATCTAGCAGAATTTAACCTAAAGTAGTGCTTTCCTACATATTTTTCCAACTAAGCTATTAACTTGAAATTATATTATGATCTTTAATTGTCTCAGCTTGGAACTTAAAAAATATACTTTTTAAGCAAACTATATTACTTGAAGACAATATAAAAAATTCCTGCACTCCAGGCCTTTTAGGCTGGGGGGGCCTGTTGGGTCTGGGGCCCATGGCATTTTGCCAGCCTTGCCACCCTACTGTTACGCCACTGGGCCTACATATCTGCTGAAATATGCTGTGAATCCTTTGATCAACGATAATTATGAAACCAACTACACTGATCAACAATTGCTAGGGATCACTTATGAACTTCTCTTCATTTGTATTTTTTTCAAATTATCTCGTGAATATCTGTACATTATATGTTCTCTAAGGAAAAATTAAGATGTTTTGAGTTGATTATATCAAATTTTTCCTCACTTCATCGGCTCTTGTTCACAAAATCGATTATTATCTGTAGGCTCTTACATGTGGAGTGGAAAGCAATGTGGTATTTGTTATTAAATCTGTTTTTTTTTCTCTCGTTCAAACATATAAGTTGACAATAATTGAAGAAATGAGAACAATATCAGCTTATCAGTCATGCCGAGAAGACAATTGGCTCCTGTGCAACTGGAGCAAATCATACGGTGGATACAGGAAGGTTTGTCCCAGCGAGAAGTGTCCCGGCGGTTGAATGTTTCGCAAAGTGTCGCGAGTCGGGCTTGGAATAGGTTCATCCAAAACGACTCAGTAGCTTATGTTCATGGGGGAAGTCGGCAGCGCAGTACAACAGCTGCCCAAGATCGTCTTTTGATCCTCAATACTAGGAGAAATCCCACTTACCCGGTGTCGCGGCTCAATAGATCACTGAGAGTTGCAACAGGAGTTCTAATTTCGAACCAGACTGTAAGACGACGACCACATGTTCGTGGTTTGAGAGCACGTAGGAGGGTACAACATCCCCATTTGAATAGGGAACACCAGGTTCATCAACGGCAATGGGCTGAGGAGCACCGCAATTGGACAGTTGAAGATTGGAGCCGATGTTTATTTACGGATGAATCTAGATTTCGTTTAGTCAACTCTGATGGACGTATTCTTGCTTGGAGGGAAAGAGGTCGAAGGTATGCAGAACAGTTTATGGTACCCACAACAGCTTTTGGCGGAGGTTCTATATGTGTATGGGGAGGCATTTGTTTGAACCAACGCAGAGAGTAAGTTATTCTGCAGAACACCACATTGACCAGCCAGAGATATCACGATATGATTATGGAACCTATAATTGTTCCATTTGCGGTTGCCTTTCATTTTAATTGACGATAATGCCCCTCCACACCTTAGGCGTCTGGTTAATGAAGCGCTAGAAACTCATGCTATTGATAGGATGGACTGGCCAGCTCGCTCTCCAGACATGAATTGCATCGAACATGTCTAGTCTGAAATGTCTAGACAATTGTCAACCTTAGAACAACCGATCAATAACCTGGAGGACCTTTCTAACGCTTTACAGGATATTTGGACGAATTTTCCCCAAAATTTTATAAATCGTTTGATTGAAAGTATGCCTCGTAGGGTAGAATGCTTGGGACGAGCTCGTGGGGGACCAACTAGGTACTAGCTTAACCGAAACTTCAGCCATCTTGTGGTTTCATCATAAAATTTTTATGTTATTCAAACACAGAATTTTGAGTGTTCCTAATAAAGTCTTTTTTTCTCTTCAACTTTCCATTTTTGCATTCTTTTCTCAACCATATTATCAACTGAAAATACTTTGATATCTGACTAAATTTATAATCTTGGAGCGAATATTTCAGAAATAAATTTAGAAAAAGTAAGTGATCCTTATCAATTGTTGAGCAGTGTATAAGTCTACCAACTGGTCCTTAAAAAGGGATATAAAATCGCAGATATTCAATTATAAAGGTGCGTCAATAAACACAGATTCATTATGTTTCTTAAAAGGCAATATATCTCATGTTTACATTCTTCATTCGTGTAATTGGACGTGTTACAAGTAGTCGATACAATAAATTATGACAAATTTATTCTTGGAACGAATTAGACTGAACATGCATGATTTCGTTAAGATGTCCAGCTTTCGACTTCTGATTATTACAAGTTGTTTTTTAAACGGTGTGTTAATTGAACTCGGTTAGACGTATAATGTTGAATGTTTAATTAGGCAAATTCCACGGTTTTTTTTTTTCTTATCAACGTTTTGATAGATACGGGGGGGAGTTTTCAAGTTCGCAAACTGGGTGGGAAAATGAAAAGTGAGGTTACTTACCAAAATTTCCACGAACTGAGTAACTCGTTATCAGTATAAATACCAAGTTTTAATGTTTTTAAGTCATCAAACTATCGTCGATCAACATGATCAATCGGTGAATTAATGGAGAGAATCGAATTCCTCTTTCCTTGTTAAACAAGGAAAATCGGTTATTGATATTGGAAGAGACGCCATTCGTTCACGAAGTCTCTTGACCTGGTTAAATTATGATTTTTCAAAAGTGGCATAATATGTTTGAGCAAAGCAAGGAACTTTCAAAGCCGACCACCGTCCAGAATGGCCGATTGTGGCGACCACTCCTGTAATAATATATTCCGGTAAAAAAATTAAAATTTTTCCTTTGCTATTTTTCAATGAAATAAGTGTTATATCACAACCTTCCCAACTATGCATGATGATTTCCCTTTGAATGGGTTCCATAGCAGACTTCAAACATCAGAAGATCTGAAAAATCATCACTTGGACCGCAAGACCCGATTCGAAGAATACTCCTTGCAGATCGGCGACAAATTTTGTGTATTAGATTTGAATATAGAGGGTGTTTCTAAGGACAAGAGTGATTATATTTCTAAACTAGCAAAGGACTGTGGTGCTGAGATTATTCTCCTTCAAGAGACACATACGGATACTGGAAAAAATCTTTGTGAAAGAGGAACCATATAAGGTTATGTATTCATTGATTATCTCCTTAGTAAAATTTACGGTTTAGCTTGTTATGTTGAAAATCCTGGATTCACAATATCGAGTTAATCCAATAAGGCGAATTTGAGGGTGTTTTCCCTATCTCTTTCAAATTTTGTATTTTTGTTGTTAAGTTCTTTTATCTGCTTTTGTCTTTTTATTTCCAGATTCGATGTGGGCAACTTGACGAAGTCTCTGTCTCCATCAATAGAAGACCAGTCTTGAAGAAGTCCCTAAAATATATTTCAGCTTATTTTTGTACTTTCACACTTAGACGGGGAGTCAGGGATTTTCCCTAGGCTTTTATGTGATACGCCGAATAGTTTGACACCCCGTCACTAACCCCTGATCTATATGCTTTATTGTTTGCTAACTAAATATTGTAAGCCAAAAGCTCAAAAGAATATACAGAGTGTCTCAAGTTCGAGTGCCTATTAGACGTTTCTGGAGAACTAGACATATTTGAAATCTGAAAATTGGTATTATAATATTGTTCGGAGTTCTCTACAGAGCTAAAATATTTTCGAAGCCCAAAAACTTCCGGTTTTACAGGGTGTGAAAATAAATTCGACGAAAAAATTATTTTTCAAGTTTTCCATTCCTGGTATAAACGAGTGTTCAATAGTGAATACATTTCTGTTAAGATCATTGTATTGAATCGAATAGTTTTCAAAATATCCAAAAAAAAAACTGGAAGAAAAGTCAAATATGTTCCGTCAGAAAAATGTTCATTATTCTTATTTTAAATATCCTGAGCGTAAACCGTTTTTACAACATCGAAGAGGAAGGATGTGAAAAGGTCATGCACCTTTTGGGTTTCAAAAATATCATCACAGGGTGTTTCAAATTTTGTGTTGAAAATTGTGATATCAAATTGGCCATAACTTCTGTTTTTCAAATTAGAACCCTATTTTTTTATAATTTTGTCGGATTCTGCGGTTAAAAATAATGATAGTTTTCTCACATGATTCTGCTCCTAAATTCAATAATTTCTGAGTTATTTGAGATTTTCTGGATTTATGGTGTACGTAGAGTCAAATTGATTTCATCTAAAATAATTCAATGAATATTCTTTCGAAACCATGGGAACACTTTGTACCCATAGAAGATAAATTATCTGTTAATAATTCACAAGTGTCAGGTGTTAATGTTATTCGTTATCTTCATTTCTCGATTTAACAAAATGAACCGTTATTCTAATTACGAAATTCTGGATCTATTTTATATACATGGTGAATGTGACAGAATTATTGGTAGAACCTACCGGGCCTTTAACGAGAAGTATCCCCATTTACCTTCCATGACGGAGAAGATCTTTAGAAAATATATTTCAAACTTTCAAAGTTTTGGATGTGTAAGAGCCCCTAGAGAATACAAAAGAAGGGTAGTTGATGATAACGAACATGAAATTAGTGTTTTGACTTATTTCGAAGCGGAATGAAAATGCATCTATTCGAAGTACAGTTTATGAAATCGATTTAGACATAAATTCAGTGCACCGAATTTTGAAAAAACACAACATGCATGACTACAAATATGGGAAAGTTCATGCATTAGAACCAGGTGACTACATGAAAAGGTTAAATTTTTGTAGAGGAATGTTAGGAAAACTTGAAAATGATGAAAATTTTTTGAAAAAGATCATTTGGACAGCTAAAGCAAGATTCAATAATGAAGGACTTTTTGATAGAAAGAATTGCCACATTTGGAGAAGTAAAAATCCTCATAGAAAAAGACAAAGAAACCCCCAGAACAAATGTAGTTTTAATGTGTTTGCTCTTTTGATGAACAATATAGTGCGGTACTACATTATGAAGAAAATTTAAATACAGAAAAATTTTTGGAAATCCTGAGAAATTTTGTATCTGAGGTTTTGGATGAACTGCCGTTGAGTATGTCGACTACCGCATATTATAAATTGGATGGGGCTCCGGCACAAAGTTCACACGAGGTGTCTGAAGAACTGAATGCAATGTTTGGTAATCGGTGGATCGGACGCCGTTCTTCACTATTTTGGTCCCCAGGATCTCCCTATCTTAATACCTTAGATTTTTATTTCTGGGGTAAAATAGAAAACATAGTCTATGCATCTCCTATTGAAAGCAAAGAAGATTTGATACGGCGTGTGGAGGATGCTTTCCACTCTCTAAAGGGGGAGGAAATTGAGCTAGCGACTAACCGAGGTGTTTCAAGACGTATTCGAAAGTGTGTGGAACAAAATGGTTACCATATTGAGACTCTTACCTGATCATTTATTTTGTTAATTTGAGTTTTGAAACGTATTCTTATTTTTATTATCATAATTTATTTATAATCATAATTCGGTGTACTGAAGTAGCGAATCTATTTAATTTGTTTCCTATTGAAGAGATGAATTCTCATTCGCTTCGAAAAAAGTCGAAATACTAATTTCAGTAACTGCCCTTTTTTTGTATTCTTTAGGGGCTCGTACATTCCAAAATTTGGAAAGTTTGAAACATCTTTTCAGAAATTGTAAAAAAAAAGGGGATACTTCTCATTGAATCCTCAACATTTTGTATCATCCACCATTTGAAATAAACAATATGATCAAGTGCATTTGAATGTGTATTGCGTATACAATTGAAAAAATACAATATAAGAAATAAATCCAAAATCTCATTATTAGAATAGCAACGATTCATTTTGTGAAATCAAAAAATTCCATAACGACCAACAATAAGACCTGTCTGACACTTGTGAATTATAAATGGAATGATTTATCTTCTATGCTCACAGAATATCCTTATGAATTAGACTCTACGTACTACATAAATCCAGAAAATCTCAAATAACTCAGAAATTATTGAATTTAGGTGCATAATCATGTGAGAAAACTATCATTATTTTTAACCGCAGAATCCAACTAAATTATAAAAAAATAGGGTTCTAATTTGAAAAACAAGTTATGGCCAATTTAAGATCACAATTTTCAACACAAAATTTGAAACACCCTGTAATGATACTTTTGAAATCCAAAAGATGCATGACCTTTTCACATCCTTCCTCTTCGATGTTGTAAAAACGGTTTACGCTCAGGATATTTAAAATAAGAATAATGAACACATTTCTGACTGAACATATTTGACTTTTTTTCCAGTTTTTTTTTTTTGGATATTTTGAAAACTCTATTCGATTTAATACAATGCTTTTAACAGAAATGTATTCACTATTGAATTCTCGATCATGCCAGGAATGGAAAACTTGAAAAAAAATTTTTTCGTCGAATTTATTTTCACTCCCTGTATAACCGGAACTTTTTGGGCTTCGAAAATATTTTAGCTCAGTAGAGAACTTCGAACAAAATCATAATATCAATTTTCAGACTTCAAATATGTCTAGTTCTCCAGAAACGTCTAATAGGCACTCGAACTTGAGACACCCTGTATATATATATACTGGAAGAAGCCCGTCTGATGAAAAAACAACTCTCAGAAATGGTTAGAGCATATGATATAATCATTTTTGGAAATCTTCACCATAATCTTTTTTTTGGATCTCTGTAGTGAAGATAAAGATGAAGTATTGACTCTAATTGTTACTGGAGATGACACTTGTGTTCATCCTTATGAAGCTGAATCCAAACGTGACTCTATGCAGTCGCACAAAAAAGGCACACCACCACCCAAGAAGTATAATGTGTCACAGTCGGCGGGGAAAATTAAGGCAACAGTCTTTTGGGACTCAGAAAGGATTCTGTTTATCGATTACGGATCGATCGAATAGATAGGTTATTTAATTAAACAAGTCTATTCTTGAAATTGCAACTAAACCAAAATAGACAATTATAAACTTACACTTCTTGAAAGTATCAACCCTTATTTATTCTAGAAAACACTGTTTTCTTTTATGAATAAGAGAGAATTTTTCATTCTTATCATAACATCCAACAATTCGAAAAAACTATTATACAGAAAAATCAATAGAAAAATGAAATACAAATGAGTTTCGATATTTGTGTATAACACCTTTCTCTCATCATGGTTTCATATCCGATCAACAATAATTCAAACAATACTTGGTTAAAACTTACTTGTGAGATGCCGAAAACGGAACAAATGAACATGCTACTTTGAAATCAGTTAAACTCAATATTAATTGATAACGTTGGCATTTACGTCATGTCGACTCATCGAAACTTCAGATCGGCACTCGAAAATGAAACTATAGTACATTTCCAATGTCCTCGCACCCCCCATTCGCCCAACCTTATGGAAGAAGTTCACTGTTCCAGAGTACTATGAATCTAAAACTAGCGCACAAAAGCTCCAGATCTCACGTCAGTGCTTTTCTATTTTTCTTCATGTTTTCAGTAATAATCAATACTTGGATTGGTGTAAATTCGAATTTAACTAAATCTGTTGGAGATTTGCCTAATCCAGAGAGACTTTGCTGATATCGAAGAATGTGTCCTAATTGATAAAATAATTTACCTTTTTGGTGAGTCAGGACCTCAAACATGTGTAAGCATTCAGGAGTTCTCTGGATATTGACATACACCGAATGAGTTAATTGATATACATTTGACTGCCGTCAAAAGCACCAGTTTATTTGAATGGGGAATGTACAAACTTTTATTTAAAAGAATCTCCTTTATGCGTTCAAGTTAATCAAAGGAACTTTTCGTAAAACTGAATGGAATTAACTTCTGTCGAAGTAAAAGATGATTGAGCACGATAGTCTTTTGGCAAAAAGCTTACTCCAAAATGGAAATGTAAACCTCACATTCATAATTCAAAGTTCCCGTCATATGCTGAGCACATCTTAATTATAAGTTGGATATAAAATTTTAATGATGGAACTCGTGTAGAATTGTTATTTAACTTTAACGATTTTTATCATTTATATATAGCAGAGGGCTTATGAGAGAAATAGAAGAATAAGATTATCAATGCTCTATGGAACTAACTTTGAGTTGAATGCAATGAGAATGTCCTCAACAGTCTCTGAACAATTAACTTACAAACAAATGTTCGCTGTGGTTGGTGACGGGGTGCCATGCAATTTGGTGTATAAAATAAAAGCCTAGGGAAAAAAAAACCCAGTGAAAAACAACCCAGGCTCCCCGCATAAGTATTGTTGTGTGAACAGAAATAAGCTTAAATAAATTTGAGGGACCTCTTTCTTCAAGAGAGGTCTTCTAATAATAAACACAGACGCTTTTCTCCAAGTTGCACATATCGAATCTGAAAATAAATACACAAAAGCAGAAAACAGAACTGAATACAGAATATAAATATTAAGTTTGTTTAAAATTTATGACCAATTTCTAGAAGGAATCTGAAACATCGTGAACAGCCCTAAAACCATCTTGAAATTTATATATGGTCAATTATTGATGAGGTGAGGTAGGTATTGTTTCTACTGCATATCCACATTCACAACTTGCACTTGGAATTGAGTTCAATCTGAATTATATGCTATTGGTAAGACCATGTCCTGTTCTCAAAAGTTTAAAAACTGTCCAAATTTTTCTTGGAAGGTCAAAACCCGGAATTTTTCCAGAAGGTTCAGAAATGAGATTTTTATTGAACATTTCATAAGAGTTCCACTCAATCTTCCATATATATATATATTGAGTTAGACAGCACATATCAAAGAATATTACATTAAAATGCTATGTTACATATCATAATACAACTGGGCGTTGTCTACTCAATCCCTCTCTCCATGCCTGCCTGTCTTGCGCATCTTCCACATTAAGCTGTCTCTCCTTCATTGCCTTTTTAATGCCTTCTCTCCACGATCTTCTTGGTCTTCCACGTTTCTTTTTTCCAGGTGGTGTCCAATTAAATAAAATCCTCGGCCATCGGTTATCGTTCATCCTCATAAGATGTCCGAACCAGCGCAGCCCTTTTATTTTAATTCTGTCTATCACTGTTGTTCTTGTTTTCATTCGGTTACGTATTTCTTCATTGGTTATTCGCCGCAAGCGTGACACCCTAGCACTTCTTTTTAAATAGTCCATCTCAACAGCTAGGATTAGTCTCTCTAGATCTGCACTCAGTACCCAGATCTCACTACCATAGCACAACACTGACTCTACTAGTGTTCTTCCTAGTCTTTTTGTCCCACCAAAGACTGTTAAGACATCCTATGACCTTTCTGCTTTTATTTATTTTGTCTTTAATTTCTCTTTCCCCTATACCATTTTTGTTTATAAGCGCTCCTAAATATTTAAATTCATCAACTTGGTTAATTGTTGCATGGTCGTTGATTAATATTTGAAATTTAACGTCACTATTAATTACTAGGTATTCTGTTTTTTTAAAACTAATATGCATTCCCCATTTTTTGTATTCTGTGTGAAGTCTCTTTATCATGAACTCTAAATCGTATGCGTCCTGTGCCAGCACTATTTGGTCATCTGCAAACTGTAGTGAAAATAGATGGTTGTTGTTTATTGGAATACCCATGCCTTGAACTTTTCTTTTCCACTCTTTTAGTACAATTTCTACATACGCATTAAATAGCATCGGCGATAGGGTACATCCTTGACGCAAACCCCTTGTAGTTATTATGGGGGCTGACATTCTTTGTTGAATTTTAATATACGATATATTGTTTCGATAAAGTTCCTTGTTTATGTCTATCAGTTGTTTGTCAGTTCCCAGCATATGAAGGGCTTCCCACAGTTTCTGCCTGGGTATATAGTCATACGCTTTTTCTAGGTCGATAAATGCCATGTGTACTTCGTCATCTTTGCTTATTTTCTTTTCAATCAATTGTTGTAGGGTAAAGAGATTATCTATACACGATCTTCCAGGCACGAAACCACTCTGATCTTCACCAATTTTTCGCCCTATATTTGTTCTTAATTTGTTTTGTAAAATCTTCCCGAAAAGTCTACTTATGCTGCTTGTTATACTAAGGCCTCTATAGTTGTTTGGGTCTGTCCTTCTACCTTTTTTAAAAATTGATCTTATATAAGAAGTTTTCCACTCTTGGGGTACTTGTCGTAGTCTGCAACAGTTGTTCATTAAACTAGTCAGTCTGTTAATAAGAGGATTTCCCCCGTATTTGGCTAATTCTATTGCTATATTTCCAGGTCCAGGCGATCTCCTATTATTCATTTGTTTCAAGCATTTCTCAACTTCATCTTCCTGTATTATAATTGAATTGTTTTCATTAGTTATTTCATAAGTTTCGTCCTGATATTCTGTGTCTTGTAGTAGATTGTTATAATGTTCTTCCCATTCTTCAATTGGAATTACATTGTTAAATGTGCTTTTCTCATTGTCTTTCATATTTTTAATTGTTTTCCACACTTCTGTGGATTGTGATCCTCCAATCAAACTTTCTACTTGAATACACTTTCTTTCCCAAAATAGATTTTTACTTTCTTTTATTTTTTTCCTTACTTCTCTGTTTTTTGACTTATATTCTTCTCTTCTTTCTATCGTTCTATTAGTGAGCCATTTGTTATAGTACTGACTTTTCTCCTTAATTAACTCTTGTATTTCTTCTGTAAGCCAAGCTGGTTTTTTTCTCCTTTTGTTTTTTCCTATTGTACCCAAAGCTTCCATAGCGGCCTTATGTAGTGCTTTTTTGATGTTCTCATATTCTTCTTCCACATTGTCTTGTATTTCTAATTTCTGTAGTTCATCTCTCAAGCGATTCTGGTATATGTTCTTAATACTTTCTTCTTGAAACAGTTGTAATTTGTATCTTCGATCTTCATTTGTTTCAGTCTTTTCTGGTTTGTCTTCTCGTATTTTTTTAATCTTACTTGTTGTGTATGGGCATATTACATGTAATATTACCATATAATGGTCCGATCCACAGTTTGGCCCCCTTTTGACTCTGCAATCCTGGTATCTTAAATGTGATTGTTGTTTTGTTATAAAATAATCTATGATTGATTTTTGTTTTAGTGAAGGTCTTTCCCATGTATATCTATGGATGTTCTTATGTTCAAAAAACCCATTCATGATTTTTAAGCGGTGTTGGTTGCAATATTATATTAATAGTTCTCCGGAATAGTTAAGTGTATTTTCTCCGTATTGTCCTACCACTTCATCCTGTACTCTTGAACCAACTCTTGCATTAAGGTCTCCTGCAATTATTACTTCATGGTTTAGTGGAATGTTATCCATGACTTCAGTGAGTTGTTGGTAGAAATGATTCTTTATTTGGTTTGTAGCATCGTCAGTAGGAGCATACGTACCTATTATCGTTGTCATATACCCATATGTGGATAGGGTTACTGATATAATTCTTTCCGATTTATATTCTAGGTTTTTTATGTATTTTGTATGCTTTTTGTCAATTAAGATAGCAACTCCTGCTGCTGCTCGTTCCGATTTGTGAACACCTGACCATGTGTAGAAAAAATTTTGAAATTCCTCAGTACCTTTTCCTTTTTTTGGTTTCGGTTAGTACCGCGATGTCGATTTTTTGCTTATTCAAGGCATCTGTCACCTCTGTTAGTTTTAGCGCAATACTTTGTGTGTTCCATGTTGCCATTCTCAAAGTCCGTTTTCGTGCCATTTTCCGTTGCCATTTTTCCGTCCATTTCCGAGGCTTGTTTAGAGTATTGAAAGCTTTGTTTATTTTTTTTACAAGTATAGGGTAGCTAGCCCTATGCCCTAACCCCCAACCTGGAGGACTGGGATTTTCTGTTAGGGTTTTCTCCCTTAGTCTGTTTTGGTCCACGAGTGGTATTTTATTTCTCACTTACCCGTCAGCCTGACTAATGAGATCAGCCTGGTTAGGGCATTCCCCTATCCGCCTCCCGGGGACGCGTCCGATGGGAGACCGACAACTCCACACGGATCAATCTTCCATAATTCTGTATAATTCCAGAATGGTTTAAGTACGTGACCTCAATCTTAGAATTTCATTTTGTGGAATGTATGAAATAATTGGAAATAAATTAGGAAAAGAATAATATTTGCTCTTAGAATTCAGAGCTGCAGTCGGTCTGCGAATATGGGGAGGGACAATGTTAAACAAAACTGGTAACCAATGAACCGTTGTAGATTTTATGGTGCCAGTAATTATTCTCAAGGATGTATTCAATTGTGGAGCGATTTTTTGTGTATGTGCACTATTAAACCAATACTCAGCTGCAGAAAAGACAAAGGCTGGGATGCTGTGCGAAGAGTGGAATCATCAGCACCCCAAGATGATCCAGCTTATTTCTGAAGAATTATTCTTAGTTTTCAGTTTTAGGCTCATCTAAATGAGCTTTGTAATTGTGAGATGATTCTAATTTAACTCCTAAGTATTTTGGATAGAAATTATTAATGTTCGATAGGAGAATCATTGAAAGTTACAGCTAATTTCCTATATTTTTCATGTTTATTCAGATGTAAACAAGATTGGGACATAATTGCCACTCAATAAAATAATTCTTTAAGATTTCCAAATCAGAAGATAGTATGTTTTCCAGAGTATGGAAATCTGAATGTTGGTAAGCAATAGCAATGTCATCAGCATGAACAAATTTCTAAGATGATTATAATAATATCGAAGTGGCAGTGTGAATTAGGTACTTTAATAGTCGTTTCTTCATTTACAGATAGGTAAGGTTCGATAGGTAGAAATTTTGATGCACAATTATACTTAATGATTGTGTAAATGATATTGGACAATAAATAATAAAATGAACAGATTGTTTCATTTGCAATTTGCGATTTATAAAAGACCATTTCCTTATAAAACGACAATTATTCACACCAAGCGGAAAGATATCAATTCCAAGAGAAAATGGAGAAATTAAAATTTACTTTTGGATTGAAACCATCATCAGACGGTAATACCAATTTTATTGCTGTTACCTCCGCAAAAACTGAAGAAAATGGGGACGTTTTTCATTTCCTGAACATGATCAAAATTGCAAATCACACAAATTGATCGACAAAACCCCATTCTTCTAAAAAGTGGAAAGAAGTCTTAAACGGAGAGGATAAAAATTGTATATTTGGCCCCCCTGTACAAGGGAAATGAAAAATGTTTAGTTTAACAAAGAATATTACATCAATTTCAAGGATGCTCAGATATATTGAAATCTATCAAAACAAGCATACAAATTTTTCTTGGAAGATCGAAACCACGAACTGTTTGTGAAGGGTCAGAAATGAGATCTTTGTTGAACATTTCGTGAGAGTTACATTCAATCTGCCATATTATCGCTGACTTTGATTTTGGAAAATCATATGGATTTAGGTGCCTTTAATCTGGGAACTTCAGATTCATGAATATATTGATATTTGTTCCAAGAAATCAGAGCAGCAGTCTCTGCGAATATGGGGAGGGACAATGTTCGACAAAACTGCTAACCAATGAACCGGTATAGATCTTATAGTTCCAGTAATTATTCTCATAGATGTATTTAATTGTTCATCGATTTTTGTTTATGTCCACTATTAAACCAAACAGAACAACAATTCTCAGCTGCAGAAAAGACTAACGCTTGAGATACTGTGCGTAGAGTGAAAGTATCTGCACTTACATCGGAGAAACAAAGTGAAACTTGAATAAAAATATCCTAAGCTTTCTCAATTGTTAGATCATCGATAGATGAAAATTGGTTCGACATGATACATCTGCAATATCCAACGGAGAGAAAGATATGAGAAAATAATCAAGAAAGCAGCATTTATGAGAGTTTCTTGTGATCCCAAAAGGGCTCCATCATTTGAGTTGAAGAAAGTTTGAAGGCAGATTGTTCGAAGAAGTCTTTAAACAACAGATAAATTCAAATTAAACCTTATCTTCGGAGTTCTGTCAATTTGACACTCAAAATCGAAAAATTTTCTTATTATGTCTGCTATTTTAAAGCTAATTTTTTTTTCGAAATGACAAAAGAAGAAAAATAGGATTTGATGATTATGGCCAAAATATTGATTCCATAAGAGATATTTAAGTTATAATAGAGGATTGGCTGCAAGATTGCAAGCTGAACTGTTGAGATTATCACATTAAAAAAAAAAGGAAAAATCTTTTAATTTTTTAATCCTGTAGTCCAAAGAGTAAACTTCATTCTTGATAGTAATGCAAGATTGGCAATTCGCTGTTAGGTTATATTCTGCCATTCGTCTATGGCAGAAATAAGAAGCTCCTGTAGAGTTCTATGAGATTTTCCTTAACTGTGAACGTCCATGGAGAGAGTATGTCCCAAGCATATTCCCATCATGGCTCAAATTAATATATATATTAAATAAGAGCCACGAATTCATTTGAAGTACAAAACTACCGACATTCTATACCTGACGGGGTTGCAACACTCTGCAATAGGTTGCTAGTTCAAACAAGCATATTATCTCAATCATGTCTTCTGGTCATCAAAAATCGATCCCCCTCAGTATTGCGTTGTTGAGTTATTGAGGGTGGGCACTTCTGAATGCGAGAACTTATATATGTTTTCTCATTTTTCTTCAAAAATATAAAGAAAAATCTTCAAAATGAGAAATCCTGCAAGCAACGATGTATTCTTCCACCGACAACAATAATCATAAGTGATTTCTCTTGAAAAAACATTCCATGCTCTACTCAAGCTTATACAAATTGATTGCAAGTTAATTATTGTAATGAGTTCAATAATCACTCAGTGCCGGATATAATTGTGTTTCTTATTCATCTAATTTTCGTTTGACTTATTGAGAAGTCTATTATAACAATTTTCTTAATGAATATTGAAGGAATATAATCATGTTTTTATTTACTACAAATTGAATATATATCAAAGCTGATGTCAATGGAAAAATTAGATTGTCGTTAGATTAAACGTGTGTCAATATAAACAAATGAGTACAGGGTCCACCTGAAAAAGTTTTTCAAATGTAAAGATCAATCGAAATAGGTTTGAATTTTTTTTTCGTCATATCGAAATACTCAGAAATACATAACCTCAATACATGAGTCAATAACTCCTGAGCCAAGGTATGAAACCAACATTTTTTGCTAAAATCAATACAAATTCATCAATATGATCTCCTGTGGCTCTTCTATAGCACCGGCCTCGATTTATTATTATTAAAAGATGTCTCAAAATTGACGCAAGAATTGAGTTTGAGCCATTTAAGCAGTACAGTCGTGACAATCCTAAAAACCTAATAAATCGACAGTTGACAGTTTAGGGTTAGAAAAAATGGAACGAAACGCAATAGAACATGTCTTCATTGTTCAAAAATAATGAATGCTTGACGGCCGCAGTTCGGAAATTTCATACAAAATATAGTTCGAATAGTGTTTTACCTTTGTCAACTGTAAAGAGATTAATAGTGGACATAAACAACAATCGATGAATAATTAAATACATCCATGAGAATAATTACTGGAACTATAAGATCTATATCGGATCATTGGGTACCAGTTTTGTCGAACATTGTCCCTCCCCATATTCGCAGAGAGACTGCTGCTCTGATTTCTTGGAACAAATATCAATCACTTCATGAATGTAAAATTACCAGATTAATGGCACATAAATCCCTATGGTATATTTTGTTTTCCAACAGGAACGGCAGCGATTATATGGCAGATTGAATGTAACTCTCACGAAATGTTCAATAAAGATCTCATTTCTGACCCTTCAAAAACAGTTGGTTGTTTCGATCTTCCAAGAAAAATTTGTATGCTTGTTTTGATAGATTTCAATATATCTGAGCATCCTTGAAATTGATGTAATCGTCTTCGTTAAAATAAACATTTTTCATTTCCCTTGTACAGGGGAGCCAAATATGCAATTTTTGTCCTCTCCGTTTCTTTCCACTTTTTAGAAGAATGGGGTTTTGTCGATCAATGCATGCTTCGAATTGGTGATGTCTTGTCGGTAGCGATCAGTATTCACCAGAATTTAGGAGCTCGTGGTACACTAAACTTTCCTGGTCCTACCAAACACACAGCATTGTCTTCTTGGCGAATCGATCTGGTTTTACTGACGATGTTGATAGTTGTTCCGGATTAACCCTCGATTTTTTCCCATTAGGATTCTTAAAATAAATACATTCTTCATCGACAGTAACAATCCGAGGCAAAACCGATTTTATTTCGTGCCTTTGAAGCAAAATTTTACAAGTGTTTTTTCAATTTTCCATCTTTTTCAATCAATTCATGTCGCACACATTTTCTTCACCTTTTGATTTTTCACATAGCTTTTATACAGTCAGAAATTCTTTGTTGGGAAACATTTAACATTTCTGCCATTTGCTTTTGCTTAAAAGTGTCATCTCCTTCCAATATCGTTGGCAATTCGGCATTTTCAAACTTTTTTCGTGGTCTTCCACGTTCTTGATTTATCATATCAATCATACATTATTTCTGAACCGTTGCCACCGTCTTTTGCATGTTGCTCTTGAAAGAGCATTATCACCATATGCCTCGTTAAGCATTCTATGTGACTCTGCAGCACTTTTCTTCAAAAGAAAACAAAATATTACTGCCTTCCGCAAATCATCACTTTCTGGTACAACATTCGACATTTTTAACACCATGAAAAAATATGATGATGTCTGTTCAATGATTTGATGTATTGTAACATGACGAAGTGCTACTTAAAATGACGAGCATGAGACTCTACTCTTAATTATCTCAGGGTGGGCTCAATTATCCCTGCAACAAAACTCCCCTCGGTTTTTGACAAATATATTGAAGCGTATAAGTACAATTCACAAATAACAATTTTAAGGAATGTCAAATCTCCCAATCTCCCCGCGGAACACAGATATCTTCATCTTCTAATGCATATTCACTAATGAATGTTTGCGACCACATGATTCATTTCTATCCCGTCTCTAGCTGTATGTATTAGGCTTTCCACTGTTCGCAAGCCCGTCAATTGTCTTATGTTACGTAGCCATGACATCCTCTTTCTTCCCATTCCTCTCCTTCCTTCAATGTTTCCTTCGATAATCAATTGTAGAAGCTGGTATTTCGGGTTTCGCATTATATGCCCTAGGTATGCAGTTTTCTTTTTTTGATCGTCAGCAGCAATTCACGTTCTTTATTTATTCTTCGTAGGTTAACTTCGCGGAACACAGATAACCGGCATAGAACACATCTATATTTCATTGCATGAGAACTGCTTCAAATTTCAACCATAATTCGGATGCGCGTACGGTATAACGTCAGTGGCATGCAAAGCGTTTCAGTTTACTAAATATGTTTCACAGGTGTTATAGCAACCAAACAAAAAATAATAAAGGCTCGTTCATAACAAGTGCTTTAAAACAGGAGATTCAACGTTGCATCAACGAAATTCAGCCACATCTATGCAGAACGATCCTGGAAATTTTCGACTAACGAATTCGTATGTGTATGCAAAGCCGTAGGTCTTTTGCCCGATGTGTTATTCCATAAATAATCCTATTCTATGTACTTTATGAATAAAAAAACACAATCAAAGGAATAAGAAGTGTGTTAATTCAAATTTAGCGTAGTTTTGAGAGATTCCGGTGAGTGCGGTAGCAGTTTGAACTTCATTTAACTATTTTTGCAGCTGTTTTCATTGACTCGTGACATCGATTATTGTCTTGGTTTTCTGGAACAATGCGAAGGTAGAGGCGCTGCTTCATTAAGTTATTCCCAAACATATCAAGGTTGAATCTTAATGGGATACAACTACAAAAAAATCAAAGCAGATATCTACACTTTAACACGACAGCCCAGAAGTACGACAGATCTGCCGGATTGAACTGTAATGAAGTTAATATAATATTCGGGATTTTCACTGCATGAAATCTTTCAGTCAGAAAGATTATACGGGTACTAAAAAAAATAATAAATCCTTTCCTTTCATTTCAGTGGCTGTAGTCGTCGCCTTTTTCATTTGTTGGGCACCATTCCACATCCAGAGGCTTTTTACGATATATTCCGGGAATATCCAGAATAAGGAAACCTATCACATGTACCTTAAAATCTACGAAGTTGTCACTTACATCAGTGGAATCTTATACTACTTATCTGCCACCATTAATCCAATACTATACAACATAATGTCAGTGAAATTCAGAGAAGCTTTCAGGGTAAGTAAATATATATATATAAATATCTTTCTTATCAATGGTCTAGAGGTTATGATAGATTTCCGCCTACAGATAACGTCTTACGTCGAAATAAACACGGCTTTCGTATTTACAAGTTTATTTACAGCAAAAGAATAAAATTATTGTCTAATATAAAAATAATAAATCGCAGGGTGATCTGACTGATCATCGGGGAGTGACGACCCCGCGAACCCCAGTCAAAATTTCATCGCAAGGTTAGCACCCTTGCGTTGGCTTCAATATTCATGCTCCAAACAGAAGTAGAAATGCAACCCAGGGCGGTGGGGAGTCTCGGGTCGGCTCCCTTCGGAACCGTCCAGATGTTCGACCTGTAGGAGGTACGCGTGGAGCGAACGGCGCACCCCTCCGAGATGGCACCGTAAGGTCGACACCTGGATCTTCTTCTAGAGATAGCCAAACTAGTTTGAGCGTTTCAGCGAATCGCTCCACTACAAGGCGTCAACAGGACAGACGCACACGTTGAACTTTTGAAGAGAATTGTTTAATTATGCGTGCGCACTACATTGCAACGGATCTGTTAGTAACTAATCCCACCAAGACCTATCGACAACTTTTGGCTCAGATATGGAACGACATAAATCCTGCGAGGCCGTGCATCGCCTCAAATCTGTCAGATCGGTTTAGATGGATTCGGAATGGTCAAAAGATCTCCCGACCGGAACTTGAGATCTTCAAGTCGAGCTGCTACCCAAACGTCATGGGAGAGGAGCGAGAGGAGACAGGGAGGCTCGCTGAGACTCGAGTGACGTCACCCCGAGTTAGAAGAAGTGGCCTCTACCTACCACGCGAGAGCAATTTGGAAGTGAGACGAGCTCTCAGGAGCAACCTCATGCAATATGAGTCGATTTCACCAAATAACAGACCCATAATTCCCCGGCTCGAATATTCCAAGTTGGCTATCAAGACAATGGCAGTACTGAACACTGTTATGCCTGAGTATCTGGAAAAAGCTGATAATCTCGAAGAATTAGTCGACGTAATTTACGCGGCAGCGATAACGGTCTGTGAGATCAATGGGCAAAAGATCGTAAAGGACATTTCATTGGGTGAGAGGAGAGGCGAGCTGTGTCGGGCCCCATGGAGGAGTCGCCTGGAAGGAAAAAATCGTTAATATCAGGAGAAAAGTAGGTATTCTACACACTTACCTTACTGATTGTGCTCCATCACCTAAGCTCGTGAAGTCTGTTAGGAAAGTGGCTTTGGCATTCAGGATAAAGCGCAGGAACCCAGATTTCAAAGAGATGATTACGCTGAAACTTGACTACCTGAAACAGCAAATCAAAGCGTTAGGAAGTAGACTGCGCAAATACAACGAAAAAATAAAACGCTACAACAATAACAGACTCTTCTACAAAAACCAAAAACAGTTCTTCCGCCAGCTGGAGACGACGAATGCTGATGATGGGGATCACCTTAACACTAGGAAAGCTCATGAGTACTGGAGCAAGATTTGGACAAAGGCTGTCCCGCACGATGAAGGTGCGGTCTGGATACCTGAAGCGCAAAATAAGATCCCCAACACTGAAATGGGCAATATCGAGGTGTCGCCTGATGATATCGCGGAAGTCTTGAGGGGTTTCAACAACTGGTCGTCACCTGGAATAGATAAGATCCACAATTATTGGTGGAAGCATTTCACAAGCTGCCATGGAGCGGTGGCACGACTATTTCAGAGAGCATTATATAACCCCTCCAGTATACCTAGATACTTCACTGTAGGCGCGACTTACCTCATCCCAAAGGAAGGCAGCAAAGCAGATCCCAAAAACCATAGACCAATAACCTGCCTCTCATCTATCTACAAGATGTTCACCGGAATAATCAGCAAGTACATGAGTAGATATCTGAAAGAAAACAACTCAATGGCACCTGAACAACGAGGATGCCGAAGAGGAACAAAAGCCTGCAAAGAACTTTTGGCCGTCGACTACATCCTGACGAAACAAGCTCGGAAAAAGCTCAGAAACATATCGGTTGCTTGGATAGATTACCGAAAGGCTTTCGACACTGTTCCCCACTCATGGCTGATCAAGGTGTTAAGAATGCATGGGATTGCTGATCACGTCATCAACACCCATGAACACCTGATGATATCCTGGAGAACACATCTAAGGATCAGGATTGATGGCCGGATGGAGGAGTCTGAAGAGATCTGCATAAACCGAGGTATATTTCAGGGCGACACCCTTAGTCCACTCTGGTTTTGTCTCGCACTGAATCCCCTGAGCTTGATATTGAATAATACGAACTATGGCTATGTGATCGACAAGCGGAGAAACGTTCGAATCTGTCATCACTTATACATGGATGACTTGAAACTTTATGCTGCTAACCTCGACCAACTTAAGAGGCAGCTGGAGATCGTATCGGCTTTCTCCGAGTCTATAAGGATGCAGATGGGGGTAGAGAAGTGTGCGACGCTGGAGGTGAAGAGGGGAAAAATAGTGAATGCCGATGAGCCAGTAAAGTTGATGAACCATGACACCATACCAAGCCTTGCTGCGGAAAATGCCTATAAATACCTCGGTATAAAGCAAGCGCTACATATCAAAACCTCTGAAATGAAAGAGCATTTTAGAGATAAATTTTTCAGGAGAATCAAACTGCTGCTTGGTTCGAAGCTAAACTCCGGATCTCTTTTCAGGGCGATGAATACATGGGCTATACCGACTATCACATACTCTTTCGGGGTTCTGACATGGTCGGTGACCGATCTCCGGGAAATGGACAGCAAGGTGAGAACTATGCTCACAAAGTACTGCATGCATCATCCGAATTCGTCCACTGCACGACTCTACCTCCCCCGAAAACTTGGGGGGAGAGGACTAATGAAATTGGAAAGCGCACACAAGAGGCAAATTGAGTCGATGAGAAAGTATTTCATGAAAATAAACTCACCTTTATTCCTGGCGCTGCGGGAGGCGGATGTTGGTCTTTCTGCCCTGAGGTTGGCGGGTCAGAGCCAGGAAGAGGAGCGGCCTTCGAACAATGATCTCCTGGAAGAATGGAAGGGCAAAGCTCTTCATGGGCGATACCCGAGCAACCTAGAAAGGAAAGAGGTGAATAAGCCTGAGTCACTTACTTACCTTTAATCTGGCTACCTTTTTCCGGAAACTGAAGGGCGACTTATCGCCATACAAGATCAGGTTATGCCTACCCGTATGCCCCATGTTAGCACCTAGGTATTACTTGGAAAGGCATAACTCAATGGCTAGAATTTACCATCATCAGGTAGCCCTCAACCTGGGTCTTCTCAAGAACGAAGTGGAACAGCATCTATACCTACCGAAGAGTCTGCTGCAGAACGACACATACAAGCTGTACTGGGATGTAACAATGACAACGGAAAGACGAGTGGCTCACAACCGACCTGACGTAGTTATCTTCGACAAGGAAAAAGAGTCATGTATTTTGCTCGACTTTACCATCCCGGCAGATGGAAATATTTCCAGGGCGTACACGGAAAAAATCACGAAGTATGAAGACCTGACCTTTCAGTTAAAAGAGCTTCACAAACTGAAATCTATTCGTATTATACCCGTTGGTGATATCGGTAAATGGTCTGGTGGAAGAGCACCTAGTTCAGAACACCGAAAAACTAGGACTAGACCTCTCCATCATTTCAGCTGCTCAGAAGCAGGTTATACTGGGCACAACACGAATAGTAAGATCATTCTTACAAGGACCGTCGTAGGACTTTGCCTTGGTGCGCAAGCACCCGGCAGATAATCCGAATAAACCCGCCAAAGAGGCGGTGAGGAATAAAAAAAAATAATAATAAAGATCTTTTATTCACATGATTGTCCACTTACAAAGAAAAAAAAATTACAAAATTTCTTATTATGAAAAGGCGAGATCCAGCGCACTATAAAAGTGTACTGTTCTATCCAACCTTAGATTCACCCAACACAATCGATATAACCGAGCATATAGCAAATTTCGAAACAAATATAAAATTAAATATATATATATATATATATAAACCCAAAAAAGAATAGACTCTCCATCCACTTTCTCTTCCGTGATGTTAGAAAACAAAATGACACACTTCAATTCAACTCGACTCAACTTCAAGAACTGTAACCTGGTCAGCGCCCAGTCACAGTTCCGTCCTGCCCACCCCAGAGCCTCCGGAACAACAAGACCCTGAAACGGCTCAGGCCAGCAACACCTTTAATGTTCACGGACAGACTATTAATACATGATGTGGTATGAATAAGAACGCCGAAAAAACTGGGAAGAATACAAAGGTGGAGTAAGAGTTCCCTTGTATCGAAAATTTAAATTAAGTACATCGGTCCGGAAGGTGATCTTATTATAAAGATAAGGTGGAGTCTTAGTAGTGATTATCTTCATGAACAAGAGAGCTGCGTGGAGAAATCTTCTATTTTCCATGTTGAGCCAATTCAACAAACTAAGCGTATGACTTATTCTATCAAATTTTCTGATTCCAAAAATTAATCGTAGACAGGAATTCTGTAGTACCTGAATGCGTATTTTATCAGAGTATGTCAAACAGGGTCCAAAAACAACATCTACGTAATTGACATGTGAAAGCACCAAAGACTCGCACATCATTATTTTTACCCTTCTCGTTAAAAACTCTCTATTTCGGTAAATGATCCTCAACACACCATAGGCCCTTTTGAAGCATAAAGACACATGATCAGTAAAACGTAACTCGCTATCCAAGCAAACACCCAAGTCCTTAACCTTCCCCAGCAGTTCAACCCTCTCCGATCCAATGGTGACACAGTTCTCACTTTGTAGAAACTTAATCCTTGCACTCTTCGCCCCAAACAGGATTGCGACTGTCTTCTTTGCATTGAGGTGCAAACAGTATTCTTCAGTTACCTCACGTTTTCTATTGAGATCATAATTCAAGGCTCTGACAGCCAGATCCATTTCATCCGGATAGAAAGATATATATAATTGGGTATCATCCGCATAGTAATGCAACGAACAAGAAATGGTAATTTTATAAAACTGTGAGATGTACACAATAAAAAAGATGGGTCCCAAAATAGAGCCTTGAGGAATACCTTTATATATCTCTAAGAAAGTTGAAATGCAACCCCTAAGAAAGACAGCCTGATAGCGGTTAGCTAAGTATGAAGAAACAAGAGCTACAGCTTTTTCAGAAAAACCGATATGTGTCAATATAGCTCTAAATGTAAAGTGATTTAGACTATCGAAGGCTTTAGAGTAATCTAAGAGTGTCAACAAAGTCAACTTTCCCTGATCTGTGGCTCTAATTATGTCATCAGTTATGTGCAGTAATGCTGTTGTGCAACTGTGACACACCCTGAAACCTGACTGAACAGTTGGTATTATTTTATTCGAATTCAAATGAGGCCAAATTTGCTTGGACATAACTCTCTCGAGAAGTTTCGACAGAGTAGGTAGAATGCTGATAGGCCTCAAACCATTCAGGTCCTTAGGGTCAGGGACCTTAGCTACAGGTATGACAAGAGCACTCTTCCACTGGCTTGGAAATTGAATGTCTCAAGCAGAAATTTATGATATGTGTAATATGGGGCAGAATATGGGGAGTAAATAATTTCAGCGTAGGTATGTTGATACTGTCATGTCCAATTACTCTACCCTTAATGGACTTAATAACTTCCTAGATCTCGATCTCGCCAACCTCCTCAAATGAAAAAAGATTGGCAGCGATTACATTGTTCTGACTAGAGTAAAACGACAGCAATTCATCATGAGGGGACCAGTCGGGTACAGAATACAGAAAATGGGCATTGATACTATCTAGCTGCAAATGGTAATTCGATTTTTCTATTTTCAATGAAACCAAATCTTTTCAGATTGGCCCAAGCAGTTTTCTGACTGATAGATTCATTAATATGCCTACTGTAATATGCATTCTTTTCCCTTTTTACAGCAGCAGTAACAAGGTTTCTAAGTTTTTTGTACTCATTCCAATCAGTTGTTAGTTTGCTCCGCTTGAATTTGGAAAATGCTTGGTTCCTTATTCCGATCATAAGTCGCAATGTCTCAGTCAGCCAAGGAGCATAGTTCTTCGATATTCTTGACGTCTTGAAAGGAGCATGCAGATCTAACAAAATTAAAATATTCGAGGTGAGAAACTCAACTTTCTCGTCAATTGTTTCCTTGTCATACATATTATTCCAAGGAATGGACATAAGATCACACTTGAATTGCTCATAATCAAGATTTTTGAAATCTCTGTACGTCCTTAACACTGGGCCTGTTCTTCTAACTTTAAAATTAATAACACAATAAGGGAGATCGTGATCACTCACCTCACGTGGTACAGGCAACACCCCAGAATTCTCTACTATTCCTATTGGAATCACCTCCCCAACCCTTGCCTCAAAGTCATCCAGAAACAATTTATAGTTGCATGGGCCTGTAAACCACACAAATTGCTACCCTCTTATTCCTGATCTTGAGAATCAGCCATAACTGCTCACTCACAGAAACCGAACTCAATTTTTTGTAACCTATCGTACTCCTCACATAAAAGCCAACCCCTCCGCCCCGGGCACCTCTATCCAATCGCAAAAATGTGAAGCCATCTATGGCGAGAGAAGTACTGCTAGTCTGTTCATCCAACCAGGTCTCTGTTAGGCCAAAAATATCGAAATTATTGGAAATTAAATAGTCCCTGACATCGTTGAAAGGCAAAACTAAAGAAAGAACATTCAGATGAGCCATATTCAGCAAACACTTCCTTTTGTCATCCATGAATCCCAACAGCTACAGCAGCAACATGAATGGAACCACGACTCGAAAGCGAGCAGGAAAAATCACAAATTCAAATATTGTCAGTTATTCAATGTGAATATGAACTTGGGTGATAACCAAAATATACAATAATATAATATAAGAAAATTCAAATCACAAAAAGGGTTTGAATAATTGGAACTGAAATGACGGACAGCAGAACAGTAGAAATTCGTGAATTGAAAGTAAAAGACTGAGACTAAATGAAAATATTGAAATATTAATTATCTATATAACAGAGGAAAAAAAATATGTAGAAAAATTTCAAATAAAAGAGACAAATCGAAATATCATTTGAAAAATGAATAACAACAAAAAAAGTCACTTATTTGAGATAAACTTATTGAAAATTAATATAATTATAGGTTAGGATCAATATCAACAATAACATGAAGCAAACTCCAACTGTAACAAAATGTATTTATCGGAATTCGTGTGCCGCCCGGCTAGGCAGGAAATCAAAATTGAGAATTGAAAGCGGAAGAAGGCTGAGACAAAATGAAGGTTGTATAATAGAAAATATCTATATGGAAAAACAAAACAAGTAAATGAAGTGAAAAAATAGTAATCAATCGATATTTAAATGAAAACAAATCGATATACAAATGTAAAAATACGCAAAATATGTTGCTGCTCCGCAGGGGAAAAATTGTAAACAATCGGTATATAAATGAAAACAAATCGTTATATAAATGTAAAAACAAGCAAAATATATTACTGCTCCGCATCACAGTGAGTAATTCAATAAAAAAAAAAGACTTACATACTATTTAAATCAGTTTCAGAAGTAATTCTGCTCACTCTCTCGTCATACACAACATTAATATGCCCCCTAAACGACCAACACGAGGTCGCACCAAATTTTCCACGGGCCCTCTTTAACAAGATTAATTTGTTCACTAATCTTTCACTAATTTTTCACTAATCACAATACCAGTTCCTTTAAGGAGATGTTTGTTATTATACACAATATCGTGTTTCTAACGCGTGAATGGAAACAGATCGGGGACTTCTCTGTTGATCCTTTTTTTTGCCTATGCGATAACATACGTGCAAATCATCAACTTTAATCTTATTACTGGAGTTCTTGAGAATTCGATTATTAATAATTTCACAGATCCCCTCATATAAATTTTCATCGTCCGTTTCTTTTATTCCATATACAATCAAGTGACTGTTGTAATCTTCTTGCTTTTCATCGTCAATTTGACATTTGATATTCTTGATGTCATGCTTTAAGGTAAACAGATTTTCTTTCATGATGTTTTCGAATGCAATCAATTTAGTCAATAAGTCACTAATTGTAAGAGATCCTGAAGAAGCATGTGGGCCATCCAGGGTTGTATTTTTTCAGCATTTCTGTGACCTCAATTTTTAAACTCACACAAACCAGCGTTGAGGAGTTCCTCCATTTTGTCCACGCGAGTATTCAACACCTCAGAATAATTTTTCTGACCTTTCTGACTCCTCGTCGACATTTTATTGGAGCACAATATATATTTTATATCAGTGATAACGGAGCTAATCAAATGAGCTACGCATACATTGACAAACGAATGGCGAATATATAAATACAAAGGCCGATACTGAGTTTTCGTCAAAGATCTAAAACGATCGTTCGTTTCTTACTTTGGCTGATAGTTCTCAAACTCAAATTTTTTTCTCAATCGTCTTTAGAGTCTAGAGTAAGAGTCTAGAGTTCGAGTGTTGGAATCTAGAGATAGAGTTGGCGTCTAGAGTTCGAGTGTCCGTTTAGCATCATAAATCCGAGTCGCACTTGGTCCTCTAATAAATATTCGAAAACTTCATCTCGAACATATCCGTTCAATTGGCTTGTCTAGACGACGTCTCATAAATAAACAGAATTAGTTCGTTATCTTAAGACTATCGATACACAAAGACGCACTAAGAAAATATCTGATTCCACATTTTCCACTGCAACGCACAGGTCCGCACTGGCACCCAACTCCGTCCAAAAATGCTAAATCCTACATATATATATGTTCTTTTGAACTTTTGGCTTACAATTTTTTGGTTGGCAAACAATAGAGCGAGTAGTGTTAGCAGGGGTTAGTGACGGGGTGCCATACAATTCTGCGTATGACATGAAAACCTAATTTAGCTAAGGCTAAATATAGAAAGTCGAAGAAGGAGTCGGATTGGAAGAGATATATGGAATTGCGTAATTTTACTACTTCTTCGATACGAACATCCAACAGGGTTTACTTTTCGGCTGTTTTTCACTCTCAAAATAAAAAAGTATTATGGAAGCAACTAAAGTACATCAACATAGGAACTAAATCCAGAATCGAGATTCCTAAAGAATTCGCTGATCCTAATGAGCTGAATCAGTATTTTATTAACTCCGTTTCTGGAAAGCAGGCTGTCGACCGCGAACTCCTGAATTTTCACTCCTCTGATAGCTTCTGTGAGTTTGACCAGAAAAGATCATTCTCTGTAATAAGTGAACCGGTTTTGTCTAAATGTCTGGATGACGTTAAGTCCGATGCTATGGGTTTTGACAAGTTAAGTGTCTCGATGTTGAAAATTTGTTGTCCTCATAAGCTGAAATATCTTGTCCACATAATAAACTGTTGCATTTTAACGGGATATTATCCTTCAGCTTGGAAAAACGCCATTGTGCTGCCTATACCCCAGAAGAGAAAGATTGAACAGCTTAGCGATTTGCGCCCAATAAGTATATTGCCAGCAGTATCTAAGGTTTTCGAGAAGTTTTTATATACTCAGATGGTGGAGCACCTTGATAGGTTTGACATACTCCCGGAATCTCAGTCTGGCTTTCGTCTCGGACACAGCTGCACGACTGCTCTGCTCAAGATTACCGATGATATTTTGTCAGCCAGGGATAAGGGTCTCATTACAGCACTTATATTACTTGATTATAGTAAAGCCTTTGACTCTATTTGTCATCAATTACTGATTTCCATTTTATCTTTCGTGGGTTTTTCAAATGAGGCTGTGCTACTACTCAAAAGCTATCTCTTCCACATAACACAGTGAGTCAAAATTGATGGCTCTTTGTCGGACCCTTTGTTCATCTCGTGCGGGGTGCCCCAAGGTTCTCTCTTGGGTCCTCTGTTGTTCATAGTTTATACCCATGGATTTTGGAAATACCTTGAGTGTTGTGAGGTTCATTTTTATTGTGACGATACATAACTTTATTACAGTTTGAATGCTAATGCTGTTGATGTACTGGAGGAACTGAATAAGATTAATCGCGATTTACAAGCTAACAAAAAGGTGTCAGAACAACATAACCTGCTTGTCAATGGAAGCAAATCTAAGGCGATTTTTTTTAGTAATCAGTCAGCATGTGATATGTTAGAAGAGTGTAGTGAGTTTGTTATTGGTACGGAGAAGATTCCTGTTGTTAAAACTGTACGTAATTTGGGTTTGTTGATGGATAATTCTTTTCGCTATAGATTACATATCTCAGGATGCATAGGAAGATCAATGCATGCCTTAAGATTGCTTTATCCGCATCACCGATCACTTCCGCTTGAACTGAAGAAATCACTATGCGACTCTATGGTTCTGTCTAATTTCACCTATTGCATGTATGATGATAACATCCAATAATTCTGAGGTTTTTTTGGAATTTCTCACTAGAAAAGGATGGTTTATAATCTTGAAGTAGAAAGAAATGAAGGTAAAACAACAAAAAACTATTTTTATGGTGTTGAGTTTTTCACCAGAAAATTAGTATGTCGTATCTTCCTCCTGAATATGGACCTCATCGGATGAAACATGAGTGACTGAATCCTTACTTTGGAGGGAAAATAATGTTTTTAAATAATTCACATTAAATAGTGGATGCTGTGGAAGGTAATTTTCATTCAAACTAAACTGGACTACAGAGGGGTATTTGCCCAATGTGAAAACTTAAAATGCTTATAACTTTTTAACGCAACTGAATATGGAAAAACCGTAATGGAAAAACTGTTTCTTTTGATCTCAAGAACCTATGGTTAAAATTAACCCAGTGGTTAAAGACTCACCCTGTATATGACGAACTAGGAATTAGTTTCGATACTTTGTTAAAATTTCTTGGTTACGATCTGGACCACCCTGTTTCTCTATCATGTAGATTTTATTCCACTCATTCCTTTTTTGGTGGCGAAGTGTCTATAACAACTCTCGTCTCACAAAGATGAAACATGCAAGCCGGCAAAACTCAGAAAGATGGTATTTCAGTGGTAATATTTTGCATTTCTGACATTCATTGATAGCTTCGTAAATGCAAATTATAAAGAAAACAAACAATATCTAGTTATTTTAGGATGAATAATTATTTATCAAAAAGTGCAATACAAAACAGGAAGTGAATTGGAGGATTCCAAAAATGAGTCATCCTGTTAAATTTGGAACTATTTCGAACCAAGAAATGAATGGTGAAATTGCCGAACTAGTGTCTTTCAACACAAGAAAACCTGGAACCTGTTCACGGAATTTGTTCTAGACAGAAACTATACATTTGGTACAAGAACGACTTGAGTAATATCAGCAAAGTTTAAGGGAACTATAGTTTTGATATAAAGAAAACATGCAGAAGTCTCTTTTTGACTTCTGGTGTAAGGGACAGATCGCTAGTTTGAAGCGGTTCTGGTACCGGTAAATCTTCCTTATGAGAGATCGGTCTTTTTGCTGATGGTAGCCCAAGATACTTGATTTTACTTTTTCTTTTAATTGTAATACCTTTTGTAACAGTAAGACAAAAATAACAATCAGATGAGTGGTTCGTTGGTTCCGTCCTAATCATAGGGATTGCAAAAGGCATAGATTGAGATCTTTTCGCCCATCCAGTGAGAACACCCACCCATGTAACACAACCGACGTGTGGAACTCACGCTTTGTCTTGTGGCCCGATGGCAAAACCGAAACACAGTATAGGGACCAAGCAGTAGTCGCACTCCGTGGATTTTCTTACACCAAGTCTGACTCGCGCATTCCTCCCTGCGCATAACCTAATCTACCGCGAATGTAAAAATTTTCATTGTTTTCATCAATAATTCTAAGATAATTGGAATAATGTCATTATTATTATTTAAGACATCTTAAATAATTCCTTTGTATAATTAATTCGTTCAATATATGGAAGAATATAATTTTTCTAAGATCTATTTAAAATTCAAAGAAGTTGAAGAAAAAGATGCAACCTAACTTATAAATTCAGTGGAATTTCTTTGAGTCAAAATCTACCATAAACCAGCAAAGCTCATTTATTCAATAATTTATTTTCATTCAAGTAAGTATTCTGTTTCAATTATGTGTTATTTTCAAATTAATTCCAAAATGGTTAACAATTGTAGCGTATACAACTGCAAAAACAATGGTCTCAATAATACGACACTTTCTTTTCTCTCAATACCATTAGACACTGACAGGTGAGTGATACATATAGTATTGTAGAAAATGTTGTTTATTAAAAGTTCTGTTATTTGAGTAGTGCTTCATTCAACCATGGAGATTCAGTAGCCTAACCACTTACGAATGGTATCGAGTCTAATGAAAGATTATCTTTACTCATAGTGAGAAAAACTGAAGTGACTCAAACATCACCAAGTTTGTCTGCCTACACTCCAAGAAAAATAGGTTGCAGAATAAGGTGAAGAATTTAAAGAGGAGAAAGATTTCAATGAAGGAGAAAGAAACTGTAGACATTGAGGATGAAAGTTTCATTCGATTCTGCAGGCATAATTTCAGCTCGAACATGGCTGATTTCATGATAGCCCAATTGCAACTCAAAAGAACAAATCCCCATGGCTGCAGGTACTTCATCGCTTATAAACAATTTGCACTTACTATCAATTTTTTCGGACCTGAAGTTTATAAATTTTTAAGAAAAACTTTTTCCTTACCTCACAAGGCTACTCTATGCAGAATAACTACCAAATGGAACTTTTCCGTTGGTTTGAATGAATTTGTTTTTCAAGCAATATCGATGAAAAAAAAACTATGACAGAAAGAGCAAAGGATTGCATATTATATGTTGATGAGATGTCTATCAAAACTCATTTTTTTTAATATATATATCTCTTGACCAAATAATTGGATTTCACCAATGCAATGGTAACAGATCTTTCGAACCTGCTAATTGTGCATAAGTTTTAATGTATTTTCAGTTTGTCAGTATTCGTTTTATTTATAGATTAGGTACAAATTTTCTGATGGAATTGATCTTAATGCAAATTTACCACATAGCGTAAACATTCATTCTATATATTTCTATCATATCACTTACAAAGTCTTTCTATACTTGTTGTTATTTTGAATGTATTGATGTATACATAATTGTTGACTGAAATGCATGCAAAATTAAACTATATTTTTATGATACTGTATAGTATTTTATTACGTTGTATATTACTATATTATATTCATTATAGAAATATGAAAAATATAATTTTATATCAGAAAACCAGTTTTTTTATTGTATTTATGAGAAGATAATTCAATATTACCTGATAACTGTACTACAAGTTAAGATTAGACTGAATGAATCTTGAGAAAAATTTATTAAGGCAAAAAATATAAACAAACTGGGAGAAATCCACTAACAAGTAACAAATTATATGCTCTGATGTTGATTTAATCTGGAAAATTTACTACATTTAACTAATCGCATTAAACAGGATTCATAAGTTCAAAAGAAATTTGAAGCAAGATCATTTATATGGGGCCTATTACAGAAATCAATGTTTTTTGCAACATTTTGTGTTGAGGGGGTTTGTCGATAGTTAAGAATTCCATAATCAAATTCCTCTTTTCATAAATTGTATATAGTAAAAAATAGTATCAGTTCAGACCAAATCATCAGAGAATTCATTGAAAAAATTTGTTCGAAACAATTCAATATAAAAATAAAGTTATTTTTCATGGACTCGAAGATTAATGTTTCAGTGAAATTATAAGTATTGAGGATTTGATATTAAACGCATTCGATGCTTTCAACCACCAACTACTTATTTTTCCATATAATACCTACTCTTCAACTCAATCTTCGTTTAGAAACATTTTAATGAGTCATTTCATTTACAATCCCAAGGTACCTATGATTTTTAACATATTTCAAAAAGTTTCAGAGGCACCGGTTCTTCTGTTTCTGAGTACACTATTGAGTAAATTTAATCACTAATTTCTGTTTCTTTCAAAGTGATATTAAAACCACAATAAAACAATATATCTTTTATTGAATGCGTTCTGTTAGTTAGGAAATGTGATTACATTTACGGTTACATTATGAGCGGAGTCATAATTTTTATATGAATATAGACAAAAACAATGGTCCATACACTCTAAATATCACTGTGAAAACTTATTACCAGCTTAAATCAAAATATTTAAGTTTTCAGATAACGCAAAGAACTTTTTCTAATCAATTTTTACATTCGCGGTCGATTAGAGGTTATGCGCAGGGAGGAATGCGCGAGTTCCCTTTGGTGTAAGCGATTTCAGTTCAAAATAGACGGAGTGCGACTACTGCTTGGTCCCTATACTGTGACCGAAATACTCTTCATATAACTTAGTTACTGAAGGTGTCAAATTCCTTCGCTGAGTTTTAAAACTAATACAAATGTAACAGAACTTGTCAGGACTATTTTTACATTTTCTTGACATAATTTATGAATCACTTCACTTTAAAAACAGAACAAACCACTGCCCTCTTCAAATAAACAAATTCTCTGAATGCGAAAGTGAAACAAAAACAGTTAATTTTCAATTTTGTGGGCAATAGCTGTAACACGAAAACTAGATCTGATGGAATCAAAATAAATATGGTTATAAAATGATGGTAGGTAGGAAATTCAAAATTAGTCAGCACCTTTCTTGTTGCAATATTTTGATGACCAGTGTAATCAAAATTTGAGTTCAACCAATTTGTTGAGGTTGTGGCTTCATTTACAGGTGCTCCATTTTGTTGGAAATATATTTCCCTCAAAAATATCAATGGATTATTTTCTAGTTCAGGTTCCATATTTTGCTGTATGATGTTCAGATATGCATTAGCATCAAGCGTTTGATTTCAGAATTGATATGCCAAAATTTTATTTTCATATAAAGCAACCCAAAATTTTCGTTGCGAGCTTCATCAGTCTAAAATAGTCTAAATAATTGTTTCATAAAAAAGGATCTTCTTCCACTTAATTCGAATACCAATTTCAGAACTGAATTATTTATTCAGAGTCCCTATCTCACAAATGATGAATATCACGATAGCTGTACGGATAAAATTTATTGCGTTTGAATATGTTCAACGCATTTCGCGGTTTGATGAATACTTCCTCTTCCAGTTTCCCTTGGAAATATTTGGATTGATAGTCACATCTCCAATTATTTCAACAGTGTTTTCTTCTTTATTTTCCTCATTATATTTTCTCTAACGTAATTTTGTGAAGCTTGCATAATTAATTAGATTGTGAACTAAACGCTGGCAATATTTTTCACTTGGTTGTTGTCGTTCCGGATATTTTTCGTAATAAACTTCTCTTGCGACTCGGCTCTTTTCATTCGCTTGAATATAGCATACTAACATATCATATTTTTCGTTATTTGGATCATTTCGGGCCATTAGGGATTACAGATTGACTATTTTTTATCTTGAGGGAAAACGATAACAAATTAACCACAGATATATCTTCTTTGTAATCAGTGATTCTCTTTCTTTTATTCAAAGAAAATGTGTTTCAGCAACCAGGGCTATTGACACGAAAATCATCAATTACAATTAGGTAATCAATTACAATAAGATCACATAAATAATGCCTATACAGGGTGTCTCAAGTTCGAGTGCCTATTAGACGTTTCTGGAGAACTAGACATATTTGAAATCTGAAAATTGGGATTATGATATTGTTCGAAGTTCTCTACTGAGCTAAAATATTATCGAAGCCCAAAAACAGGGAGTGAAAATAAATTCGACGAAAAACTTTTTTTTTCAAGTTTTCCATTCCTGGTGTGATCAAGTATTCAATAATGAATACATTTGTGTTAAAACTATTGTATTGAATCGAATAGTTTTCAAAATATCCAAAAATAACTGGAGAAAAGCCAAATATGTTCAGTGAGTAATATATTCATTATTCTTATTTTGAATATCCTGAGCGTAAACCGTTTTTACAACATCGAAGAGGAAGGATGTAAAAAGGTTATGATCTATTGGATTTCAAAAATATCATCACACGGTGTTTCAAATTTTGTGTTGAAAATTGTGATCTTAAATTGGCCATTACTTCTGTCTTTCAAATTAGAACCCTATTTTTTTATAATTGTGTTGGATTCTGCAATCAGAAATAATGATAGTTTTCTCACATGATTATGCTCCTAAATTCAATAATGTCTGAGTTATTTGAGATTTTCTGGATTTATGTAGTACGTAGTCAAATTCTTCGAATCTGGTTCATAAGGATATTCTGTGAGCACACAAGATAAATCATCCCATTTATAACTCACAAGTGTCAGACAGGTCTTATTGTTAGTTGTAATGAAATTTTTTGATTTCACAAAATGAATAGTTGCTATTTTAATAATGAGAATTTGGATTTATTTCTTATATTGTATTTTTTCAATTGTATACGCAATACACATTCAAATGCACTTAATGTTATTGTTTATTTCAAATCAATGGTGGATAACACAAAATGTTGAGTATCCAATGAGATGTATCCCCATTTTTTTTTACAATTTCTGAAAAGATGTTTCAAACTTTCCAACTTTTGGTATGTAAGAGCCTGGTTCCAATGCATGAACTCTCATATTTGTAGTCATGCATGTAGTGATTTTTCAAAATTCAGTGCACTGAATTTCTGTCTAAATCGATTTCATGAGCTGCACTTGGAAAAGATGCATTTTCATTCTCTTCGAAATAAGATCTTCTTCGTCATGGAAGGAAATGGGGATACTTCTCGTAGAAGGCCCGGTAGGTTCTACTAATAATTCTGTCACATTCACCATGTATATAAAATAGATCAAGAATTTTGTAATTAGAATAACGGTTCATTTTGTTAAATCGAGAAATGAAGATAACGAATAACAATAACACCTGACACTTGTGAATTATTAACAGATAATTTATCTTCTATGGGTACAGAGTGTTCCCATGGTTTCGAAAGAATATTCACTGAATTTTTTTAGATGCAATCAATTTGACCCTACGTACACCATAAATCCAGAAAATCTCAAAAAACTCTGAAATTATTGAATTTAGGAGCATAATCATGTAAGAAAACTATCATTATTTTTGACCGCAGAATCCAACACAATTATAAAAAAATAAGGTTCTAATTTGAAAAGCAGAAGTTATGGCCAACTTTAGATCACAATTTTCAACACAAAATTTGAAACACCCTGTGATAATGTTTTTGAAATCCAAAAGATTCATGACCTTTTCACATCCTTCTTCTTCGATGTTGTGAAAACGGTTTACGCTCTGGATATTTAAAATAAGAATAATGAACATATTACTGACTGAACATATTTGACTTTTTTCCAGTTTATTTTTGGATATTTTGAAAACTGTTCGATTTAATACAATAGTTTTAACAGAAATGTATTGACTATTGAATACTCGATCATACCAGGAATGGAAAACTTGAAAAATAATTTTTTAGTCGAATTTATTTTCACTCCCTGTATAACCGGAAGTTGTTGGGTTCGAAAATATTTTAGCTCTGTAGAAAACTTCGAACAATATCATAATCCAAATTTTCAGATTTCAAATATGTCTAATTCTCCAGAAACGTCTAATAGGCACTCGAACTTGAGACACCCTGTATTTTTCATCTTGTTTTCGATGTAACCTTCTGCAACAGATGTTGATTTCAATCCTCCAAGCCGTTTGAGAACTCGAGAACTTTCGATTTCATAGGAATATAACCCACTTTTTGTCCCTTAATGAACATCACCAGTTTGCGATATCTACTTATATGAATATTCCTTTCAACGTTCGATGTTGCTTTCAGCATTGAATACCCTGGCCATAAACTTGCTAAGTATCCCTATTCTGCAACACTCTTAAAGTATGCCAACAAAACTGTTTCAGAATAATTGAAAACGTTTTTCTCCTCGCACCATGACATGAATTCTGCGTAGGTTTTGTCACACAAATGTTGGCTTTTTTCAGGTAGCAGGGTCAAAGTTGCTTCTTTAGCCATTCCTGCAAAGTCCGTGGGAGTTAAGGGGATATAGACTTCGTTACTCATTGTAACTAAAGTAGCTGGCGATATTAAATTAAGATTAAGATTGAAAGCAGCTATATTACCCGTAATTTGACAGATCAATTGTGTTTGGATTTGTTTCATTATTTCTTTTCTCTATGGAATAACAATGGAACCGGAGATAAATACGTGACTATTCTGTGATTGAAGAGTGAAAGTAACAGGACTCATACATAAAAATAAAATATCAGTCGTGTTGTGACGTTATTCATATTACTTCTGAATACTCTATGTTTGGTTGCCTATGATAATCATGCCTTAAAATAGAAAGATATCGTGCATAGAAATGGGTCAATAATGCATGATTTTGTAAACGTTAATCAGTTTTGGGAAGGTTAAACAGGAGGTCGACGGAAAATGTTTTTTTTTCTCGTGTAATATTAATGTAATTGATGACCTATGATATATTTTTGAAATCAGAAATAAATTATAGCAAAAATCGAAGTTTTCATTAGAGAAATTATAAATCCTTTTCATTCCACAAAAACGGCTGAAATAAAACTTTAATCATATTGTATTCGGATTACTCCTGAAAAAGTGTATTTAGAATGCAACAACAGATTTCTAGTACGGTTTCAAACGAGCAAGTTAATCTGCTTTATTGAAAATGACAATTCTTCAATTTTTGTTCGTAAGTCAAAATATATGAATAGTAGGCTGGATTTGATTCCATATTTGATTTTTTTGGAAAAAAAGAACTCGTAAATGTGTTATCAGTATTCTTCTAGCTGTTATCGTTCTCGAGATCCTTCAGTGGACGATGAATTTTGCCCACCCTGTATATCGGCTTCAGAATAATCACTGGAAGGAATACATTTCTCATGAGATCAACCTTAGGTGTTTCATAATAACGCATACGGAAAGACAATCAGCTAAGTAAAGGAGCGAGATCGAAATGAATGGGTATTTTTTCATCAGTAGTTACGCAAAACTGAATTCAAATTTCAGTGGTTCATAACGGATACAATGAACTTAACCAATATTCCACAAGGGCCATTATTCAAATGCTCAGCATTTGTGTTCACACAGGGACGCATTTACCTGAAAAGTTATTCACGATCCTCTCACAGTTTCACGTCCAGCTTTCCTTAGACTTTACCGTTTGTATTATATATATATATATATTATGTATAAATACTAGCTCAGGTTGACTTCAGGTCTCCTTCAAGCTCTATACCAGCCTATATGGCTGGGAACTGCTACACCACCCGTCGTTTTCACCAGACTTGGCTCCTTCCGACTACCATTTAATTTGCTTTAAAAGATGCACAATTTTAATGGTGGGGTATCGTCAAATTTTCAGAAAGGTGATCAAAGTGTGTAAGCAACAATGGCTAATACTTTGAATTGAATGTTGTTTACTTTTCCATTTGAGTTTTATTTTCACAAAAAATCCTTATTTCTTACCGGTATACCTAATCCATATACTGGGTGATTCCGGAGGAGACCGTCAGATTTTAGGTGAAATATACAGTAGTCAATATAGTTTCGGAACAATGTTGGGTTTATGGTTCGGGGCCTTCATTGAGTGTCTACAGGGTGATTTGTCCGATTCGACCGATTTTTCTCTTATTCATAACTTTTGTATGGCTTGATCAATCTTGATGAAATTTTCAGTGTAGAACAATATGATAATCTTCTTTCAAATAATTCTAACATATTTTCAAAAATACAGAATGGGAATTATGATAACTTCATATTGAGTATGCAGGTTGAAAAACCACCCTGTACATTCCGTTTTCAGAAATGTTCTACTTGCTTCAGATTCTACCATAAGTTTACATTACTGGAGCGTTTTTATTTTTTTTGGCACACGTCCATTTTACCTAGAAAAATTTTTCAAAGATGAACAATATCGTTTTTTCGCTCCAAGGCATTGAGAATATTCTGAACTAGATGGTGAAGCTGTATCGTCCAATAATACAAAGCTCTTCCTGAGTCCTAAAATAAACTTTCCAAATTCGAAATTCATTTTTGATCGCTCATATTCAGATGTATAAAATCATTTAATTCAAAAAATTTCTTTATACTTACGTGAACCAAAAAAATCTACATACTACTACTACAAATACTGAATAAACATTCGAAACATATGAAAGGCAAAATTATGGATTAACATAAAATTGAGTCATTATTCAGGTGATTTTCGGCACACTTCCGGTTTTCTATGAAGCGAATATTCCTAAAACATAGTAGTTTCGTTCAAAAATGTACTCACTTATGGCCTTATGGTATGTAAAATATTGAATCGTGAATGTATGATAAATAGTTTTAATGAAATTGAAAATTGAATCTCTCTTTAAATCAAGTTCTTTAAGATCCATGGTAACCATCACAGTGAACCACAGAATGAGAATATTCAATAAATAATCTGTCACAAGAAGTGTATTTCAACATGCCTGAATTATTTACTTATGCGGAATATGCGGATATGATTTTTGTTTATGGTTTTTGTAACGGAAATGGAAATGAAGCCAAAATGGAATACCATAGACGATTTCCCAACCAACGTCAACCAAATAAATGTACTTTCGGACGAGTATTCCATTATTCTAAAGAACATGGGCAATATCTTAGTAAGCACATTGAATGGCCTACTCAAAATGAAATTTCGATTCAAATTGTTGAACGGGTGGAGGAGGAACCGTCTATTAGTACTCGTCAAATTTGTACCGAATTAGGAATTTCGCAGAGCAAAGTGAGCAAGACTTTGAAGAAAGAACAATTCCACCCATACCACTATCAAAAGGTGCAAGAACTGTTGCCACAAGATCTGCCCCAACGATTACAATTTAAGTTATTAGTCACCAACGAACTATTTTTCGTATTCTATTCAGCGACGAGGCTATGTTCACTAAGAATGGAATTTTTAATATCAACAATTCCCACGAATGGGCAAGAGACAAACCGCATTTGAAGAAGAGTCATAATACACAACACAGATTTTCTGTCAATATTTGGCTTGGAACAATAGACAGAAATTTAGTTGGCCCTCACATTTTTGCGGAAAGATTAAATGGTGAAATTTACCTAGGTTTTTTGGAAAATATTTTACCAAATCTATTGGAAAATGTACATATCCGCTCTATGTACTTTCAGCATGACGCAGCACCACCTCACTTTGCATTGAATGTGTGAAATCACCTGGATGTAAATTATTCGAACAGATGGATTGGTCGTGGAGGCCTTATTGCTTGGCCACAAAGACCGCCTGATTTTGGATTGGTCGTGCAGGCCTGATTTGAACCCTTTAGACTATTTTGTGTGGGGATATCTGAAAACAAGAGTTTATGAGGTTGAAATTAGAAGTAGAGAACACCTAGTTGAAAGGATTTTCGAGGAATATCTTGAAGTAAAATCAATTCCTCATTAGAAGGTCAATTGGAAATTTAATAAAAAGGTCTCGAATATGTATTCAAAAATTTAGAAAGCACTGACGTGAGGTCAGTTGGCTTAGGCGCTCTTGTAAACCACTTACGAGTAATTATTCAACTGTTTGAAAGTAACATTAACACCTATTTGAATAAAAATACAAAAGTTGAAATCTCTAAGATTAAGTCAAATAATAATCAATGTTTTATGATTATTTGGACTATTACCATCATCTATTGTGGATGTAATGTTTTCCGACGTTTCGATAGACATCTTCTATCTTTATCAAGGAGGAAAAGTAAAAAACCTTCCGAAAATTATCAATTTTCAAAAAGTCAATATGACAGAAGTCATGAAAGAAAAATGAACAATGTTATATACTCATCTGTGATATGATGATTTTTTTAAGTTGGATCGAACTATCGGAGTCCAAACTTCTGGCAGATCTATAGATGGAGCACTTATGGAATCTGGTGTTATTTTCATAAATGCTGCTTCTTTGATTTTTCTTCTTGCAAGTTTTTCTTCTTTGGAATTGATGCTTCATCCATTTTATACGATGATTCTCATCTACAGCATGTTGGACTAACCTGGATTTGTCGCTGTCTAGTACTCGTAGAAGCTTCTGATGTTCTTTCATTCGTACATTCAGAGGGCGTTTAGTTTCTCCGAAGTAAGATCTTCCGCACTCGCAAGGTAATTCATATATGCAGTTCTTTGTCCTTTGTGTCTCATTATTAGGCTTAACTTTTGTGAGTTTAGCTCTGATAGTGTCTTGAGTTTTGAATGCAGTCGTTATGTTGTATCTATTTCCAATTCTTCTCATTTTCTCCGACAAACCTTTTACATAAGGAATTACGGTTTTAATGGTCTGATTTATATCTGTTGGTTCAGGTTGACTTTCTCTTGTTCGTTTAGCTTTTTCTAATATTTTTTGGGGTAGCCATTGCTTCTAAGAGTTTTCGAGATGTTATTTATTTCTTCATTTTGGTCTTCTTCAGTGCAACAAATATTTATTGCTCTATCAAATAAACATTTTGCTACTCCCAATCCCAATTTAGTGTTTAGTTGGTGGTTTGACTCAAAATGTAGATATTGTCCTGTGTTCGTTGGCTTTTTATACACAGTGGTTCTTGGGATTCCATTTTGTTTATGTACGAGTACATCTAAGAATGGAAGTTGTCTGTCCTTCTCGATTTCAATTGTGAATTTAATTGATTCCTCTTGATTGTTTAGATATTGAAGGAATCCATCTATAGTGTCTCTTCCATGTTGCCAAATAATGAAAGTATCATCTACATATCTTTTCCACAGTTTGGGTTTAAGTACATATTTTTCTTATGCCTTCTGTTCGAAAATTTCCATATATAAATCAGCTAAAATTGGTGATAGTGGTGAACCCATGGCCATTCCGAATTCTTGTTGATAAAATATGTCTTCGAATTGGAAATATGTTGTTTCAATACAAAGAGAAAGCATTTCCATAATTGCATTGACGCTTAGTGTAGTTCTTTCACTAAGGGTTTGATCTTCTTCAAGCTTTTTCCTAACTATGATAAGTGTTTTATCTGTTGGAATATTAGTGAACAAACTGGTGATGTCGAAGCTGACCATAAGGTCTTCTTCCATGATTTCTTGATGTTTCATTATTTCTATGGAGTGTTTCGTGTTTCTTATCATCGATGTTGAATTACTTTTTAATGGCGATATAATTTTCAGCAGAAATTTAGCCAATTGGTGGCATGCTGAATTTCTTGAACTCACAATTGGTCTTAGAGGAATATTTGCTTTGTGTATTTTTGGTAGACCATATAAATGTGGTTTACTGAAGTGAGGTGTAAGTCTTGATCTAACGAATTGATCTGGAAATTCATTTCGATATTTATAAAGGATTTTGTAAATCTTGTTTTCAACTGTGGTGGTAGGGTTCTTTTTTAGTCTTTTATATTTTCCTGCTTCTAATAATTCATTGATTTTTTGATTATAAGAGCCAACATCTAGAATTACAGTGGCGTTTCCTTTGTCTGCTGGAAGTATCTTTATGGAACTATCCGATTTAAGATCTTTTAATGCCCTTTGTTCAACTTTATTTATATTGGGTAGAGGTGTTTTGTTATTCTTGTCTAACAAGGTTCTGATTTTCCATCTGTACTCTTCGGCTTTTTCAGGTTCTCGAATTTTCTGTGCAATTTTCATTCAACACGAGCTCCATCATCAACAATATCTCGTCATCAACTAAATAATCAATGTTGATAAAAACTTCTTGAGTTCAAACTCCGTACGGAATTGAACCTGTACTCTCCTATTTGGAAAATAATTCTCACGTTTCTCACCGTTACTCAACCGAACGTAGTTACTTTCATGGAGATATAGAGATCCTTCAATGTCGCTGACAATTATTTAAATTTTGAAAAATCATATCTCCAGAACTATTAGCTTGTCGAAGTCGAGAGTGGTATATTTGTATACGTCTGATAAAACTGCACCATAAAAAAATTTTTATTTGAACAGTGTCATTTGAAAAAAAATTTTTTTTTTGTTACTCCGAACCTATTCGGCCGGTTTGACCGAATAACGAACTTAGCCGAGATATTTATATCTCAAACCTATTCTGAAAGTTTCAACTCTCTAACTTCATCCGTTCGAGAGTTATCGTGTTCACGGAACGGACGGACGGACGGACGGACAGAATCGATTTTGACCACGGATTATTCATCAGTAGGTCCAAACAAAACGATTGATACCACTTTTGCCCAAAAATTCGAAATTCACAGACATTTGGGCAAATTGATAAGCACTCTGTTCAGGTGAACAAGAGCGCCAAAAAGGTGAAATCATTTCGAACATTTTATGTAAATTTTGTGTCCTTAGGTTTGCCGTTCATGATGTTTCGAATGTTTATTCTGTATAAGTTGTAGATTTTTTAGTTTAAGTAGGTAGGTATAAAGATATTTTTCGGATTAAATGATTTTATACATCAGAATATGAGTGATTAAATATGAATTTCGAATTTGGAAGAACTACTTTAGGACTCAGGAAGAGCTTTGTATCATTGGACGACACTGGTTTACATTCTAGTTCAGAATATCCTCACTGCCTTGGAACGAAATAACGATATTGTTCATACTTGAAAATTTTTTCTAGGAAAACTGGATGTGTGCCAAAAAAAAATAAAAACGCTCCAGTAATGTAAACTTACATAACCTGTATTTTTGAGAAGGTGTTGGAATTATTGAAAAAAGATAATCATATTGTTCTACGGTGAAAATTTCATTAAGATTGATCTAGCCATACCAAAGTTATGAATAAGAGAAAAATCGGTCGAATCGGACAAATCACCCTATAGACTCTCATTAAAGGCCCCCAACCATAAACCAAACATTGTTTCGAAACTGCCTTGACTAGTGTATACTTCACCTAAAATCTGACAGTCTCCTCCGGAATCAACCTGTATATGGTATGAAATAAAGATCTGAAAAAACACATGTAGTAGTGAGATAACCAGGGTAAATGAGATAAATCTGTTGATTCCAAAATATGCAAGACAGTCATCAGAAACCATCTACAAAAGACCTTTTTAGTTGATTGTCGTTTGAACAATAAAGGGGATAATGCAATATTTTATGAATTTATATCTTTTGAAAGGGGCCAAATTGCAAAAAATGATATAGAAAAAAAATTTTTCTTTTGGCTTCAGAAATTTATGGTTGAAATTAACGCAGAGGTCAAAGACTCATCCTGTATTTAATCACCGCGGTAAATATAGTGTTTAAATTTTACGTAGAGTTGTTTCTCAATTTTCAATCAGTGATAGCAGGCGAAAATGGTAAAATAATGAGTTTTATAAATAAGTTAATAATTAATGAAACCCTCAAATAAAAACATACCAATTATGTCATTGAATAAATGCTCTTCGTTCTTCATACCTACTCTTTGGCTTACCAAAGTAAAAATGTTGCTTAATAGTGAAGTAATCTCTACCTAATGCAATCAATATGAAGGTTATCGATACGTCTGGAATTAAAATGAATTATTCCAAATCTAGAAACTGTATTTCCAAAAAAATCCGCGGATAGCGTGATCTCATTTGCTTAAACTTCTTATATAAAATTTTTCCCCTTCATTATTTCTAATTTCGATCATTTACTTTCCGACGATTGGAAACAGTGATCAAGAATTAGTTTGGTTTGAAAATGAAATGACAAGACGACTGTCAACTCAACCATAAACTTAGTAATCGGATCCTAACATACAACCGAGAACCTTTTTGGACAAACAAGAATGAGATTACTTTTATTCCTTAACAAAATATGAACAAATGATTTCAATAAAACAACTAACAATTTCTGTAACACTAATTTTTTGTATGTGGAAACCATCTGAAGTATTTGTAGTATTTGTTTTGCAGGAAACTTTCTCGAAATGCTGTAGTTTGTCGTGTATTAAGTCGAGAAGACCGCAGAGATCATACTCAGTCCTTTCTCGTTCAGTTCCCACTGGATGTGACCAAACAAGTCGAAGTGCCAGTAGCAGTGGAGGCAGACATTCTTCTGTTACCGAAGAATCCACCTTCAAAGTGAACATTGCGCTGTCACGCAATGACACCCCGAAGATTGTCCCAGATCAAAAACCAGATAAGATGCAAAAGAGGTGAGTAATTGAACAAAGCCATACGAAGCTAAGATCTTTCAACACAAAGAAAAATTTTCATTGGTGTTCTTCAAGGGTCTGTATCCACCTCCAAAGGAAACATTGCATTATCGCAAATAGTTATATTTTAAAAGCATCATAATCGAAAATGCCCCAACTTCGTCTTCAGAAGTATGTGAATGCAGAACAAAGATGGTTGGTTAGTCGAAATTCTCAACAAGGAATTGATTCCTTCAGAAACATCGATTTCAATTGTCACTTCCTTTCATAACCCTATTCTCTTGATTGAAAGGCAATAAAGATGTCCAGAAATAACAAACCGAATATGTTTTTCTATCATTTAAGAGGAAATCGAAGTCATTACCAACCTCTGACGAAGCTCGTAGAAGCAAAAAGCTCGTAATATGAAATCATAAAGTTTTGCGGAGAATTTTAGTGATATTTAATTAAACTGGGTTTACTTCAATACCAAACCTAAATTCAAGCTCATATTTACACTAGGAAACGTCAATACTTTGAATTTAGAGTGCTGGTTCACATCAGACGTGGGAATTATAGTAGATGTTTTCATTCAATTAACTTAGCATTTCATGGTAATCATTTTCTATTGGCGATTGGTCATGCTCTTACCTTTATTTTTATACAGAGGTAGCCTTTTGATTTCAAAATAGATTTTTTTCTTGTGTGTCATCATTCTATTTCATAGGATTATTTTCAGCATTATAGCATTAAATGAGAAACCCTTTCAATTCTCCTTTATTCTTTGGTTTATAGGGTTTTTTTTTTCTCCTAAGGAAGATATCCCGTACTAGCATAATATTTTATATATGCAGTTGTTGTCTGTTATTTTCGAATATCGAGCCAAAAATGCTCAATCGTTTGGGTTCGATTTCCTGATGAAGAATATAGGGTCAAATTTGATTAGGTACTCTCTATATTTCGAAGGAGATAAGCTAGGGTTTTCGTATTTTCAGAATAGTTTAACTGTTTGTCTCGGTCATGTTCATTATTGGGTCAAATCTGTCCAATGGCTCAGGGTTAAGACCATTTGAAATTTGAGTTCCTCTATAATTCCTGAAATATCCATCGGAACAAGTTGTAACTTGCAATATTAGCTTGAAACAAATGGGCTTCAAAATTTCGTAGGAATTGACACGCTGAAAAAATTTTCAGTACTTCCATCTTATAAGATATCTAATGTATAAAAAAATTATGAAGTAAAGACGTTATTTTTATCATACATGTGTAACCATTGGTTGCACAGATTGTTACTGTGAGGGGTGAGTTTCAAAATCTACT